>OZ020489.1:16475170-17075170 GCA_963971405.1 Psococerastis gibbosa | reverse complement strand
ATTATATTCTGCAAGTAAATTACAACAAAAGCCATCAACTTGACTCAGGCGGGGATACCACAGACCTGCAAGTGCAAAATACAAATACGGTGACGTGGTAGCAGACATTCAAGACTTAGGCGGGGTTTCCACCGACCTCGCATTGCAGAATGCAAATGACAATGACGGAAATTTTTGTTTTACTCTATGCCATAGTTAATGATCATAGAGTAAAATCACAAACAAACAAATGAAAATTAAAAAATCGCTTCATGGGATATGTTAAGTACAAACATTTTAATAGATTACTATAAAAAGAAAAATTCAAATTTCCGTCAATGTCATTTGCATTCTGCAATGAGAGGTCGGTGGAAACCCCGCCTAAGTCTTGAATGTCTGTATTTTGCACTTGCAGGTCGGTGGAATCCCCGCCTTAGGTGAGTCATCATACTCCGTCGTCTAGATCTTTCTTGCTGTACGTTAGTTTGACCGCCAAAAAACAATGTAATAAACTTGTATTTCTTTGTGGAACAAAAAGTGATACCATGCTCATCTCTCCATAAATTAAGTACAATCCATTTTCCCGCATTGTTTGGAGTTCTCCATTGTACTTCTATTCTTTAAATGCCTCTTCTGTCGAAAATTGGCGATCATCATGGCAATTGTATTCATTTGCTAGGGAATTGTAATAAAGTGGTTTCCCGTTGCCTTGTATTCGGGATTGAGTTCCTCCGACTTCGAGGCCATTTTCCTAACCCACGAAAGAGTGACCTGCACTGAAATTACTGTATTTTTCCCTTATTCCGACTCAAACTCAGTCCCCCTATCTGTTCAGTCGCCATTACGCGCTTCTATCTTCATCGCGAGGAGGTACAGATTATGAAATTTCGCTTCTGAGACCATGAAGCTTTGTACAATGGAATCTAAAATCAATCTTAATTTATTTTCAGACGTGGATCTAGATTTCGTGTGCCTGAGAGCAGACATGAGTGAAGATGACTACCCTTATAGTTTGGGACCCGACGAAGGCTTGCCACAACTCTTCGATTTGGGCCTCGAATACCCCTCCACGTCGGCGGGCAACAGGAGTGCGGCTATGTAGCCGACACAGCATGGCAAGTCCCTCTGAAACCATGAGAACCGTGGGCTGTGGGCTGTATTAGCCCACTTGTATTCAGCCTTTTGTTTGCTGGATCATGGCAACACTGTCTGCATTCGGGCTTCGTGCCAAAATGTTGCTTTATATCTGATTCTTTCCTCGTAACTTCCTTATGGTAGTTCCCTCCAAGTAGGAGTAGTCGTTCCTGAGGGCAAATGCCACACGCGGATGATGGTCCACTAACAGTATTTCCGATGTAAACAAATTTTCTGGTTAGCTTCTTGGCACAAACTTGATATTACGCTGAAACCAAACTGATTATTAATTTACTTTCATTTTAACACTATATTAATAGTGTAATAATTTTAATTGTACAATAAATTCGATACAAAAAATAAATAACGCCGGTCATATTCAGAAGGAGAAGTTACTGTAACTTTCGACTGTCGGTATATAGTACCCAAACGTACCTGTTAGTAGCCTTTACCCGCAGGAACGATTACTCTTACTTGGTGGGAACCACCCTAAGTTTTACAACAAGAACGTTCCGTCTAGTTATTGCTTTTGACGAATGTACGAAGAATAATGAGTGTAAAATCGTAGTGCTTTTGCAAGAGCTGTCACTTGTCAGATTATTTGCTAAAGATTGTAGCTCTGGTGCTCAACGACATTCCCCAAACCAACCATCGCTTGAAAATTCTGGGTAAGTAGTACTGCACTAGGCAATACCAATGCATGGTGGTGCAGTGCGGTATTCTTTACCGAGGCGTTTCAAGCTATGATGAGACATCATTACACGTTAAGTTGGTTGAAGCATCTCGTTTGGCGATGGAGCCCTCTTAGCTTCTGGAATAAAAAAATAGCTCGTGTAGATTGCCGTCCCAACACTTCATTTAATTCAACATCGGTGTGGTATGGTTTGGTTACTATTAAAGACTCGTGTATTCAAGTAACTGATTCCACAATGCCAGATTTTCAGTGTCAATAGTAGGGGTATTCACTGTGTTGGTTGAAAAGGGAAAATGGGAAAAATAATGAAATCTCAGTGTGAGGATCTCAGAAATAGAAAAACCTAACGTAACATACCTCCAAAGTTTCTTTGCCTTCAGCTATTAACTTATGAGCATCTGCCGTAGTCCACCTCTTGCCACATGTTTCCTTATGTTTTTTTAAATATTTATTTCTGTCTCAGAGCTCCTTTTTAAATTAATGAAAAAGCAAAACAACAATAAATATGAACGTTTTCGATTCCCTATGTGCAGTTTACCCAACCTAGGAGTTGAGTAAAGTGGGAATGTTGGGAAACACGTTTCCTTATGGCATCATTTTTCTAATCGAAAAACGAGTTCTATTTTTCCATTTTCCCTCATTTCCTACTTCCCCGTAGGGTAAACCCAACACAGTGAACACCCCTATTGAATTTATATTAAAAATATTAGGGGAAAGTAACAGCGTAAGAAGTTTGAGGAAAGTTTCTGAACTATGGCGTGGAAAGTGGATCTGAGAGCATCATTTGATCTTTGAATTAAATGACCCAATGTGTTCTCTTCCACTCTGTTTTTACTGGTGTCTACGGAGGGACGGGACTAACAGAACCTCGCGGATTTAACATGGCTGGTAAAATAATATTTAGGTGCTTGTTACAAGCAAATCGCTCGTAAAAATTATATTTCTTTCTCATCTTACCTGAGTTGTTAAATTTGGCAAGTAGTTGTAGACCCGCACAAGTCCCAGTCTGTTTATTTAAACGTGCGTGGCATTGCTTTAATGGCACCATCTGCCCTATTTTTGAGTACAAAGTGATAAATGTAAAAAATGCATCTTAGATTAACTTGTTGGTTTTAAAAATGGGAATGAAACCATTGAATATGGCAATATGTTTAATCAGTGTCTTATGTGGAAACAAAATACAGACTAGTTTCACGGTTATTATTAATTTTTCTCGGCGAAGCATGAAACTGCAAATGCAAAATAATAGAACAATATCCTAGAAGGAAAGGTTTTATTATTAATTGCCTTTTTGGCTCTGTGATACCGTATTTAAAATTTCATGTTTTGACCACCTGTATTTTTTCTCACTTGAGTTTCTTATCTGCTATGTGCTGCAGTTCTATGAATTACTATTTCATTAAACTCCACGTTTTTCACCTAAGTAAAAAAAATCAACCTCTAGTCGCCGAAATAATTAATGTAACCAAAACAAACCGTTTAAAATGTCAACATGGAAACATCGCGACCACTATTATGCAGCGTGGGTCGAATATTCGGTCGACTGGTCATATTTTTTTCTGAAAAATCATCCGAGATTGGCCATAAGAATTAAAATAAATGAAATTCCGGACGTTTGCGGGTAAGGTCTAACCTGCCGCTTTTTAATGAAAATTTCCAAGTTCTTTATTTTCCTTGAAAGTAAATATTTATTCTATGGGGAAAATGTCCCTTAGTTCTGAAACATCGTAGCTGTGCGTTAAGCGTTATTTTTTAGATCAAATCTGCAAAATAAGCTTTGATGAAAATGCTTTCTGAAATACAGAGAAATGCAAAATTTGGGATTTCATTAAAAAGAAAAGTAAGTTTACTGTCAAGTTGAGGAACGATATACAATATACATACAAGTAAAAAGTCATAATTATTTAATATTATATATAATATTAATAGAATATGCACTTGGCCCGCGGGTAGTGGGTTCAAGGAAAAAAGAGTGCAACTTCGATGAAAAACGCACATGATGATTAGAAGCAATTTTAACAATGAGCCAATTTTTCTAAATTTGGTTAGCTCCAAGAAAATTGTTGATGAATTTGGCCCATTCTGTATAAATGCTTGTACAGTCCGTATATCGCAATTTCCGGTGTTTGAAACTCCCCCTCTCTCTAATCACAATACTAAGTCAGTTTCTTGTATCTTGTATAAAGAGTCACAGGTCAAATTTGAATAAATGCACTGAAGCATAAATTTTAGCTTCCTATATTTTTCTGAAGCACTTCGATATATTCTGTATTCTTTAGGTTCCCTTTGATATAACCCTTTTGGGGCAGAGATTATAAATATTTTGTAAGCAAGACTTGAGGAAAGCAATTAATTGTTCCACAGCCGCAAAGATGTGAACATGTTATTATCAAAAATGCGTAAAAGATACAAGCTTGAAGAAAGCTTGCATTTATATGATTTTTTCTAAAAATCAGTTTTATATCTTTACAACATTTACTGTTAGCTAGGAATAAATTAATTTCGGCAAAATGACCTGGCCACCCATTGTTAACAAATGTTTTGAAATCTCTGCTTGTACGTATACAGAAAAGAATTATGTACCTAGAGAAAGAATCATTGTGCTTTGGCTGCTGAACTAAATCTAAATAATGCATACCTTGAGAAGTTTATTTCGAAGTTTCTGTAAAGCCTTCCGGAAAACTATAATTAAGGGTCCATCTTTCCCTTATTCAGAAGGTAGGATTCGTGTGACCCTAGCAACTCTTCCACATGTCATAGTTATGTCTCGATCCAATGGGGCATTTGGACGGACCCTTAAAACTGAGACATAAACAATTGTGGTATCTTTCCTATGAAGGGAACAACAAAAGGCAGCAGATCAAAATTTGCGTATGTACTTGTAGACTCAAATTAATTAATTTTAGTTGTTATATCTCTATACTTGTATGTTAAATAAATACATTTTCGTTTCAATTTCACAACAAAAAATTTTGGTTGCAAAATTTAGAGTGGTGACGGTGACACAACTTGAGAACATTGTAAAATTTAAGGGCTGTAAAATTTCTCGTGGTGAAAACAGTGATGTTACTAGACTTCCAAACAAATTGGACAGTGTTCTTGATGATGGGCATTAGTACGAATGCCCTACGAAATATCTTATTGTGTTACAAAGTATATTGAAAATACACTTAAGTATTTAACCGAATTGTCTGACTTTTTGCTAATTCTGAAAGCTGAGGAGACAATTGGAAGGGGGAGAGCCTTTAGTCAAAAAATAAAATATCAATTAGGCGCCAATTCCACCGACGTCAATATTGATAGTAATGGTGGTATTGACGTGGGAGCAGACATTAAAGACAGTCTAAAAATATCTGCTACCACGTCAATATCACCATTACTATCACTATTGACGTCGGTGGAATCCCCGCCTTATTGAATTTGATAAAAAAAAAAATAAACGATTTGTGTGGTAGTCCCGAGGAAGGAGTTCTAGAACTGTGGCCAATTGGTGTTAGTGATGGCCACGTCATGTATCGAAATGTAGAGGAGCATTTCTGCTAATTTAAGGGATATTTTTCACGGCTCTGCGATCGATATTTCCTGTAAAGTTGACTGCATGTAAAAACGCCTAGTGGGGGTACTCCGATTCACTCTTTAATGCGGATTCTTCAATTTGTCATGTAAAGTTCTGTAAAGGTTACTATACTATAATCTTGTCGGGAACGTCTTCCTTAATTTCGCCGATTATGGCGATTGGCATTAACTTACTCCTGGGGTTAAAACTGTTAACAAGCAAATTTTGAATAGCACTTTCCATTGTAAAATTATCTTGTTTACATTTTTAATACCAGGGTATTATATTAACCCCGGTATTAAACTCACCATGATCGGGCCGCTAACTAACTAACATTCAAACTTGATGTAATTGTTTGCTTTATGAAACCTATTTAATGTCATCAAAAATTAAAAAAGCGTTTTCAGTGATGAATATAGTAGGAATTCTGTCAAAATAGTGAAAAATTAAATAAAAATGCCACTATTGCGAATCATCGGTATGAATAGGACACATGACATAGTGTAACCCGTGACGTTATAGGGAGCAGAATCAAGTCTGCCCTTAGTCTTCACCTCCGGGCTGCTTTTGTTGGTGTAAAAAGTTTTTTATTATAGTTACAAAATAGTAATGTAGTGGGAGGAACGAATTTCCTTTCCACTTTCTGACGTGGAAACGGGAATAAGTTGAATACATGGTACAAAATTGCTATTCAATATAATTATTTGAATTGACTTGTAATATTAAATTTGGGAAGGCTATGTAGGTTTAAACAGCCAGACATATCTGACTTTCACTAAGCTAAAATCCGTTTGCTGTGCCTTAAACTAAATGCAAAAGGCTTGTCTGGTTGCTGAGATGCTGATCACAATATTGCATCAGACTTTAGGTTACATACATAGGCCTACTATGGTTAATGTATACATAGTTTGTACATAAACTTGTCTATAACATATTACTATGATACCGACTATTTTTATTTTGTATGTGTATTGTGTTTACTTTTTAAATAGAATACAATACCTCTGCAATTGACTGTATCAATCAACAAGTTGATAGGTTTCAATTAACTCAAATTTAGTGAAGCTTCGGTCACTTGTATGCCATACATTATTTACATTTCTAATTACAGAAAGCTATGTTGAAAAAAAGGTTAGGCTTGCGGCTGTTAAGAAACTAGGTAGGCTATACCAGTACGCCGGGTAATCAGCCAATATGCTTGATACTCAGCACCAACTGAAAATTTGAGGTCTACCGGACGAGACGTATTAGGAGTAGGGGAAAATAAAATAACTTTGTCAAGTATTGCTAAAATATATTGAAAGTGACCGGTTTCGGCAGTAGGTCATCGTCAGGCTACAGACATACAACACTACATAAATTGGCTTTAATTTAATTTGTATTAATTTTTAAGGGTTAATTATGTGAGTGGGCCGAACGACAATTTTCTTTCTTAAATGGACAAGTAAAAACACAGTGGTGGTCTTTTCATGGACGTTTGGCATACATGGTTAAGAACGTTTTCCCAGAGTTCATTACTTTTTATTATTTCTATCAACAATAAGGAGTCCAGCAAATTTCCCTTACCACCCATGTGTAATATTCTAAAATTATTAAAATCTAAGACACGTGGACCAGTGTTATAGATATGCCTTCTAAAAGAATCGGTACCCGTACATGTTTTTACTATTTATCTAAATATTAGTGTAGGTGCCGCAATACAGGGTTTGTACGGAAAGTAATGTCAGTGAATTTTTTTTATGGGGACTGTAAGCGTAAGCGCGCGTATTACTGGCTCAGATTTTGGGGGGGGGGGGGGGGATCTGGCAACAAGTTCCAACAAGAGTTAGCTGGCTACCGATCGTTGTAGTGGTCACATCAGTTGTTCCATGTGAGATGTGAGTCGGTGCAAGAAGAAAAAAGCGTTCGCTTGAGCAGCGGATGGTGATTAAGTTTTGAGTGAAACTGGAGGAGCTACGGAAACCACTATAATGTTGAAGAAGGCTTTCGACGACGATTGCCTTTCCGGTTGCACAAGGCCTTCGCAGAAGGTCGGGAAGACGCCAACGACGAGCCCCGCGCTGGACGGCCATCAACCTCCACTGTAGTAATGAGTTATTTATCGGAAATCAAAAGGACACTTACACGTCAATCAGTGTTCAACAAGTCACGCACATGTTGCACATTGTCGTTGGTAGTGGAGGTTGATGGCCGTCCAGCGTGGGGCCCGTCGTCCTCACATTTCCTCCCCCAAAGTCGAACCCTTTGCCCTATCACAAAAAAATATAGCATGGCCTGAAAGAGGAAGAATAGACGAAGACATGGGTATAATTTAAATTGAAATAGGCCTACATCTGCCCAAAAATGAGCGTCATCCATGAGGTACCGGTACAAGGCGGACATTTTATTGTTCTCACAGTCATTGGCTAATTGGGCGGATTTTAATTTCACAGCAGCAAGTCTCAAGCACCGTATACACATAGTAGATAGATAGTTTAGGCGCATATTCTACCTACGTCAATAGTAAATGTGGTAGCAGACATTAAAGACATACTAAAAATGTCTGCTACCATGTCAATACCACATTTACTACTGACTATTGACGTAGGTGGAATAGACGCCTTAGGTGGGGCTTCGACATACGTCAATCGTCAATGAGAAATATGAAATTGAAGGGCATTTCAATTTTTCATTGATTAAGAGCGTTAAACAATGATAACCTGAAGGCACAAGTAAAGTTTTATAACAGGCAGAAGGGACATTTGAGCGCGCCAAAAACATTTTTTAATCCGGGGGCCCTCTGATACGTTTACTTTACATTGATCTATATATATATAAAAATGGACCACTATTCACTGAGTGCGTGGCGAGTAGCCCCAGATATTTAAAAAAAATTTTTTGGCGGGAAGCGAATTTCCTGTCTCCCATATAAGAACTTTACTGCAGGAAGTATTTATGTGTATCTAGTAGTAACGAAGGCAAATTCTTAGTATATCTTCTAGACAATAATAATCTACCAAATTTAAATAGGCCTATTTTGAATTATCACAATCTGCAATCATATCTAGAACACACGGCCGGTGTGCGGTGTAGTACGTACTGGTAAGGACAAGGTGGTACCGTACTGTTCTGAAGAGGAAATTTAATTCAGAATAATATTGAAAAAAACTATTTGTATAAGGAACGTTCACGATAAGCTTTTATAAAATAATAATATAACTGGTAAATGTAAAATAATAAAAAATGTCATGAACAGATTCAGATTTCAGCTGAGCGGCTGAGCCGACGGAAATGCGCAAGCGCGAAGCCGCCATTTTGAGGCTAGGACAACAAATGAATAAAAATGCTTAGTGCGGGTAGGATGTTTCTTCGGTGTTAATATCGTGAGCAATCCATGTTCGCTCTATGTACAGTAGTCCTGTCAATATGTGTAAATAGTGTCTCAACGTCTCTAATTTCTATAAAGGTGTAAAATTTTATCGATAAGTGATCGGAATCTTTGTATAACTCTTCGTAAACAGGGTTTGTTTTGCTTGTGTTTGTGCTTTCGGTCTCGTATTCGGGTATTTCGGTGTATAAAATACTAGTATATTACTAAGTGCTACAGTTTTATTTCCATTGGATTTGTAATAAGGTACGTAAATTTGATAATACATCCAGTTTCAAGTATTATTTATAGATATTTATCATTGTTTCTTTGTTATAAAGCGGCTGACAAGCGGGCGACGAAATTTCAAATAACAAGAGTTACCAGTGTTGCCAAACAGCCGATTGTCATAACAAAGCAATATAGACTGAAATTTCATTCGAATGTCGAATTTTAATTATTGTTATATTATTTTGACCACCTATTGCATACAAATGAAAAGTATTGTTCTATTAGTCAGCTGTTCTTATAATTAACTAACCTCACTGAATCATTCCAGTTTTCAATCAAAATTGCTATAAATGATTTGTAGTCATGTGTTGAACTATACTACTACACTAGCTTAGATTGATACCATAGTTCGACAAATAGTATTGTCATCGTTTTAAATCCTACAGAGACGTTAAGTTGTGGAGTAGGTTGGGGTAATATAGTAGAGAGCGGAGGGCATGCGCTGATAGCTCCCGCCTAAAATATTTTTTGTACGTAGAACATTCGTATACGAATTCATGGAGAAATTGAAGATTGGAATGATCTGATCGGTTGGGTGCAAGAATTTTCCTATTCAACAGCTGTCCATTCCTTGTGGCGCCTTCTACAAGTTAGTGGTTGAAAGGGATATGGCAGGTGCCACCAAGAAATTCATAGGAAATATTCAATCTCTCCCATATAAAACTCCAGAGTAGGCTATATCGCCTGAAAATATAAAGTAAAAATACAGCTAGTTTGTGAAAAATTAAAATAGCCTAAATCATTATTCTGTCTTGTAATATAAAATTTCAGCGGAATTCAGCCTGGACTATCCGTCAATTCCGGCACACAGCTGTGGCAAATCCATAACCAAAACTGACCCCAAGCATCTTATGATTTTAGAATAATTAGTGAAGTTAACTATAGGCCTATTTCACATTTAAAATTATGAAATCGCTATTTTCGAATAGTGACTGATAAACCGATAAACTCGCGTTCCATTTCGGATTGGGTAGACAGGGCGATCGTGTGTGGCCCATAAATGAGTGGTAACTGGTAAGCCAGACATATAGGCCCATCTTTGTTTAGTTTGTTTATAGATAGACGACTAGGCCTGCCTACTACACAAACATTTGTCAGTTCACTCAGTTTTCATTAGTTGGTTACGAATAAATCTAGCCGAAGACATGTATTATACCATATTCTGGTGTTGGTAACTTAATAAGTTAATAATGGCGCGGCGTATGTATAAAAATAATAATAATATTCTCAGTAGGGGCTGAGACCGTAATCACCAGATCGTCTCTAGCTATCAACTTCTTGCACAGGGAGGACTGAGAGTCCGAGACCACGTTGAATTCTACCAACCAAACCAGGCACAGTTGACTCGAACATCTATTAGATCTTGCAAATTAAGCATTAGAACCACTGAAATTAGTTAATTTCGCCTTACATTTTCCCATTTCGCCGGGGGGGGGGGGGGGGGGGCTTGACACAAATACATATAAATACAAAAATTAGAGTCCCTGACCAACCAGAGCCGGATCGACCGTGTCAAACAAAAATAGCCACCCGAGAGGGTTTTGTACGAAAAAAGGAGGAGGCACTTAAATAGTCCAGCTCCTGGGGTCGTACTCATCCAAATTATATAGTGAGGCGTCAATAAATCTGCTCTTAATGTATGTTCTGAAACAAGATGGATCCAACTGACTTATTAAAAATGGTAGCTTATTGCAAAACCGGTGTGCAAGTATCGGATAAGATTCCCTCGACTTGTTCAGGCGACACCTAGGCATATCCAACCCTTTCACCGATCGCGTATTATAAGAGTGCACTGTACTCCGAGCTGGCAATCCAGGATTCATCTTTACGGCCAAGAGACAATTAAAGACATACTGGCCATGAACAGTGAGGACTCTAGCGGCTTTAAAAAGGGGTCTGCAGTGAGCAAGATACGAACTTTTTGTGACAATACGGATAGCTCGTTTTTATATTATATACACCACTGTCATGGTATAGCATAGTAGTATATACAGTAGTCAGTAATAAGTGATCCAAGTAGGCCTAGTTGTAACAACTGGTGGGGAAAAACTGTTGGGTGCGAAAATTCAAACTTCACAGAGCTATCACTAAGATGTTAGTAGAAAGAAAAATGATTTCCTCTCCATTTTGATTAACTCGTATGTGACCGTCGCGTCGTCTTGGTCATAGTTATGTTGATATTTGCTTCCTATTTCCTTCCGTTTTGAGATCAGTGTTTTTATTTATTTTATTTTTTTATTTTTATTTTTTTTAAACGAAATGTCTTAACACAATTTGGGGCCATGCTACTCGATAGAATTTGATGTAATTCGGCATGTAGGTTCACACAAATATTTTCCAAGGGTATTTTGCTCAAAAACGGCTCTGATGATTTTTTAAAAATTCTGATATGTTATTGTGGTAACAATATCCGCGAGTTCGCGTTCCCCCTGATAGTTAGGTTAAGGTGTAAAAAAAATAAAATGGTTGGGAGAGGTGGTGTGAGAGGCCAACGCTCACCCCGAGGAACTATAACTTTAACCATAAATTTAAATACTCATTTGATTTTTCAACGGCTGCATTCCCGATTAAATGCCAATGCATTTTTCCTCTTTTCAGATATGAAGTGGCCCGGGGAGGAGGCAAACCTAGTGACTCCCCAGGTTCACAATCCCCTTCGCTGTCAGGACGACACGATGATTGGGTACGTGCTTCAACGCGGTTCAGATCACCACGAGTTCCCTCCGGGTGCCATCCCCGCAGTACCTGGAAAGTTGCCTGCGCGATGGACCCTTGGAGCCGAAGAGATGATTCAGGTAACCACCACTAAATATGGTACCTGAGGCAGAATCTGGTCGGGGATGCCCTATAATACAGGGCCTATATGAAATAGAGTTGGTTTTTATAAACAGACAATAATTCTTGAGTAAAGACCTGTTTTCTCAGAACTCGTCGGCAACTCTCGTTTGTGAGGAGAACAGAACAGTATTCATCGATGTAATTCCTATCTAGATATATTGAATATGAGGTTTGCCAACGGTAAGCGGCAAGTGTGACGGAAGGATTTAAACCTGATGGATCAAAAGGACCATTAGGGATCCTTACGGATTACTCCGTTAAATAGGGGTTTGGGGGTGATTTGGCAACTGCAAACAGCAGGCATAGGACGAAGTGCCAAGTTATCGTATTACCAGAGTTAATAATTTAAACAAAAAAAGAGTCAGTGATAGACTAATTAATTTGTGTAATGTTGTGCCTTTCCTGTTTATTATAACATTTCCACAACACGCCTGGCTGCTGGTTTGTACAAAGTCAAGCCAAGTTCTCTCACCTCTCCCGGCACCACCCCAAACAAAATAAAACATCTTCTTTACTCCAACTGGCTATCAACTTTAATTATTTACATTCATGCATTCCTTATTTTTACCGCCGCCAATTTGTCCCCTGTCAATTGGCAACTTTAAGCCATTGTTTGGGCGGACATGGGGCAGAACTCCCCACTACCCCCCCCCCCCTTCACGACTCCCTGTATTTGATATTGCCAGGGTACCTATTTTGCGAGAATAATTTTGCTCTGAATGGTTGACGCAATTACAAGTTTACCAAGCTCTTACCTAATGGGAAGAAGTGAAGCATCCTTGGCTAACGTGCAATAAAATATTTAACAAACATGTACGTGGCTGGTCCGACAAGTACTTAGCCTACAAAAGAAGAACGAAAATTTTGGAATAGTGGCGATTTATTTTTCAACATTGTCTCTTTTTAACTCGATACGCTTGACTCTGCGATTCTCCAACTTCTTTAACCCGCCTGAAAATTTTTTTCTCGAGGTCAGCAAAATAGGCCTCCGTGGCGGCGATGACCTCCTCATTCGACTCAAATTTCTGCCCAATTCTCAATTCTCAATTTCTGCCCAATTTTCAAGTTTGGAAACAAAAAGAAGTCGCATCCGGCCAAATCTGGAGAATATAGTGGATGGTGGCCCATTTTGACCAATTTGCCCGTGTCAAGGGCGGACGTGTGAGCCAGTGCCTTGTCATGGTGGAAGAGCACTTTTTTCTTCACCAAATGGGGCCGTTCTTTCCCCAATTCGAAGTCGAATCGGCCCAATAATTCAGCATAGCATAGCCCTTTGATCGTTTTACCCTCCTCCTGGTAGTCGATGAAGATCACACCTTGTGAGTCCAAGAGAACGGGAGCCGTCCCCTTTCCGGCCGACCGAGAACAGTTTTCGCCTTCTGAGCACGTTCTCCGGGTAAAGTCCACTGTTTTTCGACTGTTCCTTGGGCTCGTGTGTACCAGTGGATCCATGTTTCGTCAACGGTCACGAAACGACGCAAAACGCCTTCGGATTTCGCTTAAACAGCGTCGAACTCGAACACGGCTCTGAAGTGGTCCCACGGTTGCGCTTGTTGTCCGGAGTGAGCAAACGCGGCACACATTGCGCCGACAGCTTTCTCATGCCCGAAATTTCATGCAGGATATAACTATCTTGGTCTTTTGAGGGGCCTACAGTCTCAGCTATCTCACACAACTTCAATCAGCAGCCTGCCAATACGAGATCGTGGATTTTTGTCGTATTATCCTCCCTAGAAGCAGTTTTCGGGGCACGTGGGCGTGGCTCATCAAAAACCGACGTGTGACCACGTCGAAACTAGTTACACCAATTTTTGACGGTCGCCATCGATGGAGGAGAGCCACCGTATACAGCCACCAAGCGGTCTTTGATTTCGCTGCGCGATTTCTCTTCCGAAAACAAGAATCTAATCAGCGATCGATATTGTTCTTTTTCCATTTTCCTAACATCCGCTACACGCCCCTCTTCTACAAGTGGGCAAGACAAAACTACTAGTCTGATTCAACTGAAATTTTGACAGACGTCCACTGGAGTGTACTATACGATTTTGAATGTCTCTTGCGATAGTGCCGCCATGGGACGTTGAGGTTAAGTACTTGTCGGACCAGCCACGTACTATGGGGCCCACAATCCACTGAACATCGAGTTAAAATAAAATAAATAAATACGCATTTATCTGCAAACATAACAAGACTCAGTCCATTGTTGAGAATTTATTTAAATATATCTAATTTGTCTTTGTGCGGGATACCATTTTTAGCTGGTTTTTATTCGAAGGATTGATTTTATATACAATATGTTAGTTTTTAAGGTTAGCATGAAAAGAAGACTTTATAGTCTTGTTGTTCGCCTTTTGATTTGTTTTTATTCAATAAAGTCGTTTTCAATTCAATTCAAACAGACGATGTCCAATAATATGCAAATCTTAACTTAACTTATTTAACTATGCTTATCATAATTTTTTCAAGTGTGATACATAACTATTGTAATATTATAATTATAAGCAGTATATCGTACATCTATTTAACAATGTAAAGATTCAGTAAAAAGAATAAAAAGGAATGAAATGTCGAGGTCAGTGCCAACGGAACTTTAAGCGAAAAAGTACTAGTTTGCCATATTAGAATTATAACAAACAACGATATTAACTTTTAATTCTTTTTGAAAATAATTAAAATAGAATGTGGTGAGCTGCACTTCTTATCCCATAAGATAAGTATGGTAGTCTTTAGCAATTGCGCCCCACTAATCAGAGCGAGGCCCGCCATTTTGAATTCCTAGTTGCCCATTGCAAATAGTTATAGGAAGCGTAAGGTACGCGTGGGATCGTTAGTGGTCAGCGTGGAATGTCCTTGAGTTCTATATAGGAGAGATGGGACCTCCTCTAAAGAACTGAAGTTTATCCTACGATTCTTGAGATACGTCTTCCGAAGGAGAGCCGGTTAAGTCCTCGCAAAATAGGCCCGCCGGCATTACCGATTCTTAGGGCACGGTTGTGCTGTTATCGGAGGTTCATTCGCGCCCACTCAGCAGCTATCGGTAATCTGAGTTGCAGATATCACACTAATTGACCCACATCGTCTCTGCTATAATAAATTTACATAAACAAAGCTGCGATATTGCTGAACGCAACGTGGCTACATTATCACCTCGACTAATTCCGTTTTAAAAATGCTTATGTTTTCCTACATTTTACTTTACTTTATCCAACGCCGGTTAGTGGTTATTCAATCATTCGTCTATTCATCGAGGAGAGATTCGTGATGTCTTCGTTTGGTTGGGTGAGGGCAGTGCAAATCTTCAAGTGGTCTCCATTCTTCCGAGGTTGCACAAACTACTTACTTCAACGGCGCCTTATCCCTCCTACGGGGTCGGTGGCACGGATCTTCATCTTCCAGGTGTTTCGGTTTTGGGTATCATCCGGCGAGAGACCGAGGGTCCTGAGGTCCTCCCTCACTTTCGTTTCAAGGGAAATCCTCGGTCGTCCTATAGGTCTTGGGCCCGCCACCGTGTAGTCCCTCTCACGTTGTAGCAGGGGTCCATCTTCTCTCCTTAGCGTATGGGTTGCACAAAATTGCCTCTTTATCAATGCCTGTCAAAATCGGTTTAATTTCCCCCTTAGATCCCTTATTGAGTTCTCATGTTGTTTCAGCATCCAAATCCCGAGCACCAGCAACAACAGCAGCAACAGCAACAGATGATTTATATGAATAGCGACGTGGCCATGATGGCTCAACATCATCACCCAGGCCTTCCTCTCCCACCCCATATACAACCACGCCCGGTAAGTCTATTTTTATTGCTACGGTGAGGGTGGCTCATTCTAGTCTACTTCCGTCTCAAGTTATCGTATCTGGCATGCTAGGGAATGCCAACCAAATGCTTGATTGTTGGCTCTTAATGTAGATGATCTAGAGTTCAAAAACCCGCTGGCAACGAAATTTTGTCGCTCGACCAGTGTAGTATTCATTCTTAGGGTCGTCATGAAGTGATAAGAAACTTAATATTAATCCGTAAGTCTAAGAACTGTCTTATTGTGCCTGCGCTAATTGTATAAGATAGATAAGATAAATATATCGTGTATTTTTACATCGTTTGCAAGAGCAATAAGTCAAAAACTGTACCTCCTTAAGTCGGAGCGTGTGAGGGTGGCACAAATATAAGGGTGTAATGAATAGTTGCGCTGGTGAATCATCGTAGTTCTGAGAGGTTGTCATTGAATATTTGAACTAAACACGCGTTCTAATGCGAGGAAATTGTTTCAGGAAGTCGCTGTCCCTTGAATACTGCAAGTAATAATGCCCTGCAGCCGTAGCACGAAGTATCAATTAAATTTATTACTGGGGTCAAAATTGTAAACAAAACCATTTGGTATTCTAAAGAAGTTTATCCGAACTTGGTACCTCGTGCTAAGGCTGCTGTTCGAAAAAAATTCCGCTGAAACGCCAAATAAGCTAGCTGACAGTTTCCTGGTTGTGCCCACCAATCATAGCTATGGTATTGAACGATCATTTCGAACGCACCGTTAAGATTTTCAGTTTGACGCCAATACGTCCAACAAGATCAAAACAATGTTTCGGTTTCTTTTGGGTCCCTACCTCGTACATTACGAACGTGAAACATTACGACATTCTAAAAAAAATCACGGCTTTACGAATGTGGATTCTTCAATTAAGTTATTATTTCTTGAATTAACAATGTAGAGGCGAGGGATTGAGAAGTGAAAAGTAGGTGTCCAGGTTTGATTGGGTTCGTCTGGGGTATTCAAGCCAGCTGCCTCAGTCTGTCGCCCACCTGCCATTGCGGTTTTATGTATTTTTTCCAGTCTGGCTCATTCTTTATTTCATTCTATGTGCCTTGTCTCGTCTGTCTGACCAAAGGAGGTTCCATTTCTTTTATTTGTATTCAGGGCTCCTATCGGACTTCCCTGATTCCACAGAAAGCTTATTACATTTTAATATATTCATGAGAAATGGAAATATTAGTTCATTTGCTTTATAAATTAAATAAAAATAATAATTCAATGGAAACCTCCGAAAAATTCTGATGTTTTTTTTGCATTTTTATTTGTTATTAAATCTACTTAGCAATTTATTACAGATTTAGTCTTTCCAAGCTGTAGAAAACTATTTCGTACATCATATTTTAACATATTTTTATTTCACGCGCAGTAGTTAACTGTCGGATGACATGGCAACGTTCCGAGAAATAGCTAGATATGCTACTAACATGATTTGGGTTAAACCGTTGAATTTCAATGGAATAAACTGTATGTTTAAACAGGCATAAAATAAACATGACCGTAATAACATAAAAACTATGTTCATTGCCGGTCTGACATACGGAGGACAGTACATTTAGTGGCGGATTCTAACTGAAAGTATTACAATTTTTACGTTAATGACTTTTAAGTCTCGTCGCAGTGTGCCAAATTAAAGGAAGTATAGTCTTGCCTACATTTCATATGTATGAGAGTTGGCGGAGAGCTGGAACAAATACCGGTAAGTCTCGCCATATGGGCCAGATATGTTTCCGTATAATTATACGGATACATACTCTTGTTGGCGATGGTAGGCTACGGCTTTATACAATGGGCCATAATCCATATAAAGCTCTACATGGAAAATTTAACTTTCCGTAGTACAAAGTACTAAGTAATAATTTTTTCACAATGAGTTTCCGTAGTACGTTTTACTTAGCGTGTCCACATCCTGTAGTCCAGTAGGTAGCGAACGGGCTTCGTCGTTGGCTTCAAATAGATCAGCAGCTGTGCATACAGTAGTCATCTGGGGGCATACTAGCATATGTCGTAGCGCCGCAGGTACAAAAGCCCCGTCCCTCCGGTAGGAAGCCCCAACTAACTGCCGTTATTTTGCAAAAAGGGTACTACGTTTTGATTGCATTTTACCAAACTCTATGGGCGATTGATTAGAATTGGAATATTGCACTTGACTAAAAACTAACGATATTATACAGCAATGCAGTTTTTTGTTCTATACGTTTCAGTTCGGACTGTTTTGTTGTTTAATTGATTTGAACTGTAGGGGAGGGACCAGTGCCGTCCCAGAAATTAGTTCTATTGTGTTTCATAAAAATTATAGTGTACTGCAGTGCTTATTGATTTTATTTCGACTCCAAGAGGGCATGACCTCTAAAACCGGTTTTTACATGTTGGTCGTATGCAAAATGGCATTGACGGCTAGAGTCTTGAGAAACATAAATAATAAAAAATAACGTAGTGACGTATTCTTCTTCTGAAGTCACAATTTCAACGATTGGTTGGCAGCAACTCTCTCCTCCAGCTCTCTCCGTCATGCACCTTCCTCTTCAGCTCTTGGTACATTTCCTGCGTACTCCTTCAGTTGATTTATGAATTCCTTTTTCAAGTATTACGAAATATATGTATAAAAGCGACCGCTTTCGGCATTAGGTCATCGTCAGGCTACAGACATACAGACACCACTCTCTAGCATAAAGATGGCCTAGTGTCGAAACCGGCCACTTTTATGTATATTTTTAGTAATACCTGAATAAGTTGCTTTATTTCATTTTTTACCATGGCGGAGTATTTTGAAGTGAATTTGGAAAATATTACTGAAATACTTGTGAAATGTGTTGCGAGGAGCGGACGTAACTGTCGTCGGCAACAAATGAAATTATTGTTGTTGCTACAGCAATGCAAGCTATGTCTAGTGATGCCCCTTAAGCTAACATGGACTTTGTCAATTTATCAATATCGTCTGAGATAATAAATGATATATGTATCTGACCAGACGTAGCCCCTTTTTTTTAATTTTTTTTTTTTTAATTTTTAAAATTACACCATAGCACTTGGCTTCCGCCATCAGCTTTCTCGTAGCCCAATACAACACATTATCTGGTGAACCTCTGCTACTGACAAGAGCCTGGCACGTTTTAAGGTGATCTCCGTCCATCTCTTCCCGGGTGTCGCATAATGGGCAGAAAGGCTCCGCTGCTACACCTATACGATGGAGATGTTTCTGAAGGTAGTCATAGTTAACCTAAATTCCGCAATTGACTGGTATCTGGGTAGGTTCTTTGGCGGCCTGTCTTTCTTCTGCACTAGTTTTCCCCCATGTTTTTCCAGCGGCGTCGGTCCTGTGAGCTGCCCCGCACTTAACCTGAAAGAATTCGTTGGTATGCCTCAGACGTAGCCCTTAACTGATAATATTTCGTAAAAGTATTAGAGGGGGTTGGCGTAGGATCTGAAAATTTTGGCAGAAATCACAAAATCGTGTTTGCATTTTTCTCTTGTGAGTTTGAGCAGTTGGGAATTCGCTATGAACTTAGTCAATCGCGAATGTTTTTATTATGTTGAATGCAGTATAAGATGAGTTAGCCAGAGCGTCAAGGTCGCCCAGTAGCTGAGCTTACGCGAAGGTCGATGGACTGACCAGTTCTCTGGCTTCTAACATCGACAGCTCCTTGATTTTCATTTTACCCGGTGCATGCCAATAATTTATTGTTACCTGCTTGGCTTGGCTCGTGTTAGTAGTTGTTGCTTTCCAATTTATACGTAGCATGAGGAAAGCTTTGTGATGGTCGAAATTTTCGATTCCGAGATTTCAACGGATTTACACGTTTTCAGGTCCCAGAAACCCAAAAGAGTGGTTTTTACGAAATGTCTGTCTGTCTGTCTGTCTGTCTGTGCATCGATTTCCGGGCAAACTACTCGGTCGATTTTGATGAAATTCGGCATGTAGGCTCACAAAAATCATACCTCGAGACCATTTTTTTTATTTGGGGCTAACTCAATTTGGGCGGGTATCATTCTCAAAAAACTCCCAAAAAAACGTCAAAAAAATTATTTCTCAAAAAACGGCTCCAACGATTTCTTTTTAATTCACATATATTCTAGTCGTTCTTATTGTTGATAAAATGCGGGGGGTCGCTTATCCCTTGATAGTTTGCTTCTGGGGGTAAAAAAATAAAAATAACTTAATTTTAATGAAAAATGATTAAAAAATAATATTTCTGCGAAACTTTTCTATCGATGATTTCTACCTTCAGGCATGTTTTAGGTGTTACGTTGAGTAACGAAACCGGACAGGTTGCTTTCCCAAAAAACTATTTTGTTTTGCGCAAAAATTTTTTTTTGAAAAAATGATAGAAACTTCACGCTGAAATGCATTGCCTGCCCAGCCATTATTACTGTGTTGTAATGTGTTTTAAATATATTGAGGTTACCTCACCTCCAGTGACGTCAGGTGGACACCCCCCCCCCCCGAGATATCCGAAATTTAACCATAGGAAAATTTACCATGAAATTATTCATTTTCTCTTCCTACTAATTGATAAATTGGAAAGCATGTTCGAGTAAACTCGGACCGGCTCTTTATTATAGCATGTAGAGATAGCTGGTAATGCAATTTTTAACGTTTTAACGTTTTTCTTTTTTAAATTTTGAGGTTAATGTTGGATAGGCTATCCAATTTGAAATTTGAATTACGTCGTTAAGAGACAGCAGGAAAGAAAAAAACCTATGGGCATAAAAATTAAAATTTCTCTTGGACTATCGATAGTGGTATTCGTAATTGTGGAGACCATCATTGAGAATATTTTGAAAAGAAGTGTTCCTCTACATTTCGATAGGTAGTTATTGTTATGAGAATTGATTATTTGTTGAAAAGTTTTATAAAAAATTGATAACGTGGAGTGCCCGGTGGAAGTAGTATTGAAACAGTGGACAAATGGTGCTAGTGACGGCCAGATGCTATGCATCAAAATGTAGAGGGACACTTCTTCTATCTTTTATTTTTGAAGGAAATAAATAAACTATATTTTACATTCGATGTTACATTTTTTATGCATACATTTTGTTGGTGGTTCAGAGGGGCACCTTTGGGAATTCCCGTGATGAGCCTCTCGAACTAATAGATAACACTTATATTAAAACTTATTCTAAACTTAATCTGCAATTCAAAACAAATTCTTTTAAAATTGTGCTACAAACAAAACAATTAACTTGATTACAGTATTTACTTTATGCTTGCCTAGCTGTTGAGTGCAAGAGAGGGCTTATAGCCCTAACTCCGCTAGGTTGGCTTAGTAATAGAACAAAAAAGTCAATATTTATATAATTATTTATGTCTGAATCAATGCTGTATAATCTATATTTCCTGTGAAATTAGACCTTCTAATGAAAGCCGAGTAGCCCCCCGCCCCCCAATTGACGTAGCACAAGACAGAAAAGTTCTGATATGTGATCAATTTGAACCTGCCTACCGTAATCCATCGAGTAGTTTGCCCACAGTTTGCGCCTCCAAAAAGGTTAACAGTCCAGATTTCAAGACCCTCGTATATATGAAGTAATACTAAAAAAAAACGATTAAAAATCCATATTTGTGTTTTACTGCGTTTGTCAGGTTCTAACGTCCAGCAGTATCTGATAATGGCCGATAACGTTGTAATGGAATGTTCCAGTCACTGCATTCGGTTTCATAGACTTCGGAATTGAATAACCAATCCAGCAATGCATTTCCAAGTAATTCAGTGGAAGGGCTGAGATTGTAGGGCTTCGGCGGGTCATTTACATACATGTTAGCCACGGCTCTAATCCCATCCCAGGCTATAACTTTCAAGTACTATAGGCAAATTGCATTCACCTATTAGTATATTCATTCATGATTATCGATGCCTTTCCGACGATTCATTACTGTCTTAATGGTAGAAAATCCGTCGATAGTGTTTCTTTTGACCAAACATTGCAATGCTTTGGAATATGGAAATGAAAGCTGCTGTTTAATTGATTAATTGCTGCTGTATGACGAAATGTAGTGTTTTTAAGACCTGTCTGTAATGCGCAAGGTACGCATAGAAGTTTCTATTTGGTTCTTAAATACAATTGGTACGTTATTATAGGTTGATTAGTCCTAGGATGCTTGTGGAAATATCGACTTGTAGCAGCAACCTGCAGTCCGAGCATCCTATCCTGCTTTGTCCAATGGTCTCATGTATAGTCCACGCAAAATGAGAAAAGTGTGAACATGGAATGTTTTGATCCTGTGCATCACTGTAAAAATATTCCTTGCACCATTTTGTGTTACCTTGTTGCATTGGATGCAAGGCATAACAAAAATTGTGCACAGGATCAAAACATTCCATGGCCATACTTTTCGCATTTTGCGTGGACTATACCACGTGCGTGGGAGAGTTTGTTCAAAACTTGTCAGAACGCAAACACTAGCTTGCCTGAAGAGAGTTGGCAATTGTGTGAGGCGGTTTAGCGGCTATGCCTGTGAAGCCAAAATCGGAGTTATTAGTTCAGCTAGCCTGAACTTAAAGGTGTGACCCAAAAAGTGCCTACGATGTCGTTTAGTTCTCCATTAGAGAGATAAACCGTCAGGAACAGATGTAGTTTAGTAGTAGTAATTCTCCAAAGGCGCCCATTCCATTGACCGGCTAGGGCTATTTCCAACAACGGGGACGTGGTAGCAGACATTCAAGACTTAGGTAACGTTTCCACCGACCTCGCATTGCAGATTGCAAATGACATTGACGGAAATGTTTGTTTTTCTTTTTATAGAAATCTATTAAAATATTTTGAATTAACATATCCCATGAAGCCATTTTTTAATTTTAGTTTGTTTGTTTGTGATTTTACTGTATGATCATTGATCAATTTTAACTATGGCATAGAGGAAAATAAACATTTCCGTCAATTCTGCAATGCGAGGTCGGTGGAGACGCCACCTAAGCCTTGAATGTCTGCTACCACGTTACCGTTGTTGGAAATAGCCCTAGCCGGTCAATGGAATGGGCACCAAAGGGGGCTCCATGAGCCACTGAAGCAAAGTACTTAAAAAATTATTTAGAGATAGGCCTAGGATTCATTAATAGAAAACGTTTTAGTTGCCAACCTTCCAATGACTAACTTAAGATGAAATGTACGTAGAAGATGAGCACCCCAAAATTTTATGTTTTTATTGACATTTTATTTTTATTGAATTAACAAAACAAGTTATTAAAGATTTGGCTCATGGAAGTAGTAGAAGACTACTTTATTCATCATATATAATAGCTATATAATTAGTTCTTTCTTAAATACCAGTGGGGACTAAAATATCGCGTAAAATAGCATTTTTTGAAAAACTACAAAACTGAAAAGTAATAATACCCGATTATATGTTGCACGACGGAGTCTTCTGCAACTTAAATGAGCCAAATTTTTAATAACTTGCTGATTTTATGAAATAAAAAAGGAAAAGTATTTAATTTGGGGGCGCCAATTTTCTACGTAGCATATCCTTATAAGACGTTTGTTGAAATGGAGACAAAGGAAGAAAGTGGATGTGCTCAAGGTTGCCATGTGCTGTGATTTGTTGGCTTAGAGATGGGCCACAAAAAGTTCAGGGCAGAATACACTCTGGCCCGAGAACGCTCCGGAGTGAAGTCTCAGCGCCCACATGTTCCACACTTTCCAACCGCCTCCAGACTTGAGATACACGGCGCTCCAGCTTAAAAACTATATAGGGATTTCACTAGATGTCTAATACTAAATGTAGATAACTTGATTAGGGCGACTCCGTTGTGCATTACTAGGACCTTAAATTACGTCGAGATTTACATGGTTATCATCCATTGGATGGATCGAACGACATGGAAGAATAGCTCAATGCTAGTAATGTATAGTTTGTGAGGCAACATGAGGAACTAATACTACCCAATTCCCTGAGATCAAGACATGTAGAGTAGTGGGACTCTGGCTTTCACCCGAAAGGTTGTTGGTTCGAGTCTTACACTTCCTGCATTTTCTGGCCATGCTTCGGAGGGCATGTAAAGCAGGCGGTCCCGGGCCTACCTAGTTGAGTGTAAGAGAGGGCTTTATAGCCTTAACTCCGCTAGGTTGGCTTTGTAATAGAACAAAAAGTCCTTATGCATGAGATTTGGTTCCTTAAAGCAATGTAATAGAAAACAGAAATTTAGACACACTGTGGAAGTGTATTTGCGAACAAACTCTTTAGGCGCTTTTAATAATTTCTCCCTCGAAATCACAATAGTGAGAATTTCGAGTGCAGTATCTTATAGTATTTCTATAATCCGGTATTAAAGTTTTTCAGCTATCTGGTTATAATAGGTATCCTGTTTAAACCATTAAGAGGATATGAAAATTGGCACCTTCAAAATGCGATACTTAATGCATTTTTATTTATTTAATTTACTAAGCAATTTATTAAAAATTTAATATATTCATGTAGTAGAAGACTGTTTCACACTTCATGTTTTTAATCAAGACATGTAGCGTAGTGGTACGGACTCTGACCCTCACCCGAAAGGTTGTTGGTTCGAGTCCCACACTGGCTACATTTTCTGGCCATGCTTCGGAGGGCATGTAAAGCAGGCGGTCCCGGGCCTTCCTAGTTGAGTGTAAGAGAGGGCTTTATAGCCCTAACTCCGCTAGGTTGTCTTAGTAATAGAAACAGTAAAAACTCCTTATTTATTTATTTATTTATAATTGTTATGTGGTAGTTTTTCCATGAACATTACTTGGAGAATTTTTAATCCCCAGTAACTGCAAGAACTGCTGTGTCAGATTATACCCCAGAGTTTTTATCCTTAATAGGGGAAAACTATGTAGTATCCGGAATTCGAAGTCATTTTCATGTTGCCCATGTCTGTTGGAGTTTTAGCTGTAGATTACAAAAGCCAACATGTTTATATATTTATTTTCAATATTGACAATTTTTTCATACAAAAAACGTATTGTATTATTATTGATAACCCATATAAGCTACCGTATGTAGCATATTTTATTATTACCACTGTCAAGTAGCCTATTGCATTATTTACTTATCTGGGGATCGTTGAGTTGTATATCAAATGTCCGGCAAATAGAGTGTGAGAGTAATAGGCCGTCATGACAACCAGACCTGCCGCGGAGGATTTGTTGAGGAAATAATTGAAGCTGTTGGGGAGATACGGTTTCTAATTGGCTGTTGACCATTGTCATGTGCTCTTGCGCTATTTCCCTCTCTGTTTATCTTATATTTGAATGAGAATAATTGTAATTGCAGTACCGTGGTAAGGGGAAAACCCCGTGGATTAGCAACCCAATGGGGATCTGGACCTGTGGACTGTTCCTCTTTCATAACCACTACTCCATTTGGGATGTTACGGTCAGCAACCAATGATTTTCCCTTACCGGTTAAGTAATGGTTCCCATTATTAGGGTTGGGTGGCAGCCGGCCGCCTTACCAAGTTGAATCCAGCGGACCAGAGCAGGTTCAAAGATGCAGATAACTTGGTAGTGTGTACAGTGCCGGTAGGGAAACAAGGTAGGACTTGTCCTGGTCACCTCCGAACTAATCGTGTGACTTCACTGTGTTTCCCAAGTGGTTCGGAATCCACTATAATCAGGAGGTCCCCTGTCCTATGGGCCCACACCGTGGCCTGGGACTGTGTCTAACCATACTACTACTAGGGTTGGGTGGCGTGGAAATTTTTTCGTCTCGAACCTGAACCTTCCGTTTCTACCGACTGGACTATTAATTCGCCATTACAGTAGGAGAAAGCATTGGTTTAATTGTTTTACCAGTACTTACAGCAAGAACAATCTCTTGGTTAATGTTTTTTTTTTCTTTCCTTTTTCCTCTTGGACTTTCGTGTTATGTGCTGGATGTGATCTATTTCCCCCCTTTTACTAGATGATCGTGAGACTTTATATTCTTTTGTTGTGCTTGTTTTACGAGCATTCTCTGAGGATAACATTTTTTTGTTGTTGGCGACAGTGGATTTTATTTTACATCTGCGTCGTATTTGACGTTATTTTGCTGTTTACATTTAGGGGCGGGAAGGGGGTTGTAAATTTGACGCTGATCAATATGTGTAGTGTAAAATATAAATATAGGGCGTAGCCTCGCCGTCACGATGTTAAATCGTTATCTATACCAGAGTATATAGGAAATATGGGACATTGGAGCGCGCCAAAAATATTTTGTGAATCCAAGCACCATCTGGTGCCACGTTTCCTATGACCTGCTATTCAAAACACGTACCAGGTGGCCCCTCCATGATTAATTTTTTTTTTTTTTTTTTTTGACTGGCTGAAATGTCCCATCTTTCCTGTGTGTAGAACTATATGATCCAATAATTCCCCTAGGGGTACTTTTTCCGTGTTTTTGCTCCTTGACATCAACATGGTTTTTTATGGGTTGTATATCTTGCGAATTATAAGCTAAACGTTAGGTATATCGTAACTAATTGGTCTATTTATTTTGTTCTTTCATTGGTGCAAGATCAGCTGCGCTTCCTGCTGATATCTATAAATTAATTAATTAATAAATTTAGTTCAATTACTGAGCCAACTTAACGGAGTCTTCTCTTATACTCAAGAAGGTAGACCCAGACCGCTCGCTTTGCATGCCCTCTGAAGCATGGCCAGAAAATGTAGCATGGGTGAGAAGTCTGTCTTCCTATAATAAACAGATAGTGTCTATATGACGCTACGCCCATTCATATTAATATTCTTTTAAATTAAATCTGTGGCCTCTCTCAGAAGTAAATTCTCTTTGTGTGCATCATGAAATTATTTTACGTTAGACGCATTTATATTATATTCGCTGATTCGCGTTGTGTTGGCAGATAACTCATGAGATAGCTTTTGGATTTTTTTTGGAAAATATTAAATTCCATGAATCATAAGATCGCCAAGATTGATTTGAGCGTGCAGCTTGCTTGAAGAATTTTGCTGATATTGCTCTGAAGAGACAAATTGGCTTTTCGCTCCTTCAGACAGATCCCGTATCTATATTTATTTTCTGCCACTGCACAGAGAGAAATTGGTGTTGGGGGTAATGGGCCAAGGGGGACGGGGTATATGAGATACGTATCACGTGATTTGTTAGGAGCAAGTGGTCCCCCACATTTTCCGTTTTTGGCATAAAGCCCCGCTGCTCATAAAATTTTTAATCTTAGTGTCTGTCATAAGTGAGGTGTCGTATAAAGTAGAAGAAATGTTCCTCTTCATTTCGATGCGTAGTATGTGGCCGTGACTGACACTAATTGGCCGCAGGGTAGTAACTCCTCCGAATTGACCTCCGTGACCGTTATGTTTTACAAATCAAGTTCCATAACTGTGGCCGATTTATAGTTAGTGGCTGCAACACAATGTACATCGAAGTATTCGAAGTGTATCGAAGTATATGGAGGTATATTGTTTCTAGTTTATGACACCCCATTTGTGGCTGTACGATCGATATTTAATGAGAAATTTAGAAAATGGAAATGGAGGACTCCATTTGCCCTTCATTACGATAAAATTAAGTTAAACCAACTGCTTTTTGGTTTTGCTATTCATAGAGGACCTACATACAAGTATTGGTAAACTAAAAGTTTGAACCATGCGTCACAACAGAAAAATGACGGTTGGTAAGTTGACTTAGGCATACTGTGCAAAAATTATCATCTTACAAATTATATAAACGAAAGCTCTGTTTCGCGTAACACTAGATGCCTCAGTCAATTTAAGGGGATTTTTCTGCTGCGACGTATGGACGTATGGTTGAACTTAGTGTAGTTTACAATAGTAGGTTATCCTGCGTGATATCCGAATGTTGTAGCTTGTATACCTCTCGTCATTTATCAGTTCTCTTATCATGTTTGTTGTTAGGACTTCCCGTTTCAAGCCGTTAAAATCATATCGGTAACTGCTCCTCTGGGAGCTTTATTCTTGGAGTTAAGAAGACGTTTGTTTGTTTTCCAACGCCTGCTTTCAGAATTTCTGCTTGAAGCAACCCTGTCAGCCTGGCGGGGGGAGTGAGTCTGTTTACCTTGAGGAACCCTAAGGCACCTTCACCTCGGGGAGAAAGGGAGTGACCGACAGGATGGACCTCCTGGTTTTAGTGGATTCCGAACCACTTGGGGAGCATAGTAAAGTCAAAGGTGACCAGGACTCGACACGCACTTAAACTGATTGGTAGTCTCAGCGCGTTATCATGTCCCACCCTGTTCCTCTGCCAACGCTGTGCACACTACCAAGTTTGCTGCCTTTGGGAACAGGCTCTGTTGTGGTGGATTGTAATTGGTATGGCATTTCTTAAAAGACGTGACATAAGTCACTTAAGAAAAAGCACGCGTCGCTGTAAAATGCAAACGCTCTCATTACTTATTCACTTTTCTTTCATTCAACAAATCCCCATGCTTGAATAAGAATTATTGTCTGGCACTAGGCAGACTTAAATTTGTACAATGACTCTGGCTTTTCTGATTCTCATCACATCCTTTCGCCTTCTGGTAGAACGTAATAATATTTTTTTTTGCAAGTGTTGATTACTATTTCTGTCCTTTGTTACTTGACACTAGAATTTTGCGGGAATGAAAATTAAAAAGTAACCGCCTATTGTCGACGAGGTAGACTCTTTTAGTGAGTGGATAGTGCGTACGTTGTCTTTACTTGTCTGTATTATGTTGCCTACTGATTTTTGGCCTGTTGTCATATTCTTTTGCTGGCTCTGGCTTAAAGCCAATCCTTGGCAAATGTGATGATGATAATGGCCTTGAATGTGATTGCGTAATTTACTTTCATTTTTTTTTTTTAAATTCTAGTTATTTACTTTCATTGATTAGTGTGATAGAAAATTGGGAGATAGTCAATACATAATTGCTTTCCAATTTTTAAGTAGTATAAGGAAAGCTTTGTGATGGTCGAAATTTTCGATTCCGAGATTTCAACGGATTTACACGTTTTGAGGTCCCAGGAACCCAAAAAAGTGGTTTTTACGAAATGTCTTGTCTGTCGCTCTGTCTGTCTGTCTGTGCGTTGATTTCCGGGCAAACAACTCGGTCGATTTTGATGAAATTTTGCATGTAGGTTTACAAAAATCATACCTCGGATCATTTTATTTTTTATTTGGGGCTAACTTAATTTGGGGGGGTTTTATTCTCAAAAAACTCCAAAAAGTCTTTAAAAAATTTATTTCTTGAAAACGGCTTCAACGATGTCTTTTAAATTCACATATATTGTAGTCGTTATTAATGTTAACGAAATGCGGGGGGTCGCTTGCCCCTTGATAGGTTGCTTCTGGGGGTAAAAAAATAAAAATAACTAAATTTTAATGAAAAATGACTAAAAAATAATTTTTCTGCGAAACCTTTCTATCGATGATTTCTACCTTCAGGCATGTTTTAGGTGTTAAATTCAGTAACGAAACCGGACAGGTTGCTTTCCCAGAAAAGCATTTGGTTTTGTAAAAAAATTATTTACCATGAAATTACACATTTTCTCTATCTACTAATTTTGATAAATTGGAAAGCATGTTCGAGTAAACTCGGACCGGTTCTTAATACCTATTTGTTGAACTGTGTATATGGTGTACCGTATATAGGAACTTTCAATTGGATGTGTAAACTGGTTAATCGTAAAAATTGCCGTAAATCTACTGTCATAATAAAACAACCCGAACTAGGCGTCTTTTAAGAACTCGATGAACTGAAAACCATGTTTAAAATGTTTCTTTTATCGAAGAATAAAAAACACCAATGTTAATGAAACCCACCAGCATTATTTTAACTTTTTAAATCTCAATCTCCTTGAGAAGTGAGTATGAGGGGAAAAATAAAGCTACCCTGTTGAAATTGGAATAAAAATAAGCCACAAATGCATTGGTATATCGAAAATGCACCGTTTTCGTTGCAGGGCGGCTCGTTGAGAAAATGTGCTAAATATGAAAATGATTTTAATGTTGGCTGTTTTAAAATTCAGTGCTTGTAGATGCGAAATAGCTTAGTTGGGCCGAAGATAGGATGCCCATTTCTGAAACTCAATGCAGAGCCCATGAGTCGTGGATTCGTCCCTGACGACCGAAATTGACCCTTATTGAAAATATGTGCTGACATCCAGACATTCTCTGGCACAACTTTGTTTATTTGGTAAATCTTACACAGGGATGCAAGCGGGACATTCGCACCCCACACAAAAATATATATATTTTTTAATTTCACTTGCCACCTCTCCTATGACTAGCCATTGAAAGGACGTGGCAGACCAGAAATTTCTGCCATCTCCCCTATAGACGTGCCCTTGCTGAGAGTTATTCTGACGCCAAATTGTCTGTTGCCGTCAGAAGATTTCGTTCGAATTATATGACATCTTAATGTTATTGCGAAGTTGATACGTTAGCCCCGAACTGTTTTCTCTTTGCCTGGGTGAGTTTCTACATAAAATTACATTTATGAAAAATAAGGCAGCATGACAGTTGTTGCCCATGCGTTCTTCGTTGCAATAGTAATAAGACAGTTTTGCAAGAAAGGTGACATGGCTGAACGCGCACCTTGAAGCCGCGCATCTCTATGCTTCCAACTTGGCCTTGGGAGTTCAAGCTGTATTATGTTCTGCATAGCCATAGCACTCTCCGGCTGGGGACCGTAGTCGTAGGCAGTTCTTTGCCCTGTCGTATCCTTTCCTGGTTCTTTTTGTTGTGATTTTGTCGGTTGTGTACATAGTGAGTGCAATGTGTTTGAGACGTGTTTTGGAGTAACCCAACAAAGGAGTCCCCGTATTGCAATGGGTCCTGATATGGTGAGCATCGGACATTAGTTTGGCTGGATAATCAACCTGTCTAATTGATAGCTACTCCAGTGATTGTAGGATTTTGTTGTTAAGCAGGGGTTAGGGAACTCAAACGAGAGGGAGGATGGTTGTATTATCGTGGGAAATTTGTTCTGCCTAATCTAAGGTTTCTTATTTCTGTTAAATCAATTTGGGATTGCTTTCGTTTTTATTTTTTAACACTCGCCTCGGGAATTCCTTTGTCCATGCCAAAACTTGTACGAGGCCTACATGTATACAGTCACTTCTCTTTTTTCCACGAGTAACCCAGGACAAGGTGCAATATATTAAGGAAAAAAAAATACATCGATTTTAATTATAACGCACAAGCTTCTGCTCATCAAGCGATCTTTGAGCAGGGTCACTGTAAACTATAATTTTAATTAATGAAGTAATAATAATTCTCTTCTCTTCCATATAAATGATATTTAATATTATTTTACATGCGTGAAGTTACGAGTTATGACCATCCGTTGTAAATAAATTATTGTCCAAACTGCAATGTATTTAGTTTCTTCTGCCAGAATGTTCATTATCCAAAAGAACTGCTTTGCTATTGTGCAATATGGTTTGATGCTTTGAAAGCTTTAGATAAAGTTATCTACAGTATATGACTATATTATTTGATGAGGTGGCCTTCACAATGTTTAAAACAACTAACTAGTCCTTCAGTTCAATTTTCGGCACTACGAACAATAGGCGGGGCCGGAAATAATACTCAATTCAGGTACCCGAAAGAAAAGTAGATTATTTGATATCTACAGTATTAGACATTATGTTTGTGCGTTTTTAGTCATAATCAGCCAGCATGTCCCACCTTTCCGACATCCGAAATTCGGCGACAATAATGAAGAACCGGTCCGAGCTTACTTGAACATGCTTTCCAATTTATAAATTAGTAGATGGAGGAAATGAGTAATTCCATGGTAAATAATTTTCCTATGGTTAAATTTTGGATATCTCGGGGGGCGGCTTGTCCACCTGACGTCACTGTAGGTGAGATAAATTCTAGATAGGTCAGACCAACACATTACCACACAGCAGTAATGGCAGGACACGCAATGCATTTGAGCGCGAATTTTCTGCCATTTTTCAAAAAACAATTTTTTGCACAAAACCAAATAGTTTTTTGGGAAAGCAACCTGTCCGGTTTCGTTACTCAATTTAACATCTGAAACATGCCTGAAAGTAGAAATCATCGATAAAAAAGTTTCGCAGAAAAATTATTTTTTAGTTATTTTAATTTTTTTACCCCCAGAAGCAAACTATCAAGGAGCAAGCGACCCCCCCCCCCCCCCATTTTGTCAACATTAATAACGACTACAACATATGTGAATTTAAAAATTTAAAAGAAATCGTTGGAGCAGTTTTTGAGATATAATTTTTTTAGATGTTTTTTTGGAGTTGTTTTAGAATAAACCCCCCCCCCCAAATTGAGTTGGCCCAAAATAAAAAAATAGTCTCGAGGCATGATTTTTGTGAACCTACAAGCAAAATTTCATCAAAATAGGCCGAGTAGTTAGCCCGGAAATAGATGAACAGACAGACAGAGCGACAGACAGACATTTCGTGAAAACCACTTTTTTGGGTTCCTGGGACCTCAAAACGTGTAAATCCGTTGAAATCTCGGAATCGAAAATTTCGACCATCACAAAGCTTTCCTTATACTACGTATAAATTGGAAAGCAAAAAGTTGTCAAATCTACTGTAAATACAGTACAAGTAATAGTTGTGGCCTTGGTTGGAATTTTTTGGGTCTGCTAAGAGCAAAGCGGACCACTCGTTTTTAGAACAAAGTCGAATTTAATTGGAAATATTCAAAGTAGGGGTAAAAAAAAATATCGCATCCCTTAGAAGAAATACTCGTCAACATTTTGATACATGATATGTGGCCCACACTGATACCGATTGGCCACAATTTTGGAAACTCTCCTCCACCTTCTCATCAATAAGTTTTTGCCCAACTCTAGTTCGATAATTATGGCCGTATCACCTGTCAAAATGGGGAGGAGCATTTCTGTTAACGGATGTTTTTGATATTTTGGTATTTCATGACCTATTTGATTTTGTACAGTTGTAAGACTACCCTTCCGATTGCCTGTTAATAAATCAAAATGCTTTGAGCATACATTCACTGTTATCATCCGCCTTTGAAAGTCAGCACATATGGGTCCAAGTCTATGAGTGCCAAGCGGAAATTTATTGAGTTGGCTTCAAGGCTTTCACACCGGAAATCAGCTTTTTCTTTCGGGGAACCTTCATTGCTCATTTGGCAGCGTGGTTTAGTTTTTGGCGCCTTACTTGCAAATTTTTATGTCGACTCATCCTCGGTTTGGGTTATTTTCGGTGTGACCGGTGGAATTTCTGTTGGCATGACATTTGATTATAGTAAACATTGTGTTCTTTCAGCCGATATCATAGAAAAACCGCAACACCTACTCGTAATTGATCTCTTATTGCGTTGTTGCTACAATAAAATGTGGATTATGACTTGACGTATCAAATGCCAATCCATTTCTTTTAGCACTTACCAATGGTTTTACAATTAAAATTTAGTATATATTTACAGTACCTTATCGTGTTTCAATAATCAAAGTGTGAGATTAATTCATTAAATTTCTATTATAAATTCAATTTTGTCTCAAACCTGTCCTTACGAGATTGTACCAATATTTAATCGAGGAGCCTATTGCTTGGTGGAGTATGAGGAAAATTACTATATGATAATATGTCCTGAAGGACTTTTCATGAACCTGGGGCAACTTATTGTGGCCCATTGGTCCCTTGTCCAATGTGTTTCGGACATAGGGCAAAACTGTTTTTTTTTTTTTTTTTTTTTTTAATATTGTATATTATTTTTTTGTAAAGATGGAAATATAAGTCATTCATTCATTTGTCTAGCATATTTTAAATTTTATTATTGTAACTGTCAAGTAGCCTATTGCTGGCTCCTTGTGCGCCCAACTTGGGAAACCAAGTATATATTTATTCCCAACGTACCTGCGTAACAATATTAACCCAATCTGTATGGATTTTATTCGAATGCAGCCTAAGCGTAGCAGACTACCATTTGCGAGATGTCCATTATATTGAGTTAACCATGATAGTCTGACAACTTTCGCATGGCCAACCAGTGTTTAATAACAAATTACCATATTTGTAATTGGTGGGCCATTCATAGCCCTGACACTGCCGCCAAAGAAAGTGAGAATGGTTCCAGTACATAAACTGCCCTTGACTGTCCAGCATTATTTAAGGGCATTCCTATCTTCACCGACGATGGCTTTGTCTCGGCCTCTGGTAGCCCTGACTTTGATACCAGGCAAGCTTAATAATGTCTAGACGAAGTCTGCACCTGAAAACATTGCAGGGGCATGGGCGGCTTTAATACCATTGTTACTGTCTTTTAACCATGACTTCATAACACTGTGGTTGTTTACAGTTTTATGTTGCGTGGGTTTAGAAATTTTTCTCAGGGGTTAGAAGAGAAGAAAATGTTGAGAATCTTGCTTGGAATCCCTCTCTTATAATTATTACTTACTGTCACTATAAAATAACGTATACATGCTATCATATCAGTATAGTGCATGAGGAGTGGCTATTTAATTACCATCCATGGCGAATAAATTGTCCTAGGGGCATATTTAGGCTCCGACTATTTCCCCTATCCTAAATCATTAGATTGGTCAATGGAACAAGTGCATTGTCCAATTTAGGCGAACCTACCTAAGGCCGTACCCAGGAAATTTGAGAGGGGGTTTCATTCCATGACACTATTGTAGTCAAATTATAGCCTATATGTATTCAACTTCAAAGTATAATTACAAAGGTTTTCACGGCCGGAGTTACGTGACGAAGCAGTAGGATCCGGATTCTGAAAGCGTACTTCCAGAAGTTTCGTCAACATCTACGGTCGACATCTTCAGTGGGACCACGTAGACTTCTAAGGTTGTATCTCGGAGGCTCCTAAGATCTTCCATTGAAGATGTCGACCGCAGATGTTGACGAAACATTTGAAAGTACGCTTTCCGAACGACCACGGCCTATCATCCCGGATTCTACTGCTTCGTCACGCAACTTCCAAGTATTAGTAACTAATAGTAATACACATGTTATATTTATATATATATTTTAATACAATACAATGCGACAATATACAATACAACAGCAATTTATGAAAATCACGCCACTGGGCAAATGCCCGAGTGTGGCCTACATCCGTTAACACAACGAAATACTATATATCAGTAAAAGTTTGCTAGCTATAGGCTACAATAAAATAGGTCATGTTTAATTTTGTTTTTCGCACGTATAGTAGCACTGTATACAACTGTATATTGTTATAAATCGACTTTACAAAGTATGAAATGTCAAAAACATCACGCTCTTTAACTACTTTAACATAATTGGATATTTCCTTTTTTATGATACATGGACTTCCAGAATCAATGGAAGGGCATTAAAATGTTTTACACCAATGAATAACGCTGACCTCATGAACAGTTTAGAATTGGGATGTGGGACCTTCAGTGGCTCCCTACTTAAGTATCTGGTTGTTGCACCCTTCAAACGGGGGTGGGGGGAAACCGTGGAAAAAATTTGATTAACAGGCCCAAATAGTGGGGGTTAACGCATTTGATAGCAGCCCTGTATCCGCGCCTGGCGTGCGGTGCGTCCTGATGAGGGTGTTCGTGAATTCACTTCTATTGTATAATGACGTTCTGTGCTTCTACTGGAGGAACGTATTGCATTGAACTAGGCTATACTGGGGTGCCTAGGGCACTTCCTTCATTAGAATGTCTTCAACTTGAGCCTATGGTAACCTTATGACAACATGTTTTCATTTGACGTGGTTGACAGATATATTTCAGATGCATTCATCAGACTAAAAGTTTTACTGCTAGTTCCACCAACAATTTGAGGCACGGGCAAATGATGTGTGCTTACCTATTCATTTTTGCTTTCCAATTTATACGTAGTATAAGGAAAGCTTTGTGATGGTCAAAATTTTCGACTTAAGAGATTTCAACGGATTTACACGTTTTGAGGTCCCGTAGGAACCCTAAAAGGTGGTTTTTACAAAATGTCTGTCTGTCTGTCGCTCTGTCTGTCTGTTCATCGATTTCCCGGCAAACTACTCAATGGATTTTGCTGAAATTTGGCATGTAGGTTTATTTAAATTAACATATACTGTAGTCGTTATTAATGTTAATAAAATGCGGGGGGTCGCTTGCCCATCGATAGTTTGCTTCTGGGGGTAAAAAAATAAAAACAACTCAATTTTAATGAAAAAAAGACTAAAAAATAATTTTTCTGCGGAACCTATCTATCGATGACTTCTACCTTCAGGTATGTTTTAGGTGTTAAATTGAGTAACCAAACCGAACAGGTTGCTTTCCCAAAAAAGTATTTGGTTTTGTGTAAAAAATTATTTTTTAAAGAAATTATAGAAAATTAACGCTCCAATACATTGCGTGCCGTACACTAGATAGAATGGAGTTTTAGAAAAATTATTTACTGTGAAGTAACTCATTATCTCTATCTAGTGATTGATAAATTCGAGTGAACTCGGACCGGTTCTTTTATAATTATCATTGTGGTGGTTGTTTTCAAAGCGAGGAGTGCTTTTAATTTTAATATGAAGTGGGAACTGTATCGAGCACATGTAGATAGGGAGGACTGTTTTAGCCTCTATGCAGGAGGCGGACCCCCTTTTTCATGTGTCTGCAAGCGACTCCCCTGTCTCAGATAATTAGGGGGATTCGGTCTATTTTTTTACTGTTTAAATAAATGTTTTTTGCTTCCTTTACTTCTCTGCCCACTAGCTTTAAATAGGACGGCTTCCCACCGAAGTTAAATGTACAGTACTATAAATATTGAAAATGCTCCTAAAATTGTTATTCTAATGATTCGGATTTATGAATTGTTATCATATAGCTTAGTGGAGAAGCTCCATCGACTGTGGTGAGGGTGACTAATGTTTGTTTCTTTCCAACAAGGAAATTATTGTTGATCGATGTTACTTTCTTTGAGGCCATGTTTCTCAAGCACAGTTGGAGGTGGTAAGTGATTACAATCACTGAGGATAGAAATTGAACGGAGTTTGCTCATAGAATAGACATCTTCCTAATTACCTGGACAAATAACGGACGGAAGCCAATTTTCTTGAATTTCTGATATCTTACGTAAGGAAACTTTTCCCATAGGAATTAGCCTATTTTATATCTTTTAGCCGACATATCTCGTAGATTCTTTTCTACAGGCTGAGAGAAATACTTATTTCATTTTATAACGTCATGCAGTAGAATATCTTATTGAGCTGTTCAGTCTCATCTCATGGTTATCATTTATGTGAGACTTGTGTAAATTATTATTTAGAGGGTGGTATTCTTGGCAAGGCGCCGCAAATCCTGTGTCCTGGGGTGATTTCCGTCAACACACATACTAGATGCCGTTATTCTGTCTTTATGATGACTTTTTTAAGGTCTTGCTGAAGGAGAACTGCAATATATTACAAGTTACGTACTTAGCTGACGTGAATTATACCATAAACGTACAGTTATATTCTACATATCTCTCTATTTTCTAAACTGTAAGTATGTACTGATTTTTGCGATTTTCCGAGGGTTTCAAAATAGGCATGACTGGGCGTCTGGCAATATAGTGGTATTGTTATTGTGAAATTCATGAATACTTTTTAGCAATGTAAATAGAACTTGCCACTTCTTTAGTGCTTTTTATATCGTTACCTTCTACGTTACTCTGTTCCAGCCTACCCTTTCTCTCTCAGAAATTTTTGCTTTCCTATTTGTACTTCAGTATAAGAAAAGCTTTGTGATGGTCGAGATTTTCGATATCGAGATTTCAACGGATTTCAAAGGTCCCAGGAACCAATAAAACTAGTTTTTACTAAATTTCTGTCTGTCCGGTGATATGTTGGCAAATTACTCCGTGAATTTTGATTAAATTTGGCATGTAGGTTCCCAAAAATCATATCTCGGGATTTTTTTATTATTATTTTGAGCTATTTCTTCTTTTTTTCATAAATAAATTTATTAATGTAAACAAAACCCAATAAGTCGAGTCAAAAAACGATTGGTGTGGTAGTCCCGAGGAAGAAGTTGGTGTTAGTGAAAGCCTCAACTTCGTTCAAAATACGCGTAGGGGGGGGGGGGAGGGTACTCCGATTGGCTTTTAGCAATTCATGTCCTTGAACAGGGGGCCGAAAAAAATGAGAGTTGCCAACGAATAGTTTGACCTCAGCAGTTAATGGGGGAACAGGGTTCTCTAGATTGCTAATTTTCATGAGGCTAGTAATTTTGGGAGATAATTTCGGATAGGTGGGAGAGGTTACTGAAATTTGATCCCCCTCCTCCTCGGGGTAAAGGTAGATTCAAGTGAGTTAGTAATTGAATGAAGGCCAGAAGGTAAGCTCTTGCTTTAATGCCTATAACAGATGCCTTCTGGGTTGGGTCCCAGAATACGATATCGTTGTGCATAATAATTTCCTATGGATTGTCCAAGCTGTGTAATAGGGTATTTGGGTATTAAAACGCGGCAGCTGACGAATTTGTTTGGTCGCTGTTGTGAGGGCAAGCTTGTCGATGTTCACTACCGAGTATCCAGGTATCAAGTGTAGATTAGGCGTATAGAATAGATTTTAGAAACGGTTGAAATACTTATACTACGTGAATACCTGTACTCGACGGAAACACCTGAGTGATAATAATTATTTGCTGCGCACCTGCCTGCCCCTGGTGGCCTCAGAACCTCCTGGCTGTGAAATGAAGCAGCTGCCGGAGGTACTGTAAATTTTGAGAAATGCTTACCAAGGGTGTATGCTGACAATAAAAATATACCGAGACACCCCCGCGCTGCACAAGCAGAGCCTACCGATGATTCACCTCCTCAGCTATCGTGGGCTCGCCTGGAAGGTTATCTACATACGTTTCCGTTGCGTATTCAGAGTCTAGACTTATTTTGCTACTTTATCACATGTTCTCGCACCATATATAGGGCAACAACGTTTTCTTTTCTTGTTGGCCATATTTTTTACTTTCTGGCCCTTCTTTTACAAGGAGCCAAAAACCTTGCTGTTGGCAAGCGGCCGCACACTATTGTACGTGTTTTCTTTACCCGTATTATCCACGTTTGACTGTTCGACCGATCTTTTCCTTTTGACTTCACCATGCGCTTTACTGGGACTACTTAAATACCTTACAATATAATACAAATGTAATTTATGGCAGCAATACCTTACGATACGAACATTATGAGGTTGGAAAACGATGTGAACCTTTCCACATGGGGAATCTTTTCACTTAGTATTACCTGAACCTGAGAACAATGAGAAACAAGATGTTAGAATGGAAAGTACTGTTCAAAATGGTTTTGTTTATATTTTTAACCCCCAGATTAAGTTAATCTCAAACTGCATAAAATGTATAAACTGTGATAATACACTATAGATTTTCTCTTGTGAACTATCGTTAATCTATAAAATCATTCCTTTTGGATTATCTTATATTACAAATTAACTACCACTCATATAAACAGAATATGTATTGTGTATTATCTAAGTTTATGCATTCTCGTCATTCTAGTGGCCTACTATGCCGTTTGGTAATTACTTAACCATAGGTGACAGAATACTTACATGGGTTAAAAATGCTAATCTAAAATAATTTTAGAGTACCACTTTCGATTTTAAAATTTTCTTTTTTTTATCCCAGGTTAAGTTATTACCAAATGACATAGTATAAGAGGTGTTTAAAGAGCGATTTTGCCAACATAGCTACAGTAAAACGAGAGCTCTCACGCCATGTTGTTTTCCAAAAATTTGGAAAGATTCACCTTAAATTGGCATGATATATTGACTTTTCCATTGTAGGCAGGAGCGATTCAGCCCCAAATTCTTTAAATCTGTGACGCTTGTTCAATGCCTAACTGTATAATCTAAGTGAGATTTAACGTGTATTAATTTTATTGATGTACTAAAAGTCACATGGCCCGTACACGTGGAGGAATAGGAAAAAACTCACCCTCCGCAATTAATTTTCCTTAGTTGTGTAGCAGGATGAATGCGAAAAAGCTTGTTGTATCATTTCGCTTGGCTGGTAATGTTTGCTCGTAGTTACTGGGCCGATATAAAAGAAGGGGAAACTGGTAGAGTTATTATAATTTGGCGCAATCTTATGTAACGCTAAAATCAGTAAGATATTGCTCACGACGGCTTTACTTTCCATGGCCATTCAGCAATTCTATTTACTGTTCAGTAAAATCGCAAGTGCTGTTTAAGTCTATACATGCTCTACCGCACTAGAAACACTTGTTGCGTCAAGGACCTAGGGAGCCCGTGAACTTGGGCGGTCATCGATCGGCCAATCCCATCATCGAGCTGGTTTGTTGCCGCACTATTATCCCCCTGTGACTCGAGCAGCCGTTGACTCATGGGGCTGCCCCCCCCCCCCCCCCCCCAAAGAAGTATGAAATGAATCATCCTGTATGACAGTACAGGGTAAGTACATGCAATGCCGATGTTGCCTAATTTACACGGCTTGTCTGTTGCTGCCATGTTCTGTTTTTGATTATAGACAGTACCAAGTAATACAATACGATACGGGCCTTCCTAGTTGAGTGTAAGAGAGGGCTTTATAGCCATAACTCCGCTAGGTTGGCTTAGTAATAGAAACAATAAAAAGTCTTTATTTATTTATTTTATTTATTTATTTACGATATAGTAGTAACCGAATTTTTAAAATAAGGCAAACTAGTGGCTGGTAGTTGCAGTATTTTATTGGTTAATTTATGGGTTAATTGTAAGAGTATGCCGAAAGGCCCAAAATTCGCCCATATGGAAAATGAAGACAATTTTTTTCTTTATTGTTGACGCATTTAAATTGAACATGAGTATGTTTGACGTATTCCTGGGGTTTTTGGGAAAGTGTAGATACCCCATATGTGCATTTGGTGCATGTACGACCATATTTTCGGTACAAAACCGTCCACGGGTCTTAGCGGAAAAATATGTGTGGGATAAGTGAGAAAGGAACGTTATATTTTCCCCTATGTATAGTATTCAAATCAAATACATATTTATTCCAATTTTGCAACAATACAAGTATATATAAATTGTTAGGCTAAATTGTACCACTAATGACTGAAGTATAATATTAAATTTAAATAAGCTAAATTAAATTAAATTTTTACGAGGAATTAACCAGCCCAACTGTGTTTGTGTGCTGGAAGAATGGATATTTTGTTGTTGATTGCTTTCTTAGGCCCTGTACTGACGATTTGGCCCGCGCGAGTCACCGACGATTTCTTGTGGGAACAAATTTAAAAAAATGGTCCCGAGGTATGATTTTTGTGAACCTACATGCCAAATTTCACTCAAATCCACCGAGTAGTTTGCCCGGAAATCGACCAACAGACAGACCGACCGACAGACCGACCGACAGACAGACATTTTGTAAAAACCACTTTTTTGGGTTCCTGGGACCTCAAAACGTGTAAATCCGTTGAAATCTCGGAATCGAAAATTTCGACCATCACAAAGCTTTCCTTATACTACGTATAAATTGGAAAGCAAAAAAAAATGGGTTGATAGGTTGATTGCAAAAATTGGTAAATTCTGAAAGCACTTCCAAGGATTAACGTTTACGAGTGTGCCGCGGGCATTGCCGTATGCCGCTATGCGGTCCGCTTCACGCCAGAATCAGATATCTTCTGAAGTAACTCTAGTTTTCCAGCTACCCATCATTTACAACAATGGGCGCGTGCCGAATCGTTGGTGGGTACCGGGTTGTTGTAACATAAAATAAACAAAGCGACCGTTCTGTTACACCTCTGCTCACTTTCTACATCAAAACTATAAAATTTATTATTACATTTTTATTTTATATTTTTCACACAATTGAAAAAGGATTTACTGCGCCATTGCTTACAAATAAGCCTAACCCTGTCAGTAAAATCTATCTTCAAATGGCCATAGGTCAAATACAGAAAACAATGTCTAGAACAACTGCTGATCTGAGCAGCCTGCAGCCTGATCGAGGCGATTATAATACCGGTATTTATTTAATCCCCTGGTAAACAAGATAATTTTATAATGGAATGTGCTATTCAAAATTTGTTTACAGTTATAATCCTAGGGTATTTATTTAACCCCGGTATTATAATCGCCTCGATCAGGCTGCTGGTAAAAGTATCGGAAAATAGTGGTGAAGTATTAAAAGGGTTGCATCTGTACTAGATTAGAGCCATTTGGAAGCATCTGTGATTTAAATCTAAAAATAAATAGATGGAGTCGGAGCACTTTGAGGCTGACAGGAAGGGGATTCTTTGCGTCGCTAATAAATCGATGTGTCCTACCTCCCACGCAAATCTCGCACTTATTTTCCATGCAAGTTTCTGATGGTATTTAATTGCTTTCCAATTTATACGTAGTATAAGGAAAGCTTTGTGATGGTCGAAATTTTCGATTCCGAGATTTCAACGGATTTACACGTTTTGAGGTCCCAGGAACCCAAAAAAGTGGTTTTTACAAAATGTCTGTCGGTCGGTCTGTCTGTTCGTCGATTTCCCGGCAAACTACTCAGTGGATTTGAGTGAAATTTGGCATGTAGGTTCACAAAAATCATACCTCGGGACCATTTTTTTTTTTTTTAGGCTAACTCAATTTGGGGGGGTTTTATTTTCAAAAAACTAAAAAAAAAAACGTCTAAAAAAATTATTTCTCAAAAACGGCTCCAACGATTTCTTTTAAATTCTCGTAGATTGTAGTCGTTATTAATGTTGACAAAATGCGGGGGGTCGCTTGCCCCTTGATAGTTTGCTTCTGGGGGTAAAAAAATAAAAATAACTAAATTTTAATGAAAAAATGACTAAAAAATGCGAAACCTTTCTATCGATGATTTCTACCTTCAAGCATGTTTTAGGTGTTAAATTGAGTAACGAAACCGGATAGGTTGCTTTCCCAAAAAAATATTTTTTGAAAAAAATTATAGAAAATTCGCGCTCAAATGCATTGCATGCCCTGCCATTATTGCTGTGTGGTAATTAATGTGTTTGTTTGACCTATCGAGAATTTACCTCACTTCCAGTGACGTCAGGTGGACAACCGCCCCCCCCCCCCCCCGAGATATCGGAAATTTAACCATAGGAAAAATATTTGCCATAAAATTACTAATTTTTTCTATCTAATAATTTTGATAAATTGGAAAGCATGTTCGAGTGAACTCGGACCGGTTCTTTTGTTTGTTATGGAAAACAACTCGAGCACGCTTTCAAAATTCTAATTTAATTTAACCACTTTCGTATTATATTATATTGGAAAATGCTTCCGCCCAACGAAACAAAACATTGGGTTTTGACGTCATTTGTCTACGGAGTCCTATTCGGAAGTTTTCCACTGCAAGATTGCCAGATACGGTTTAAATTTGAGGAATTGTTCAATGGAAATCCCAATTCAAAACTCAACTGACCTTCATGATATCCAATTCAAATATTGTAGATCCAATTTTAATGTACTTATGATATAATAAATGATAATAAACGTTAGATATACTGATACAGTACAGTAATTCATTGCGGTAATTTGGGTTTTCAGAAAATTTTGGGGCTTGGGAACCTTTTCATAGTCTCATCGTCAAATTTGACGTATATACCGATATCTTATATTACGTACTGTAGGTAGGATACGTCAGTTTTGAGTTTTGCATAAACACTTAAATCCACAACACAAATCATTGCTCAACTGCCATAGTGGTAGAGTCTACATTAAATTAAGTAACTTATCGCGTGATATTTAAACTTCAGTCTCCGGCCGGCGGTTTACATTTTGTGGCTATTTGGCCAAGGTTAGCTCCTTGCCCATTTATTTAGACAAGTTTATGTTGTTGTTTCGTCAGAGGGCCCGATGTGACATCTTTGGACCCAGACAATCTGTATAGAGATAGGCTGCTGTTTAACTGCCTTGACCCAGATGTAACTGACGATGATGCCACGAACTTGGAACTTCTCGTAGGAAGCTAACGGTTTTGCACCGCCTTGGATTAGGTTTTAATTTAGTAGCAAAGGTTAATCCCAAGGGCAACCGTATAAAATTTGCCTGAGATGAAATCCTATGGAAAAATGATTTCTCTTTGTATCTGTCCTAAAGATCCTGAGCTAAGCTATGGGTCACAGTAGAGAAATCACTATCAGCAGACTAAGGCATACTGAAAAGTATTACTTTGACCTGTTTTCACCAGGCGATGTCTTGTTTTGTGCCTAGTCGTTAAGCCAAATACATTCGCTTGTGTCTTGTATGGTCACTTGCATAAAAGAAACGTTGTCGTTGGTGCAGAAGATATAACAGTTATTTTCCGCGCCCATTTTACCATGTGATGGAGAAAATATCATGTTTCTCGCCACCGAACTGATTTTTTCTAAAATTTTCTAAAATTTGCGTTCTCTCTTGAGTGCTTTTGACTGAAATGTTATATTGATTTTCTACTTCTTACGACTGTATCTTACAACTTTGGTCCAATGTGAACGTAACAGTTTCATTAGCCTTGAAGATATGGTAGTGTTGTTAAACTTGTAATAACAAGAGGCACTGTAATTTTACATAATCGTGATTGTGGGACTTTGTATGTTGTTAATGAGGTTGTATTAATAGCATTATTGCCTACATAAGTCTTATTGCAAAGATCTAATTATGTACCATCCTAACCAGGGAGAAACTGCAGAAATTCGAGTTCCATTAGATGATGTCAACGAGGCTTACTGGCAATTTCTAAGTTGTGACATCCATAACCATGGCCGCAACAAGAAATTAACCTGGTGAATTGTTTATCCGACGTTATTCCAACGAGCCCTTAGAAATGAAATAAAAGGAGGTTAGCAAGCTACCCAGCTTCAAAACTTATTCTTTAGGCGGCTCCAACATCGTCGGTACCTGGACGAATCTAATTGTCTGTGGGATAATTATTTACCCATCACAGTTCACCAGACGTCAAAGATTGTCATTGGGGTTTTCATTGCATTAAGGATAGTTTGAACCGTCCGAACCGCCTTCAGGATAAATAATTTTTTTAATGATTTATTTCTTAGTTTTTTTTTTTATAATTCTAAAGAATCGGAAGGTTTGATTGAAACATAGCTAGTGACAAAACAATACTTAGTACCCAACTTTCCATTATTGCTTGAACAATTGGGCAACCGCTTATACATTATGTAGGCATATTTTGTTCTTGAGATGTTAGAGATGCTGAGATTGAGAGAACATCTTGAGATGTTACTAAACTAGAGAATTCGTAGAGTATTCCAGTGTAGACTAGTATACTACTATGCTCATAAGTGGGAATCTCAACGAAAAACCAATGTTTTCAGTCGACTTCGATTCGGCATTCTCTTCAAAATGTGGCGGGGCCCACGCTGCGGGGAAACACGCAGTACGTATCGACCGCGTTTTGGCGGGAACCCTCTCCCTAGGTCACTCACCGTCTCTCCCCCCCCCAACCCCCCCCCCCTCTTCACCTCCCCCCTGGTGCAGTTTGCCTCGGAGAACCTGAGTTCAACTACCCGACTATGACCTTTTCTCATCTCAAATCTGGAGCTCCATAATACAGGGTGAAGGACCTGTGTTTGCTAGACCGAGCTTTTACATGACGTGTGTCTACTAATTTTTGAGTTGATCAAAAATGGTAGACAGTAAAAGATTACTGGTAAATGGGGAAATATAATATTGGACTCTTAGACTGAAGAAAGCTAGCTTCTTTAAATTTTGTTTTCATGACCCCCATTTCCAATGAAAAAAAAAAAAAAAAAAAAATTACAGTGTGCTTGTATAAATGTAGTAAGACTATTGTAGACTTCTAACCTCCAAATTTAACTGTAACATTTCTGGCTCACGCTCGGTCCCACGATCTCTTGAAAAGTATCGGTAAGGAGCATTGGACGGCTGACAGATCAAAGCTAACCTCTTTAGAGCCACCCATTTGCAATGAAATAACAAATACAGTATGTTTGTAATAAAGTAAGACTATTGTAGGTTTGTAGAAGTCTACCATTTTACTGAAAAAGATCCATGTTCCTCTTAAAATTTGCGCAGTGGCTTCTCTAAAAGGTGTTCTATGTTTCTATCATCCCTTTGGCATTTCTTTTTCCATTCATCAATGATTTGAACCATAAATAATTTTGAACTGAGAAGCTTTCATTGCTTGTTTTAAAATTTCATGGTGGAGAAGTTATAGCGTCTCGAGACGCTGCACTTGAAATAGAACAATCGTAAATTTTTTTATGGAGGTGACTGTGGTGGAGGTGGCTCAACTTCTCTTTTGTAGTGACTATTATATTTTTACAATTAAATAGTGTACAGTATGTTTAGGGATTTTATTTATTGCTTTCCAATTTATACGTAGTATAAGGAAAGCTTTGTGACGGTCAAAATTTTCGACGCCGACATTTCAACGGATTTACACGTTTTGAGGTACCAGGAACCAAAAAAAGTGGTTTTTACGAAATGTCTGTCTGTAGTTCTGTATGTTCATCGATTTCCGGGCAAACTACTCGGTCGATTTTGATGAAATTTGGCATGTAAGTTCAAAAAAATCATACCTCGGGACAATTTGTTTTATTTTGGGGGGTTTTATTCTCAAAAAACCAAAAAAAAAAAAATGAAAAATTATTTCTCCAGGACGGCTCCAACGGTTTCTTATTAATTGGCATATTTTTAGTTCAGTTTTTATTTTAAGTTTTATTATAAATAGTGGGTATTTAAGTTAACATTGTGGGTTAATTGTAAGAGTGGGCCGAAAGGCCCAAAATTCGCCCATATGGAAAATAAAGACAATTTTCTTTCTTCTTTCTTAATATTGTAGTCGTTATAAATGTTAAGAAAATGCGGGAGGTCGCTTGCCCCTTGATAGTTTGCTTCTGGGGGTAAAAATAAATAAAAATAAGTCAATTTTAATGAAAAATGACTAAAAAATACTTTTTCTATCGATGATTTCTACCTTCAGGCATGTTTTAGGTGTTCAATAGAGTAAAAACACCGAAGAGGTTGCTTTCCCAAAAAAATATTCGGTTCTGTGCAAAAAATTATTTTTTGAAGAAATAATGGAAAATTCACGCTATTGCGTGGCCTGGCAGTGTCACTACTGTTACAAAGCATTGGTCTGTTCGTTCCTGAATATGCAATTGCGTTTTAAAGGGATTTTAATGTATTGAGGTGGACCTCCTCCTCCCCCCCCCCCCCCCAAGGGATCCGATATTTAACCATAGGGAAATTATTTACTATGAAATTACACATTATGTCTATCTACTAATTTATAAATTGGAAAGCATCTCTTTTTTACTCTTCTTTACTTCATTTGTTGCGATGTGACAATATTAGTACACTTATCGTATTGCATACTGTAGTTACCTATTTTATGTCACAAAAAATTATTGAAAAAAAGTGTCAAGCAAAATATTTTCTTGCCTCCGCAGCTTTGCCCTTGGACACCTGTTATCGATTCCTTGACTTGACCTCTATCCGTCCATCCACAGAACTTCAACTGTCTTTTTTTTAATCGACAATTCAACTCACCAACACCTTAATTGAGTTGGACTTAGTTGCCATGGTGAGTTAGTGATGGGCATGTAGAGTAAATTTAAATATTTCCGGTAATTGCTTCCGACATAATATATTATTCAAATAAATTTAAATATTACAAAACACTAAACTCTGGTTCCGAATCAACCGATAAAAACAAATATGGCGGCGGTCAAATAACTATCAATCGCGCCGCTTCCTAAATAGCACGGTTTTAACCATGTGAGAAGTGTTTTTCGATAACTCTCCAGTTAGCTTGGTTATCGGGTTCCACGAGTGTTAACTTGATATAAAACATTTAACTAGGGATAACTCGATAACATCGACATTGTGAAGACCCTTATATAGAACTAGCTGTAAAGTCTTTTGAATACGCTTGAGGAATTGATTATATCTATCTTGTGGGTTTATTATTATTAATAGATGATGAGGCCTGGCAGCACCGGCAAGGGCAGGTTCCATGGGCGGCCAAGTGCGAATGACGCAACTCGGCTGGCCGACCCAGACCTTGAGAAGATCGTTCACTTTCAATGACGAGTCATGCGGGTCCATGACTTCCCCTTTTTAGTGCCATCTGGCAACATTGCCTGCTCGCCTACTCCTCAGACTTACCAGGTTTAGGTTCCTGCATTGTCTTCTGGTAGGTTGGCTGCCTCATGAAGATTAGATTGCATACAGTATGTTTTATTTTATGAAACTATTGCTGATGATCATTGGCGTAAATTGACAGATTACCTGGGAGGGTCTTAGGACCCCATGTGTTCCGTGTCCCCTAGTTGTCATTTGTTGTCAAAATCCAAGGGGGGCGGGAGGTGGGTGGAGGTTTAGAACCTCAAAAACTTTAAGATATTAATATCCATGCTGGCAGTGGAGGTTCAAACATAAAAATTGACAGAAGAACAGTCCGAAACTCCGAAATTTCCAACATAATACATTAAAATAGTCGAATTTTTGCAAAAGTTTTTTTTTTAAATATTATTCTCTGCAACAAAAAAAAATCGTATTTTTAATTATTCGTGTTTATTTATTAAGTATATTCAATCAATTTGTTTTATTTCCTAGAAAATCCTGTGGAGAGACTTGGCTAAGCCCCCCCCCCCCCCCCCAAGACCCCCTAATTACGCCAATGATGATGACTATAACACTATTCAAAATTATTTAAATTATTTAAAAATAAATGGTAGAGGTGGGTTTTTCGTAAATGATGGCTGATTTTTATTTGTTGTTTTTAGATTGCTCCTGCAACAAAGAAATTGTGGGGAGAAGATCAACGTGATGACAAATTGTTGCATTTAAATGAGCACCAGCCCTGGAGAGATTCCACATGGAGCACAGCAGCTAATGGTAAGTCCAGTATCCAATTTGTTTAGGGCCGCTCCCACCACGCTTAGAATTTTTTTCGAAAGTATTAATAGCGGACCGCTATGCATTGGACCATGGAGGTGCCGCTATAGTGCATAACAATAAACACGGTGAAGAGGTCCTACAGTAATAAAACATTAAAAATAAAAATCAGCGTATAGCAATTTCTTTCGCTTCCCAATATCCTTAAGAGGACATGCTACGTAGAAAATGAGCACCCCAATATTTGTTGTTTTCATTGATTTTTTATTTTTTTATTTAATTAACACAGCAAGTCATTAAAGATTTGGCTCATGGAAGTTGTAGAATACTACTTATCTTAGTATAAGTATATGTAGAATATGCTTCGTATAATAGGAAATATTAAATTTTTGGTATCTTAGTTCTTTCATAAATACCAGAACAGACAGGACAGGACAAATATTTCGTGTATTCTGGGATTTTTCGAAGAACTACAAAACCGAGAAGTAAAAATACCTGGTTATATGATGCACGAAGTAGTCTTGTACGACTTAAATGAGCCAAATTTTTAATAACTTGCTGAGTTAATGAAATAAAAAATAAAAAGTATCAAATTTTGGTGTGCCAAGTTCCTACGTAGCATATCCTCTTAATACCTGCTCTCAGAATGTTCAGAGGTGTGTGGTTTGTAAGTAAAAACCTTTTGCCCTCTCTCAGTTTTATCTACATTGCTATTGGGTAATAAACCTATATTCTGCACGCGATAATTAGAACCAGGCGGGTTCAGCTACTTGTGTTTTTAGCTACGCGTTGCAGCAGCCAAGAATTTGTTATTTGGCGTAAAGATTTTATGGTGAAAAAAGGGGCCGGTTGTAATGAAGCTTTAATGACGTCGTAAATAGCAATTATTAGTTCAATGGCCTCGTTGTTGGTAAGGCTACCTGTCTGTACACGCCTCTGCAGCAGCTCCACGTAGGATTCGTCTCCTACCCGAGATATTTATTGTTGAGTTCATACCGCCGCTCATTTGCTTTACGTTAAGTCGTCGACATGACATAACAGGAAGCGGACCGTTGAAATCTACAAAAACAGACAATTTTTCTTTTGTATTGCTTTCCTATTTATACGGTACTATTAGGAAACCTTTGTGGTGGTCGAAATTTTCGATTTGGAGATTTATGTAGATTTACACGTTTTGAGATACCTGGTACAAAAAAGGTTCACAAAAATCTTATATCTCGTGACCATTTTTGTTACCAGAGGGGGTGGAGCCTAATATTCACAGCCATGTTTGGAATATTCGTGTTAAAGATTCGAAAATATTCCCATATTGACATTGTTTATGTTTTTCTAATTTTGGGTTGGTGCCTATAATTTGCAACATTCCTCCGTGATGTTGGTTCATTTAGTTTGAAAGTAATAACGAACGTATTTGGCCCTGTTAATCAATTCTCGGGACTTATTAATTTCTAATAGAGACGTTGACGATGAGCAATCTTGCTAGGCGGACCACGAGTACGTACGATACCGTTGAAAACGTTTGAATTTAGATACGAATTCTTTTCAACATTCCTTCGCAATCAAAGCATGGTTTCTGAAAGAGGAACTTATCCATTATCATCAATTAAGTCGTCTAGCTTTGGGAGATTTTTATTCCAGAATTCATGGGCATTGAGCATGCTGAGTGTGAGTGCTAAATTAGGACAACATTCATAAGGCGGCTATTCCACTTGTCAATATTCCGTCATTTGTGCATCAATAATAACTGATGAGATGACATAGAGAATATGAGTAATTTCATGGTAAATAATTTTCCAGTGGTTAAATTTCCGATATCTTGGGGGAAGGGGGGGGGGTTGTCCACCTGACGTCACTGGAAGTGAGGTAAATTCTAGATAAGGTCAGACAAACACATTAATTACCACACAGCAATAATGGCAGGGCATGCAATGCATCATTTGAGCGCGAATTCTCTATCATTTTTTCAAAAAATAATTTTTTGTGCAAAACCAAATATTTTTTTGGGAAAGCAACCTATCCGGTTTCGTTACTCAATTTAATACCTAAAACATGCCTGAAGGTAGAAATCATCGATAGAAAGGTTTCGCAGAAAAATTATTTTTTAGTCATTTTTCATTAAAATGTACTTATTTTTATTTTTTTACCCCCAGAAGAAGACTATCAAGGGGCAAGCGACCTCCCGCATTTTGTCAACATTAATAACGACTAGAATATATGAGAATTTAAAAGAAATCGTTGCAGCCGTTCTCGAGAAATAATTTTTTTAGACGTTTTTTTGGAGTTTTTTTGAGAATAAAACCCCCCCAACTTGAGTTAGCCCGAAATAAAAAAAAATGGTCCCGAGGTATGATTTTAGTGAACCTACATGCCAAATTCCACCCAAATCCACCGAATAGTTTGCCCGGAAATCGATGAACAGACAGACATTTCGTAAAAAACAATTTTTTGGGTTCCTGGGACCTCAAAACGTGTAAATCCGTTGAAATCTCGGAATCGAAAATTTCGACCATCACAAAGCGTTCCTTATACTACGTATAAATTGGAAAGCAATAAATAAGCAATAAATAATTTAACCACACCTCAAGGCCATCATCCTTACTATTGTTGGCAAACGTATAGAGTTTGTTTGTTTCTAACGCCTGCTTTCAGCATTTCTGCTTTTAAGCAACCCTGTCAGCCTGGCGGGGGGAGTGAGTCTGTTTGTTAACTTGAGGCACCCAAAGGGCAGACTCTATCACCTCGGGGAAAGGGGAGTTGACTAACAGGGTGGACCTCCTGATTATAGTGGATTCCGAACCACTTGGGGAACATGGTAAAGTCACACGATTAGATCGGAGGTGACCAGGACTCGACTTGCACTGCCTAAGCGCGTTATCATGTCCCACCAGGTTCCCCTGCCAACGCTTTGCACACTACCAAGTTGCCGCAGTTTGAAACATGCTCTGCTCTAATGGAATCAACATGGTAAGGCCGTTGGCAGTATAGAGTGGATATTGCCAGCCACCCTAAGTGACAATCTTTCACACTGTCAAGCAACATCTCCTTGAGAAATGTTTATATGTGGAGGACATGATGTGGAACTAGGCAACCTTCGGTGATATCTGATTTTCTTATGTTTCCCAATGCGGATGGCATTGATATTTAAATTTGTCGTGTTGTGTACGATGTATGTTTATGTTATAGTTGCATGTTATTTGGATACCTATTGAGTCAATACAGATATTTTTATATTACATCCTTGCTTTGGGATGAGGTAAAACGTGACAGCCTCGGATTAAACTCCGGCAGTGGGTCTGAGTGGCGACGCTCAGTAATAAAATGTAAATGCCAGCTTGGTGGGGGTTCTCACTGAAGATGTGATTGGTTGATTGCAGTATAGGGCAACAATGAACCAATTTCACAAAACAAGAGTACAATGTGGTTCGTGACACCTACCTTTCTCTTTTTCGCTCCTTCTTGAACGATGACGTGACCATTGGGGTTCATTGGAAGAGGAGAATGTAAGCTGTAGCTGTCAGGAGGTGGATTTTATTAAAACTCCGTACACAACCCCAACAGAATGGGCTTTATGCAATGGGAAATAACCTTCTAATTGGGTTTTTGCTTTCCAATTTATACGTAGTACAAGGAAAGCTTTGTGATGGTCGAAATTTTCGATTCCGAGATTTCAACGGATTTACACGTTTTGAGGTCTCAGGAACCAATAAAAGTGGTTTTTCCGAAATGTCTGTCTGTCGCTCTGTCTGTGCGTCGATTTCCGGGCAAACTACTCGGTCGATTTTGATGAAATTTGGCATGTAGGTTCATAAAAATTATACCTCGAGACCATTTTTTATATTGGCAAACAAGCTGAACTTCCTTGTATCGGACCTTATTTGGTGTGAATGTGTATTTGCACCGTAAAACTAGTGGCTACAAGTGATTTTTCGTCCAATAATAATCAAATAGTAACCGCTGACACTGTAATATCCACTGATCAACAAATCAAATTACAGAGTAAAATCGATAGGCGTAGGCCCTTGGGCTGTTTTGCGTTTCCTCGACTATTGTGATGGAAATTGAAGTGATGTGCTAAATCAACTGTCTTTTTTTTCATCACGTTCTCGATTTAACAAATTCAGCGGATAGTGAAACCCCCAATTGTATGTTCTCTATAGAAGGTACAATGTATGTATAAACGGGCGTTGTCTAAATTCCTGCTGGTTCTTTAGTTACAAGTTTATCTGAGACAGTTTGATTTGTTAAACTTATGTGATTTTTTTTTTAAAGAGGACCCCTCCATTTTCGTTACCATGAGAGGTATTACTTTAGGATAAGAAAGAAGAAAGAAAATTGTCTTTATATTCCATATGGGCGAATTTTGGGCCTTTCGGCCCACTCTTACAATTAATTAAGGATAAAGAAATGATATAAAGGTATTACTGCTGACAGAAGTTAAAAGAAATTTTCAGTCTGAATTTGAACTAGGTTTTTCAATACTACATACAGTATATATAGCCTTCTATACAGCAGTGAAAACCCCAGTCCCATTTCAAAGTGAAACTTTCTTTAACTTGCGTCTACCGTACCTAACCCTTGTATTAATAAAACACGGAATTTTAATTCTTTATCCGTATGCTAGTAATTATAGGTAGGGAACTATGCCTGTGGTGAAGCAAGTTTTATGGTGTTAATGTATGTGTGTAGTGCCAAAGTAGACGTATGACGCCATAACTCATTGTTTCCATTATATTGCCATATTATATGCCGGTTACAATGATAATTTCACTGAAGTGACAAGTGATGCGGATTGTGTTGCATGCTTGTTAGTTGTCATTTATCTCCACTCATGCGTTATCATGATTACCAGAGCTGCAAGTTGGAGCAGACCGTCTGAACTTGAATCAAGCGCGCGTCTGTTATGCAAGCGTGCGGCCTTGCCCGCACTCTGTGCTTCCGGGTTGTTTAGCTATTGGTTCCCGCGGTTTTTTAAATTGAAATCCTGATCACACTCAATGGTCCTGCGGATTTGTGGTTCAGTACAGTGTATGTTTTATTATTTTATGCGAGTATCAGGATTTGTGTTATTTGGCACTCAACTATTGCAGCCTTCCCTGCATTCTGCTTTAAAACACGAAAAAATGAAATTGGGGAATGCCATTGAATTGATGAAATAAGACTTCTATTTTTGTAATGAAATTAATTTAGCTTCCCAAATATTTCTGAAAAATATACGGTAAATGTACAATACAGCAGGCGGTCCCGGGCTTTCTTAGTTATGTGTAAGAGAGGGCTTATAGCCCTAACTCCGCTAGGTTGGCGTAGTAATAGAACAAAAAAGTCCTTATTTATTTATTTTACAATGTACATAAATGTACTGTTTAAGAAAATATTATAGCATGAAACGATATATCTGTTGAAATTGTACATTATTTTGATCTAACTTCAGAAATTTTTTATATCACAATTCGTAGGTACCAAACATGTGATGATCACTTTACTTCTTCTTCTTCGGCGCTACAGCTCGGGGTGAACTTTGGCTTCTAGCACCACGACTCTCCAGGCATCCCTTTTCTTGGTGCTCCTTTGCCGATAACACGGTTGCATAATCATAAAGTCCCAGGAATATGGGAAGTTTTTTTTAAATGCATTTCTGGACGATGAATCAGATACATATTTGCACCTTATGTGATATGAGTGATTTCAAATGCCAGAAGCCTTAGCACGAGGTACCATTACCTGGAATAATAATGTATACAAAATATTTTTAGAATGCAAAGTGCTATTCTGGTACCTAACGCTATGCCTACAGAAGGTTTAGTTCTCAATTTTAATGCATAATTTTTATTTTTAATCTTTCCTTCCATACTCATTTTTAATGTTAGTATGTCAGTATTTGGTATTGCAAGGACTATAAAAAGCTCCGGCGATGAGAATTTTTTTTTTCGCAAGTCATGATAATTTCGTACCTAATAATTTTCTTGTTTCTATATTTTTAGGTGTTAGGCCTCAAACCTGATTTATAAAAATCGATGAGTCAGCGTCAGTGCGCATCGATCTGCCATTTTTTTTAAAATCTGACCCACGCCCCGTAATATTGAGTGTTTATAAACTAGGCTTTTGGTCATTAATATGTATTTGAATGAAATATTGTCTTCCCTCTCGGTTTTCAAGTGTTTCTTCCCTGTAACTGTAACTTTTCATAAGGGTATCTAGAACTTAGGAGAAGTCAAAGGGTACTCAGTCTGTTCACCATAGCTCCCATTAAGAATTCGTCTTTTTTTCTAATGACCCAGCCAACCTACTCGTTAAAGAAGGGGGGGGGGGCTAGTGGATTAACATACGTTTTAAGGGTTTCCCGTAGACTCGTACTGTTACATTGTGTCATGTGTCATTGTTAATAATAATTAAGGGTTCCCGTATTATGTGTCTTGTTGAAGGTGAATCATTAGGGCGTGAAAAGTCCCGGTATCACAACTAAACACGTGTTTTCTTTCGCAATTAATATTTTTGCTTGTCACGTTGCAGAACATTCAGTTTCTCAGCCGATGTCGATGGGCCCACGACGGTCGGGTAGCTTCCCCGGCAGTGATGCTGCGAACATGCTCTCCCCACGGTCCACCGATACAGGAGGACTTGGCGTCAAAATGGTTGAATACGTCCTCGGGACCAGCCCCACCAGCAAGGATCACCTAGAAGCAAGAATGAGGAACCTTGTTTTGGTATGTTTATCATCACAAAAACAATATCAAATAAACATTCTGTTGATGAGAATGCAGATTCATAACAACGTAAGCTTAGGATCAAATATTTCATTCGTCGGCTTATGCTTTCTTTCCATCTTGCATTTTATAGCCATATTATTGTTATATTTTTAAAATTGTCCGGTTGAATCAGAAGAATTTCTATTTAACAAAGTGTTTGTTATTATCTGTTGCATTATAGTAGCCATTACAGGCAGGGGCCTCACAGTCATCGAACAATTAGGGCGTTATCAGGGGGAAGGGGCGACGTTTCGGTAATTGGTGCCACTCCCATCATCAGGCTTAGTCCTGATAATGACGATTGACTCTTTTATTCTTCTCTAAATTATTGAGTAAATCCGATCCCCTTTAGGATTCGAACTACCGATCTCCCGAATGAAACCTATGTTCTGTCTCGAACCTATCCCTGACCATACGCATCATGGCCCCTTAGCCTTCAACAACATACAATGGCCAATAGGTACAGGGTACAGTGACGCAGAGGTGTGCAATTGAATTCGTGGCGGCCGCTAATTGGCCGATTGAAGGTCAGGCGCACCCCTCTTGTGATGCACCCCGCTAGTTTTGTTAATTGTAGCTTTATAAATATACGCATTACGACGTTAGTCTCGTCTCTCACAAAATGTCTTGCTACTACTACTATCAAATTTTTCTTGATTAGTTAGGTTTATTTGGCACTAACCCCTTTTGTGTTCGAACTACGCTTGCAGTTAACTACTGTGGTGTGTAAAAACGCCTCAGCTAACGTTTAGCTAGAATGAGAGAACATTTAAATATTGGGTTAATTCGATTCATTGAAGCTGTGGAAACAATGGAGCGCCGACTTGGAACATAAAAGTTGTTAGTCAACTCAGTTCAAGTTTCCCAAGTCCTTGCTATTGCCGTAAATTCCGGGTGAAGAAGAGAAAGGGCGAAACTTATCCACCACCGCTCCCCCTTTATCCCAGTATAATTTTATCCCCTTGACTACTGAGCAACACTCGTGCTTCCCCGATAGGTTCATTTGCAATTTTACTTTCACTAGGCTCCAAGTTGATGCTTTCGGTAATGGCGCGCCTTCGAGATGGAAATTTTTCTTCTCTTGTATTTTAAATTTTTACTCTAAAGCCATTACAACTTGCCGTTATTATGTCATTCATATTCATTTCTGGTTTTATTGGGGATATATTTTCGCGGACGGTACTTGAAACGCATGGGCTTTTCCGTAATTGGATTTTTCGTCTCTCGTCCAGAGTTGACATCATTAGACGGAATATCAAAGGTTTTCTTTAGGGAATTAACAAGTTTTCAGAACGCTGACTCTTTAAAAACTAGATTTTATTTTGAAAGACAATAGTTAGGGTAAAAACCTTTTAAGTGTAGAAATCAAATACCTCATGAAATATCTGAAATATCAATCGTAGAACTGTGACAAATAAACAGAAGATCATATTATGGATCCCTCTTTCGAACACAGACACAAGACCGCAGCCAGGATTTTTTCGGGGGGGGGGGCAGAAATTTAATTGGATATTACATAGTGGTTTTTATTTTTCCTCTCAAAATCCGATTTTATCTAGTATCAAGCCATTTCATTTGGGGGGGGGGGGGGTTAAACCCTCATGAACCCCCCTTGGCTACGGCCTTGCACTGACTGTCCATAATAATTGAATTTGATTTGTACCAAAAACTAATGGTGTGGTAGTCCCTGGGAATGAGTTCGAGAACTGTGGCCAATTGGTGTTAGTGAAGGCGACATATCGATATGTAGAGGAGCATTTGCGCTAATTTAACAAATATTTTTGACGGCTCTACGACGATATTTCCTGTGAAAATTAACTGTACAAAAAACATGCAGTGGGGCTACACCGATTTGCTCTTAAGCATAGCATTTAGGATCATGCAGTGGGCAGCCTATCTACAGTATAAACTCGTCGGTACATGCGGTTCGCCAACGGCCTTACCATGTTGATTCCATTAGAACAGAGCATGTTTCAAACTGCGGCAAACCTGGTAGTGTGCACAGCGTTGGCAGGGGAACATGGTGGGACATGATAACGCGCTTATTTAAGTGTAGGTACGTGTCGAGTCCTGGTCACCTCCGATTTAGTCGTGTGACTTTATCATGTTCCCCAAGTGGTTCGGAATCCACTATAATCAGGAGGTCCACCTTGTCAGCCAACTCCCCTTTCCCCCGAGGTGAAAGAGTCTGCCCTTAGGGTGCCTCAGGTTAACAAACAGACTCACTCCCCCCGCCAGGCTGACAGGATTGCTTAAAGCAGAAATGCTGAAAGCAGGCGTTGGAAATAACAACAACAACGGTACATGCTAGATTTACCTTTAGATAGGGTATGTAGTTTTTTAACAGTTCCCGGAACAATTTTTAATGCAAATAAAGAGTGAAAATCTTGAAAATTCATTTTTTCCCCCATAATGGGGGAAGCGAATGGGCCATTCGCTTCGTTTAGTCTTATTAGCCAATGAAAAATTGTTAGCAGAGTATGCCTCCATGCAACCGTTCCGGGTTAGCAGTCATTGACTTCCAACTCCTCGTATATCTAATGGAGCTAAGATATTTTACAATGAGTTGAGGTGTTAAAACTATCTTAGTCAGAGACGAGTGAAACGAGACGATATAGGTTGTTCACGTAAATAATTGAGGTGCTTTTGGAGACTTCTGAACTGTTGCATATCCCCCTACCTCTGCCAATCTCCTCTCTATAGTCCTCACTCGCATCTTACGTTTAATATCTATCTGTCTGTGCCCGATGACTTTTCAATCCACGCCTTACTGTCCTCTCTTGAGATCGGTAGAATATTCCAGATGTAAGCACTTTTTAACGAAAATGTATGAGAATATGTTGGGAATAATGTGGCACTGAATTTGTATAGGCTATCACCGTATCACATGTCCGGTGATGTAAGCGAGGTGCCTACGTGGTCTGCGTCCATTTTCAAATAATTCCCCCTTTTTTTTCCTCACTTGACTGACATTTATCAATATTTTTATTTAAATTAGGTGAAGGTACGGTACCGAATTTAACCATTATGTGTCAGTCAGTGTACAGTACTTACCCAACTATTTTAAATGTTTTGTTTTTAGTTTTGGCCTTTGGCAAAACACGGTTCGTCACTTACCGCGACGGAAGGTTAGAATGACATAAATCTATTACCCTCTGGTCACCCACGATTGACGACTGACACTTAAAATTAAGTGACGATTATCTTATAATTATTATTGGCTGACACAGCTCATGTCAGTCAATTCAATAATAATATTAATAATAAGCATCACTTAAATTTTAAGTATGAGTCGTCTCATGCCTTATTCGTCGGTTTGGGCTTACTTACTTTTACTTTTTCAGCGCCATTTCCCTTCACGGGGGGTCGGCGGCACGACAGCAACGCTTCCAGGTCACCCGGTCTTGGGCCTGTTCCTTCGAGAGATTGGCAATTAGTAGGTCCTTCCGTGTTTTACTCGCCAGTGAGATTTTTGGTCGTCCACGTGCTCTGGTTCCTGGTACGGGTGTTGATCGCACTCTTTTTATCAACTCGTTGTCCCCCCTCCTCTCGACGTGCCCCCACCAGCTTAGTCGTCTTTCTCGCAGCTTTTCGTGGATGTCTCTTGTTCTCATTTGGCATCTTATGTCATTGTTTCTCACTCTGTCAATCAGAGAAAAGCCACATGCTCTTCTTAACATACGCATTTCGGCTACATGTAGCATATTCTCCTCGTCCCTTTTGAGTGGCCAGCATTCCGACCCGTATAGCATGCTCGGACGTACCATTTGTTTATACACTCGGCCTTTGAGTTTCATCGGCATCTTGCGGTCCGTCAATATAGGTGCCATATCCCTGTATTTCATCCACCCGGCCTTAATTCGACATTTGACATCATCTTCACATCCGCCATTCTGTTCAATAGTACTGCCCAGGTACTTAAATTTGTTAGTCTTGTTTATTGTGTGAGTGCCTATGCTGATGGATCCCGGCTCCTGTCTAACGCACTCCATGTACTCCGTCTTATCTTTGTTCACTTTCAGTCCCTCCTTCTCCAGCGTTTTTACCCATGTATTCAGGTTAGCTTCAGCATCTTGGCGACTGTCTGCTGTGAGGACGACATCATCTGCAAATAGGATACCCTTCGGAGCTTCGCCCTGGATTTGTTCCGTCACCGCATCCATTACTATCAAGAAGAGGAAAGGGCTTAGTGCAGAGCCCTGGTGTAGCCCAAAATTGAAAGAGAAGCTTTCGCTCAATCCTGCTGCGCTTCTTACTTTCGTGGTGCACCCCCGGTACATATCCTGGATTACCCTTATATACTCCGCCAGCACTCCGTGCTTCTTCAGGCAGTCCTATATTAGGTCCCGCGGGATCCTGTCGTAGGCTTTCTCTAAGTCGATAAAAACGTAATGCAGTTGTCTTTGATGATCTCTATGCCGTTCCAGCATTGTTCGCACAACATATATACCGTCTGTACTCTGTAGTGCCTCTGCCTTTCATGAATCCAAGCTGGTTTTCTGAAATGTTGCACTCTATCTGGCTTCTCAATCTGGTGTCAATTACCCTCTCGTACCACTTCATGCAATGGCACATTAGTTTGATAGGTCTATAGTTATTGCACGATTGGGCATCTCCTTTCTGTTTGTAGATGGGCACGGTTGTACTTGCCCTCCACTGCTCTGGGATTTCTCCCCCATTTAAAACTTTATTAACCAATTTTGTCATGAAGTTCACCCCACTGCTCCCCAGTGCCTTGAAGACATCAATTGGTATATTGTCTGGTCCCACTGCTTTTCCTCTTTTCATTTTGTCGAGTGCCTTCTTGACTTCTTCTTCGTCAAACTCCTGCACGGGTCCCTCGCACACGTCTTCCTGCCACTGCTCTCTTGTTCCCCCAGTGTTCATAATCGTGTCAAAATAGTCTCTCCACCTTTTCGTAATATCATCGCTTTTTGTTAGTACTCGTCCTGCCTCATCCTTGATACATTTTATAGCTCCCATGTCCTGCTGCAGCTTTGCTTTATTTTTAGCTATTTTGTAGATCTTCTGCTCCCCCTCTCTCGTGCTCAATTCTTCGTACCACCTCTGTGTAGCCTGGTCCCTTGCTGCCCTTATCGTTCTCTTCGCCAGTCTCTTGCAATTTTTATATTCTTCATGCTTCTCAGGCACTCTATCACCTTGCCATGCTCTAAAAGCGCATTTCTTTTCCTTCAGGGCTTTCTGTACCTCTTCGTTCCACCACCAGGCATCCCGCTCTATCTTCTTGCCCCCCTTCGACTTGCCAAGTACTTCTTCGGCCTCACATATTACGTTTCCTTGGAATGAGACCCAAACATCATTTGCTGTAAGGTTTTGCCATTGTGCATCTAGGCCTTGTAAATGCTCTTCAATTCGCTGCTTAAACACCTCTCTCTTGTCTTGGTCGCTCTGGAGCAAGTACCACTTTATTTTCGGCTGCAGTACTACTTGTCTATTCCTTCTTCCTTTAAACTGCAAATCTGCGACAAGAAGCCTGTGTTGTTCTGCGATTGGGTCCCCCGGGATAACTTTGCAGTCCAAACAGCAGTTTCTTTGCGTCTTTTTCATAATTATGAAGTCGATCTGCGTTTTCGCGTTACCACTCTTGTATCTAATTAAATATGTTCATCTCGTTTTAAGAACCATGTGTTGGCCAGCCACAAGTCTTGTGATACCGCCCACTCCAATCGGGTCTTTCCTGCTTCATTTCTTACCCCGAAAGCGCGGCCGCCATGGCATCCCTCGTACCCATCGCTGTCCTTCCCAACATGCCCGTTCATATCTGCTCCGATTATAAAACATTCATTGTCCGGTATTTTCCGCATTAGGTCATCTAACTCCTGATAGAAAATTTCTTTTTCTTCACCCTTGCACCCCACTTGCGGGGCATAGGCACTGATAACATTTAACACTAACTTGTCCGTTAAAATGAGTTTGCATAAAATAATTCGATCACTTCGTCTCTCTACTTCGACTACAGAATCCTTCAGGCTGGGTTCCAGAATGACTCCTACTCCATTCCTCTTACTCTCCCTTCCATAGTATATTAGTTTGTATCCATCTCCTAGTTCTCGGCTTCTTTCACCTTTCCATTTGGTCTCTTGGACACATAATATATTGATTTTCCTGGCTTGCATAGTCTTTACAATTTCCAAGCTTCTGCCTGTCATCGAGCCCACGTTAAGTGAGGCGAAGCGGATCATCGTCTTTCTACTTACGTCATTTCTTGCTCTTCCCTTTCTTCTCTTCTTCTTTCTTCTATTCCTCGTTCTTCTTTGGTCCTTGTTGATTGCTGATCCTCGGGTTCTTGTCACTGCAACCGGGTCTCGCTGCAGTGCGTCGCTTATGGGGGACGCCCTAGCCAAATCTCTCTCATATATTTCTTCGTCTGTCATACTGTTTTGTTTTAGTCTCCTTTTCAACCGGCCGACTACGCCTGACGTCTTGGTTTGGATCGAGAACCTTCTCTAGGTTGGTTGTCTTACCAGACTAACGGGGCCACCTCCCCGGGGAGCACTTATAGCGGTGCTGGCTCGCTTTGACACAGGCTTTCATAGGCGTTGGGGTATTTCCTGGACAGTGGCCCCCCACAGGTCACTGCCGCCCCGCCTCCAGTCCTGCCGCTGTTTGGTCGGGGACTGCTTATTGGTTATTCGCAGCTAACCTCCATATCTGGAGGCCGTTCACTATCCGCCTCCTGTGACCCCGCTAGTGGCCAACAGCTTCAGCCCTAGCCTCATATAGGCTTATAATAGTTATACTGTAGATAGTTCGTTTTTTCGGCTTCTACTTGTTAGACTTGCACCCCCACGCTGCGCACGCAGCATTAAAGGGGAAGAGGAAGAAAAGACTTGGACCTACGTATATTTATGGTGAGAATAATCATAACTCTTTTGTTTTAGAATTCAAATGACCCTGATAAGAAGAAAGAGGAAATGTCTGGGAAACCTCCAGGCAGTCCTTATGAGAAGAAAGATGACGTGAATGGTAGTAATGGACAAACCAATGGACACGTTCCAAATGGGATGGTTGATGACGACAAATTTAAGTAAGTTATAATATTGCAGACCAACCAGTACTGTCAATTCATATCATTAGGTATGGCAGAGGTGATATACCTACTACCCGACGTCTTGAAGGATAACGAGTCACGCCCTCAGCCGGGACTGATGTCAATAATTAACAAGGAAGATAGCTAGATAGTGGAGGAGGCTCATAATTCTCACCCGGGGAACTGGAACACATTACAAATAGTGATGATGTTAGTTAATATGTTGCAGCGAGCCTTGGTAACCATGAAAGATATATTAGCAATGGGGTACAATATGGTGTAGCAGCGGAGCCTTTCTGCCCTTTATGCGACACCCGGGAAGAGATGGACGGAAAACACCTTAAGACGTGCCCGGCTCTCGTCAGTAGCAGAGGTTCACCAGATTATGTGTTATTTATTGGGCTGCAAGAAAGCTGATGGCGGAAGCCTAATGTGTAATAAAAAAAATAATATGACTGAATACAAATGAGACCAAAGTCATGATGGTCACGAATAAAAAATACCTGAACCAAATATACAGTATGCAGTCGTTGACGGAGTAGCCCACGGCAGTGTGAAGCAATTTTCTAATTGAAGCATCTGGGCAGGACAATAGCAGGAAACTGTATCTCAACAGGTGAAATAAACCGCCGTATTCAGCAGGCGAAAGTGGCATTCAATAAAAAAATCTAAGATCAACGTAAGTCTAAACATTTGGAAACAGTTCCTTAAGTTCCTTGCGAATAGAGCGTTTTATTAAAAGGATGCGAAACCTGGACTAATGCATTAGAAGCGTTTGAAATGTGGTGTTCCAGATGGATTAGTTGGCTATTGAGGAAGACACGAGAGACAGCTGATATCTCATGTAAAACGTAGAAGAGCAAAATGGGTAGGGTGTTTGCTAAGACACGATAATTTGGTACGCACCATTGAGGGATGGATTGAGGAGTGGAAGGAACCAATAGAAGAGGGCGGTCAAAGAAGGAATTCAACTGAGAGGACCTAGAAGCTCGAATGTATCAAGACCTTAAAAGGAAAGCGCTAGACATTTGGCGACTACATTGCTTGTAACCTGCCATCTACGACATAATATGTCTATTGGACTTGATTTTAAGCTCTCTTCCCAGTGACGCCCCATTTGAATGGTCTGAATATTTATTCGATCGAGGAAAAATTTCGAATGTTCATGTTTAAGTACGATTATCGACGATTTGAATTTCCCGCGCATTTGGCACTCTTTTCTTTTAAACAATTTAATCAATTGGGGTTTATTCAGAATAATCTTATCCTATTCCCGGTGTTATTTTAATCTATAAGCGACATAGTAGGGCTGCAGCTTGACGGGTCTTATCGTTGTTATCGTATTGAACATTATTGATTAATTAAGGTTTATTGTTTTTGTCAACAGTCGTACACTAGGCAGTCGACAGGGCTCGCCAGCAGAAGAGGAGCTCAACAAAAATCACAATCACGGGGCGGTAATGATGCAGGTGGCGCCCGGTATAATTCACCACGCGAAGATGTTGCCGGCGGCCCCAATGCTCCATGACGCGGCCGAACGTCACATGAACGGGCTACCCGGCGTGCATTTCGAACAACCCGGTCTACAAGGCCAGCAGATGGACCCCGTGCAAGGAGCGTTCGACCCAACGTCGTACTCCAACGCTCAGGCAGTGGACTCTACGTCGCTGGACCTACAGGTAAGTCCCCTAAATCGGATACTTCATGGCTGTCACCTCACGAAAGTTTTACGGAGCTCGCATGCATGCGCAAAAAAATGACGGCAATAGATTCCATTATGCTTGAGTTCTGTATAGGAAAGGGGTCACCTGCCAAGTCTCTTATGACCCGTCATTGAAAAGACGTAGCAGAATTAAAAAAAATGTTTTTAGCGGGCTGGAATGGCCCATCTCTCCTACATATAGAACTCTCAAAACGAGAACGCATAGTTGGCCAGACGGCGCATGAAGTCAGAATTGTACTGTTGAGAGTTGGCCAACTGCCCCGAAAAGTTTGTGAGTTGGAGACTAATACTTTCGCTGATACATTTACTGTTACGAGGACATGGTACGTAGAGCTACATGAGCACCCCAAAATTTGTTGCTTTTATTGATTTTTTTTTTTTTTAATTGACAAAGCAAGTCATTAAAGATTTGGCTCATGAAAGTTGTAGAAGACTACGTCATGCATCTTATAATAGGAAATATTAAATTTTTGGTACCTTAGTTCTTTCATAAATACCAGACAGGACTAAAATTTCTGGGATTTTTGGAAGAACTACTAAACCGAAAAGTAAAAATACCCGATTAGGTATATGATGCACGAAGTAGTCTTCTACAACTTAGAAGTGCCAAATTTTTAATAACTTGCTTGAGTTTATTAAATAAAAAAGGAAAAGTATTTAATTTTGGGGTGCCAATTTTCTACGTAGCATATCCTCTTAATGTATTAATGTATGAAAACTCCTTTCACAGGGCATTATGATTCCTATTCCGTCAAAAATCTTTATATTATATATATATATATATGAGTTCTACAAGCTATTTAATGGGTTGATAGGATTATTATCTTTCATTCAGCGTGTTGTTATTGATACAACTAAAAGTTAGTTTTCTTTTTTAAATAAGTCAGATCCTAAAAAGAATGTTGACAATGTAGGCGCAAGTGTTTAAATACGTTAAAAATTATTTTAGTTGATACGAGGTTGCTAATAGGGTTTTTGGAGTAAAAATTTTCCAACTCTGTCGTGATATTGATCTTGTGTGGAAAGAGTCTGACCTTTAAATGTTATGAAGTGAGCTAACGTATAATAGCGTGACGTGAAGGCTTACGTAAGAGGCTCTGCTGGTTAGTTAGCTTGCTATTTTTCCTTAAAACTCAAATGGTTGGTTATTTATAATATAAGGCGTTCTATGTTTTTTAATTGTCTTTAAAAACCCTTTCTTGTTTGAAAGTGACGCTGTACGATAACTTTTCACCTTGCCCTCATAAATTGGATGGATGCTGAGCTTTGATGTGAATATTTCGATTTGGATTACACTGGATTTTCTCTTCTTGGTGTCCTATGGAGCATTATCTCGTCAGTTACAACTTCGGTGTCATAGAGCCCTCCATTTGGCGCTCATTCCATTGACCGGCTAGGGCTATTTCCAAAAACAGTGACGTGGTAGCAGACATTCAAGACTTAGGTTGCGTTTCCACCGATCTCGCATTGCAGAATGCAAATGACATTGACGGAAATTAGAATTTTTCTTTTTATAGAAATCTATTAAAATGTTTGTACTTAACATATCCCATGACGCCATTTTTTAATTTTAGTTTGTTTGTTTGTGATTTTATTGTATGATCATTGATCAATTTTAACTATGGCATAGAGGAAAATAAACAATTCCGTCAATTCTGCAATGCGAGGTCGGTGGAAACGCCACCTAAGTCTTGAATGTCTGCTACCACGTCACCGTTTTTGGAAATAGTCCTAGCCGGTCAATGGAATGGGCACCTATTCACCTGTTGTATGGGGCGTTGTTAGGGGCGTGGAATAGAGTAAACTTCATGTTTCGACCAAATACCAGATACCAAAGACCAAATACGGTTTTAGTTTATATTTCTTGAATACTCTCCAAGTTTTAGTACAGCGATGAAAAGATCATTTTTTGTTGTTGTGATGAATAGATTCAAACTGAGCCGTTTAGACTTTTCTTAAGAGTGTACAGCCCGTAGGAAATTGGCAGCCCGAAATTTAATACTTTTTATTTTTTATTTAATTAACTAAGCATGGTATTAAAGATTTGGCCCATCAAAGTTGTAGAAGACTACTTCATGCATCATATTATAAGATATTTTTAATTTTCGAAATTGTAGTTTTTTCAGAATCATGCAAATATATTATATACAATAACTTTTCACGTATTGTCGATTTTATAAAAAAACTACAATTTCGAAAACTAAAAATTCCTTATTATATGATGCATGAAGTAGTTCTCTACAACTTTGATGAGCCAAATCTTTAATAACATGCTTAGTTAGTTAAATAAAAAATAAAGTGTTAAATTTCGGGCTGCCAATTTCCTACGGGCTGTACACTCTTAACAAGACGTTGGTTACTATAAATCATTCTTCCCGTTCTAATGTAATACTAGATTAACAATAATTCAGGTGCGAAAATGCAAATTTACTACAGAAGCTTGTATTTTTTATGAATTTTTTATTAGACTGTCTTCCTAATTTTGCGACTGTGGAATCAATTATTTCAGAAATACCCAGACCGGTTTGTTTAGTAAATATTTGGAAATCCCCGCCTTAATAAATCACGTTTATTTATATGAATGGTGAACATGAGTGTCCATTGACTTATATTGCCATTCGATTGTTCGAAGTAGGTACTCCGTGAAAAGCTTCTATACAACCAGCATTTGAGGCATTTTATCTCAGGTTCACCTTTTTTTTGTTTTGAGGATGCCCACCCGTTGATATACGTGCAGTAGATCACTGCAAAACCTCTCAGTTTTATTTAATTTACTACGCAAGTTATTAGAGGGCTATTTCATATTTAGTACTACAATACAAAGGATTTTTTTTTAGTTTTGTGGCACTGATTTATTTTTCTGTTAAACTAATCAAAGGAGTGAGGACAGAAATTTTCCGAAATTTCAAATTCATGAAAACATTGCAACACCGAAAATTAATGTATGAGATAGGCTTCTATAACGTGGATAGACTTGTGGTAAATTAAATATAAAAAACTGACAGATTAGGTGTGATCCCGAGGTGGCAGATATCTGCAGCGAGCATCCACTTTAAGAGCAACGATCAACGCTAGGATCCCATGGATTGACTAGTTAATTTGTTTTGAAGACTCAAGATGCTTGACTGTACAGTGATGTAAAAAATACTTAAAGTCGTTTTTGGTGAAATTTGTTTTTTCAGCGTTTTGTTTGGAGTTTTTCGATTAATCGATTTAGCTCAATATAGAATTGGTTTGAATTTGTGAACCTGCAGTACATACCGAATTTTATCAAAATCCATCGTGTAGTTGGCCCACAAATCGACGGACGAATGGCAGACCAACAGATATCAAAATCGAAAATTTGGACCACCACAAAGTTATCCTTATACTCCGTATAAATGAGAAAGCAATAACATACGTATGTGATGAATAAATTCAAGCTGCGTCCGTTTGGACTTGTAGAGCAGACATCTCTTGACTGACAAGCAGTTTGCGTCCATTTCTGTTGCTATTACCTTGAGAAGAATCAGTGTTATCAATGTCCCTCCAGTAGGGAACCTTGAAGCCTTGAAGGAGCCAATTAAAGTGATTACGTGGTTACCATTCATTGAGGAGCCGCAGGGTGTCGTAACTACACTTATCTATCTATCCCTTGCCTTGGTCTTTCCTGGCTTTTTCTTAAGGGCGGTTCCAGTCATCGATAGAATAGTCGTAGTAAGGAATACTGCATCTTGAATTATTGGTTGATGGCGGTGCCATCCAGTATTCCTTATAGGTACTTTCTAAGCGATGGTGGGACTCAATTTCATCCGTCTGCCGTCCATGTGTTTATATTACTGTTCATTCGTGAAATTCCAGGGCATTGTGTGCTTTCCTGAATTGGCGTTGAATGAAGCTTTTGATCTGTGTACTAACTCTGACTATAACTTACTTTTACTTCTACCGCGCCTTATCCTCATGGCGGCACGACAGCAGCGTTTCCACACAGTCCTGTTCTGTGTGTCCTCGGTGGAGAGCCCCATACTTCTCATATCCCCGGCGATCTTTCTTCCCAGTGTAGCTCTCGGCCTCCCTGGTGGTCTTCTTCCTTGTATCTCCCGGTTCGTTACTCTTTTGACTAGGTGGTTACGTTACGTGCCCCCACCAGTTCACCCACTTTTCTCTGAGTTTCTCCTTTACGTCACGGGTTCTCATCTCTTGCCTTATATCTTGGTTTCTACGTTGGGCTCTAAGAGAAACCGTGAAAACATATGAAACATTTGTTGTAAGTGGGATCTTGTGCCTTGAAAACTGATTTTGCGTTGTAGCTCAAGGATTTGAATACTTTGTAAAGCATTTAAGACTGGGCAGATAGGGGCATATGATATTGAAAAGCCATTATATGCCGTCGTCTCGCTCTTTGCCGTTTTTGGATTATTTCGCCTACCCATGGAATATCGAAGGAGCTCTAGAGTGATCTAATTAATTAATTGAAGCCAAAAAGAGGCTTATCATTGTTAATGATATCATTGAAATTCATTCTAATTAAAGAATTGGTTATATTGCTATATTTCACATTAACTAAGTTATTCTGTATGCAATTATTTTGACATCAACACTAAATAGAAATAGATAAAAAGAGGTGCCTCATGGCCTAGGACTGTTCAGGGGGTGGTGGAAAGAAAGAAATAGTATAATGAAGGAATGATGATGGAGACCTACACTGAACAGATTTGAAAAGATCCGTATTGGCGCCAACTCCGAGGTAAACGGAGTCTACCTCGACGATTCGCCGCTAGATGGCAGAGGCTTCCTCTTACGAACTCGCAACGCTTTCTGAGATAATTATTAATTAATTCTTCTTTCATCATACCCTTGCTTGTTTTAATTATTATTTTGTGACCGTAAAAAGTTCATTGCCCTTTCTAATTCATTAATTCATTTTGTTGAATTTTTTAATAGTAAAATGTTGGGAGACTGTCGAGTCAGCCAGTGATTACCTACTGTAGGTCTAATGGTAGCCCAGCTTTATGATAATCTTTGATAATAGCTAAAAGGTAACAGAATTATTTCCATGCGTAAGAGATTGCCTCATCAGCAGGCATAGCACTAACGGAAAAAAATTACTTACCCGGGTAGTTATGGTATACAAGTTAAATATGACATTCAACTGATTTGACATGTGGCTATAGGCACAATGAAAAAAATCCACCTGCACCAGCATATGCCACAGTGAATAGTAATTAATCGCTGTTGACAAACCATGTTTACTTTATTCATAATTCCTGTAAGTCAATTTACATTGATTGGGATTTATTTAGGATAGTATACACTTTGTCCCGGATAAGTTATTCTTTTACGATTCTGGCGAACATAGTTTGTACTAAAAAAAATAAATAGGGGATCCTTAAATATCTGGCTCGGCTTTGACATTTGGCTATTTTTAGTGGGTCGTAAAGTAAGTTACCCTAGGCAGGTTTCGGAAACAGGTTGAAGGCGCAGCGGAGAGGTTATGAAGTTATGGTGGGACGAGATTGGGGGAATATCGTTAGCTCAGGAAATTGAACTTCTTTCCGAATCGCCTCGTCTCTCTTTTCTGAGTTTTCCAAATATTACTCACCTTCATATCCGATTTTCTATTGATAAATCCCTTCCCGAGTTTTCAATTTCAATATGATTTGCAGCAGGATTTCTTGGTGATCTGGGCGACACAGGGCCTATGTGATTGCTACTAAAAACCTAAAGTGTATGACCTATATAGTTGATTGGGGGTTAGGCGCCCATTCCATTGACCGGCCGGGAGGGGGGTCCAAAATTTATTTTGAACGTAATTTGTTACTGAATTAATTAATGAATTCTTCAAACAATACAGGTTTACATAAGAAAATTTATTTCGGGGAGGGGGGTGGGGGGTCCTAACCCCTTGGACCACCCCCCTGGGCACGGCCATGCAGTACAGCCTTTCCTGTTGCACCTTTTTCATTCGTAAATTTGTGCCTGAAATACGTCATCTGCAGTTTGTATAAAATCGGGGTGGCGGTGCTGAAAATGAGTAACCACCGGGGCCGTGGTTGTTTATTGTGTAATTGGTGACTTAATTTGACCCCGTGGCAAAAGCTGAGGTATTTGGAACCCTGCGAGGTCCTTTCCCCATCTATTTTCCTTCAATTCCTTGTCACCAAGTTAAATTAACTTGAGTTTGCGCTAATTCTCACGGTTGATTACGAAATTGTGTTTTGGGAATTATCTCTTTGGCAGTCCCGTCGCCTGCGTTGCGTCTAAATTCTCCGTAACATTTATTCAAGACTGACTAATGAGCATCAGCGAAATAGATTAATTGAACTCTGGCAGAAATTAAAATTATTCGTTTGATCCCTAAGCAGCATGAAATGATGCTTGTAAGTAATGAAATTAGCCATATTTTTTGACGAAATTGAGAGGAACAGACCGTGACGGTGTGCAGTGAAAATAATTTTTTTCTGACGTCAAGCAGTTAGTGCTTTTCTGAGAGATGAGTCAGCAAGTTGCTCCTAATTCTTCAATCTCCTTGTGTCCTTTTTCTAAATTGGGTAATATTAAATTATGGCTGATTTTTAATATATGCCACCAATGAAATACGTAGTGACACTAGAAGTTCATCAAGGGGATTCAGGACAGACTGGACATAGAGAAATGGTACTTACTCAGACTTTCACCAGAAATTTTGTTGTTTCGAGTCCCACCCTTACTAAATTTTCTGGCCAAGCTTCGAAGGGCATGTAAAGCAGACTACCCCAATTAAGTGTAAGAGAGGGTTTTATAGCCCTAACTCTGCTAGGTTGGCTTAGTAACAATCTAACAAAGTCATTATTTGTCTTCTTCCTTTTCGGTACAGGCGATGAGGATTTGGACCTCTTTGCTAAAAAAAAAACAGAAATGAAAAATAAGGTATAAGAAATTTAAGGGTGATTTTTTTTTTTAATTATTGGTTGATGGCGGTGCCATCCATTATTCCGTATAGGTGCTTTCTAAGCGATGGTGGGACTCAATTTCATCCGTCCGCTGTCCATGTGTTTATATTGCTGTTCATTCGTGAAATTCCAGGGCATTGTGTGCTTTCCTGAATTGACGTTTTTTTTTAATTACGCCATATCATTAAGCTTCCGCCATCAGCTTTCCTGCAGCCCAATACAACACATAATCTGGTGAACCTCTGCTGCTGACAAGAGCCTGGCACGTCTTAAGATGTTTTCCTTCCATCTCTTCCCGGGTGTCGGGTGATTTTTATGCATAATGGTATGCAATATGGCGTGTAAAATGTAAATGGCCTTTTACCTTTTTAGTTGCATATTTTAATCTTTAATTTCGTTGTTCAATTTAATTTGTACAGCTCATTGTATTATACAACATTTTTTTGTATTATTTATTGTGGGTTAATTGAAAGAGTGGGCCGAAAGGCCGCCCAAATGGAAAATAAAGATAATTGTCGTTCTTTCTTTCTTTTCTAAATATAATAAAGAAATAACCCTAGTCCCATCTTCGGTTCTGTTCATTTCTAGTATTCCTCACACATCATTTCCTTTTTTCCTTAGAAGAGAAAACAATATAAAGAAGCATCTAGAAATTATCCGGGATAGCATTTCCGGCGGTTTTTTTTTTTTAGAGTTGCTGGAACATTTCCAGCGTCAACAGATTTTGAAAAAAGAAAACCTTTATTTTGGAGCAAATAGACTGTAACGAATCGGGCGGGCTTTTTCACGCCTCGGATGTCACAGTTAAAGATGCTTTCGCTCGATTTTTTCCTGTTTTGTCCCATTATTTTTGAGTCTTTGTGCTATGGATTTTTTTTCTTGTGGAAATAATACTTTCTTTCTTCAAGACAGGTTTAGGTTGCATTGAAAGGGAACAAAGCTTTGAATTTAGTTCATGAAGAAATCCATCCTCAACAGAAAGAAGCACTTTCCTAGAATCGAATCCGGTATCGTATGTGTGTCTGTACTAATACTGTACATACGTATAATTATGTATAACGAACATATGCGATCACAAAGTAAGCCCCCACTCAATAAATGAAAGAAGTTACATGGCCCGTTTTCTTGGTCTTTTCTTCCAACTGCATAAAGAAAGACGTTTACTTTATGTATTTTTGCAATAAATTCAATAAACCTAAGATTGAAAACGAATGTTTAAAAATATGGAGTCTTTATAGATACATAGCTTAGGCGCTTATCCCACCTACGTCAATAGTGCATAGTAAATGTAGTATTGTCGGACATTTCAATTTTTCATTAATACACGTCATTCCACTTGTTTTTTCAACTATTGATAACTTTTCTTCTAATGACACGTATGCGCCAAATTTTTGAAATTTGTTTATATTGTTTTTTGAAATTTTGTTTGTATTTGTTTTCTTCGTACACTTATTATTTTTAATAAAACCTCATAATAGTAGGAGATCTGAAGTAAGATCGACCTTGACCGATCTGTTTAATGGATGATAACTGTTTTATAAACAATCTATTAAAATGTTTGTACTACATATTCCATGACGCCATTTTAGTTTGTTATTGTTTGCAGCGCCTGATTTTACTCTATGATCATTGATCAATTTTAACTATGGCATAGAGTAAAATAGAAATGTCCGTCAATACTACATTTACTATGCACTATTGACGTAGGTGGAATAAGCGCCTAATAGGATTTGATAGAAAATTGTCTTGACTTGAGTGAAGTCTGCTTTCAAACGGCAGTCTCTAAGATGGTGGTACAGTTTTGCATATGACTAAAACCGGCCAATTACCTTGCTTATCGTTACCGGTTTTCGTATTTAATTCGAAAGAGCCGTAATACGGACAACAGTGCACTAGCGTAAAATACAATTTTGCCGGTCCTGTAATTGTTCGCAATGTATACATATACATATTTTTTACATAATGGTGGGTCTGCCGCCTGTCACGATATAATGCAGGACTTACTCAAATTATTATTTTTATGTATGTTTCGATGGTGACCTGTCCTAACAAAATTTGGATGAGTCAGCGTGGCTGGCAGAAGCAACTGCCAAAATTCAGTGAACCATCAACATTACTCGCAACCGGTATAAGTGCCAAACCAGCTCACATGTGGATATGCCATCAATATTCAATCGGCTTTTGCGTCAATTTCTATTCCTTCGAATTTAAGTTACACAGTAAAAGAATTCAAATTCCCCAAAGGTTTTTGTGATCAGTGAAGCAGATTTGATTTTAATTTTAATCTTTAACACTAAAACTATGCTAACCAGCGTGTTAGCTAAACGCACTTGGTTAAAGCGAGTTAAACTGTTAAAGCGGCACTTCGATAGATAGTTGAATGGAATGTCAGCCACCGTCATAATATTTGTATACCTGCAACCTGAGGGCCACTCACGATGTGTGGGAAGTTTGAAAACACTTTTAACTCGATATGTTCAACATAGTGAATACCTTTAATGCTTACTACTACTTAGGAGCACTTCTCTCTATGGTACTTACTTTATTGTACACTCCATGTTGCATTAGTGACAGAGGCCCCCTTGTACAATGCATACATGGTAAATCGATTTTACTGGGCAAGCCCCCCTCCCCTCAATTTAATTAACTGATAATGGATTGTTAGGCAAAGGGTGTTCGGGGTACGGTCATGTCGCTAACACAATGTCCACCCTTTGCATAATTACCCCTCACACAGGTAGTAACGGGATCAGGTAGAGCGAAAGGATGCGTCATGTTAGAGGCCTGAAAGCCTTTGCTCAAAGGTCAAAGGAAAGGTTAAAGCTCTGTGAAATGCAATACCGCGAGTTTTGGTTGGCCACGGTTAATGAAATCACGTTAAGTTACAAGCTGACATTATGGCAGTTCAACGTCAAAAAATTCAGTGAAAGGTGGGTTTACCCATATGAAATTCTTAGCAAATTGACAGGTTGCAGAGGCAACCTCCTCAGAACATTTTAGCCACAAATTGATAATCAAATAAAACCGGACACTGCCAACCTAGAACCATGGAGCTAATAAAACTATGGAGCCACCATGTCGTATTTCGGCTGTGCTGGAGGACTGAAGGTATGACCACGCCGCCACATAGGTGCATTTTGGTGGGAAATTCAAATTTAATAGTTTTATTATGTTTTCTTTTTTGTTTCATATATAATTATATTTATTATTATTATTATTTGCAGTTATATTATTTACAGTTATTATATATATTGCTTAAAATTTAAATTAGAAGTACTGAAAGATCTGCATTAAAAAATTTATTTTTATCTAAAAGTAGGGAAAACTTTGCTTAAAATATTGTTTAAAGTATAAATTAAAAGTACTCCAAGTTCTGTTTAAAAATATTGCTGATTACCTGGCATGATTTTCCGTTCTAAATAATCTTTAAATAATCTAATAAAAAATAAAATGTTACCACGGTATCAAATGGCAAAAGGCTAAATCTGCTCCTATGCTACGGAAATAGCCGAAGTCAAGAGGCTTCAATCCGAATGTTTACGATGAGTCAATAGTTTTAATATGTCTATGCCTAGAACCCATTCATTCCCCGGGGACGCATTGATTGAGGGTTTGGGTTTTTCTAGATTCTGTATTTTCGCATAAAATGATCTATGAAATTACACACAAAGTTTCATTATTTCGACTTTGTAAAGCTTACTATCACTTATTGTGGAATAAAAATAACTTTGTTAGTAAATTATTGTTGTAGTAAGTCGTTGTAGGTTATTTTTTATTCACAATAAATCTATGAAATTCCTTCATTTAATAATCTGAATAGTTTGTCCCAATTTTTTAGAATCCTAATAGTTGACTTGCTACTATTGGGTTCAACTACAGTGATGCAAGGTGAATAAATAAGGGGGGGAGGGGCAGAAGGGTCTTCTCTATTTAACGTCAAAAAAGAGGAAGAACGTGACAAAAAAAAATTCCTAAGTTAGTTCCTCATATTCTTCCAGCTGTTTGACGGTGAAGACGATTTAAGACGGTTTTGTCCCTATTCAATCAGGTGTAAAGATTAACGCCTCGCGCATTCTTGCGAGGGATTCAAGTAATTGCGAGACGGGACTCTGAATGGGACAATAGTTGTCACATGTTCAATACAACTCATGTGTTTTAAGGTATCTGTCTTAACAAAAGGAATCAAGTATCTCATGTCTCCCTACCTACGTAGGCTGGTTACATGCTGGGACATGCTAGGGGGATTCACGATATGATTCAGAATGCTAAAAGTTTACTTTTCTAAATTCGGAAATGTAAACATCGTCTTTATAGATAATCATACTAACATTTAAAATTTTAAATTATTTCTCATGGCATACAAATAAATGCAATATAAATAAATAATTGTAAAATTGACCTTTCACACTAATATCCACTGGAAAACGAAAAATTAATGATTTATCGATATTTACAACGGCTTGTTAAAATTTTAGTTTTAGATCACTTTCGTGCCGGGCTATATAATTTTCCATTGCTTTCATTTGCGATTGTAAATTTAACATACTTAGCTCGATTTAGCATGCTAAAAAAATACAGTATAGTGAATCCCCCGATTGCTGAATATACAAGGGGAACAACACGTGAATCTCACTGATATTTTCCGGTAATTTCTTTAGTCTAGAGTCTAGACCCCAGAGACTGTCTCTTTTCATCTAATCCGACAGTGCTGATTCTGTGCTTCAATCAACTCTGATTTTATTTTGGCTAGCGTACAAACTAGAAATGTCATTATTTATTCAATCACTAGCATTGTGAGTGCTCAAAATGTGTGATGCATGCAAGCACCGAATCATCTAAGCTGATTTAAAGTCTTTACACACTTTAACCTATCGCTTTGTCTTCCTGCGCGGAATGATTTTGGTATTTTATTGCCCTATCGAAAAATGCACTTTTAACACAGTATTAAATTACCTATTTTTTATGAGTTCGGGCATATCGCCAAGGTTACATTGTAGTAAGGCTCTCATGTTGTAATTTCTTTATGCAAGCTTGTTAGTGTGGCTGCCAGGGCAGTGGCGGCGCTAGAAATTTTAAGGCGGGGAGGGGGGGCAATGAAAAAACGAAACATTTTTCATTGGGAGTAGGTATACCGTTCAATAATTCTGCAATTTAACAACATGTAAAATATCTGAAAAGTGGGGGGGGGGCACGGAGGGACCGGAGAAACTGTTGGGGGGGGGGGGGCAGGCCCCCTTGGGCACCCCCATAGCGCCGCCACTGTGCCAGGGCCTTCCCTGCGGAATTTGCAATATTAAAGCTGTCAGCTGCATTAATGCGTAGGCAGGTAACACTATTATGATGGTACAAATGGAGTTCAGATAGTATGTGTGCAGTCAGGTCACAAGCTGTTGGCAGGGGTATCGAGGTCTTCAATTAGATGTGGGCGGACTCTGCCTTGAAACTGCAGTGGTTTATTTTTGTATTTTTAATTACTATTTTTAAGATACGGGACAGGTATTGTGAGAGCTTCTTACCTTCGGGTTAGATGTGAGATCATCGTTCTTCATATTTTGGTTTTACGCATGCAGCTCTTCATACTGGATAGGCCCTTCTCTACTCTTCATAAGACTTTTTATAAGATTTTATCGGAAATCTTTCAGGCAAGGTGGACGAATGTTCTTCAGATATACCTCTTCTTGCGAAGATTGGCGATCATTCTGGCAATTTTGGCCTTGGAAACTCTGAAAAGAGAAGTTGTTTTTCAACCAAGATGTTCTTCTCAGTCTTCCCTTCGATTGTAACATGCAGAAAGCTGCATTTTTCTTTCCGATTAATGTTAATTTCCGTTTCTTAACCGTCAGCAGCAACAGTAGCTATGGTGTCGCTAATTTAGACTGCCAGTCAGTGTACCTTACCCTCCGACGCTTCCTCTGTGTCTTAAATAAGGACTTTTGTTGTTTCTATTACTAAGACAACCTAGCGAAGTTACGACTATAAAGCACTTTCTTAAACTCAACTAGGAAGGCCCGGAACCGCCTGCCCTCCGAAGCAAGGCCAGAAAATGTAGGAAGTGTAGGACTCGAACCAACAACCTTTCGGGTGAAAGTCAAGAGTCCGTACCACTACTCTGCATGTCTTGTATCCTTCGCAACCAACTTCGCACTACCAGCTCATAGAATACGTCCCCTTCCTCTTCATCCAGCTACCGCTTTCTTGGACGACATGGCGTCCATCTTCCTTCTGGCTGTTGATGAAGGCTTATTTCAATCGGAGCAGTCACTAGGCTCCGCAGTAGTTTTTCAACTGCAACGGCACGTAGCTTACCGGTACTACACATTTCTGCGGTGCTCTGATCTACACGAGTATAGTCATAGTATAGTAATGTCACGCCCCCAATTAAGTTTTTCCTCATGGTGAAAGTACCAATGTGAAAATAAATGAAATGACTTGGATTTATTTTTCACTAATTTTTTGTAGTAGGTAGACGTTTCCTTACCAGCAAGTGCATTATTGCAGGTACACGGACACGCGCTACTCGTGATTACTAGGACTCTCAAAGAAATTATGCTCTGTAAATGTATATTATTGTACAATTATGTGTAATATTCCCAACTTAACAAGAATTTGTTATTTATAGAAATCTTAACAAAACCTTATACATAAACCTAACCATAAAAGTTGGCTTTATTATTATTTTTCTGGGTCCGTGGCCTGGGACTTTGCCCAATTTACTACTACTAGCCATAGATGTTTTAGCATTGCAAGCATTCGTAAAACATTTTTTATACGTTAGCGCTACCGTCAGACAGAAAATGTAGGATTTTACATTAGATGTTAAGATTACCGTAGACAGTCTTCTTCCCTTCTTCTGGCCTGCTCAACAACACCCGACCAGTCAACTCGGTTTTGTCAGTTTCCAATCCGTCCTTCCAGTGATTTCGTAGGCAGTAGTCTCCAAAAATATTTTAGAAGAAATTTGTAGCCATGGAACCACTGCTAATGTCATTGCTGCTAGTCAGTGATATAATTAATGGAGTCAAACAAAGACAGGCTGTGTCGAGCACATTTAGGACCTTATCTGGACAGACTGTCCGAGTTAGTATGATGTTGTTACGCTCGGAGCGGTTTGAATAGTCCGGGCTGAGTTAGGGTCGTTGCCCGCCTCTCACCGCTATCCTTCGCTGCTCTTGTACTCTGATGAACTTCTTTGTGCTCTCGTGGTGTAACGGGACGCGGCGGTCTCTGGTCCCCCGGGGGCCGGGAAGCGACCAGTAGATAGCCCATTTAGTGGGTGTTTTGTGCCCTTGCTTGAGGTTACGGCTATATTGGCATTAGATTATGGGTATTATTTCAAGATTCTATGATTCTGACGGATTTTGCATCTGGGTCAAGTCTGTTTCTTTCTTAAGGCGCCCATTCCACCGACCGGCTAGGGCTATTTACAAAAACGGTGACGTGGTAGCAGACATTCACCGACCTCGCATTGCAGAATGCAAATGACATTGACATTGAATCTATTAAAATGTTTGTACTTAACATATCCCATGACGCCATTTTTTAATTTTAGTTTGTTTGTTTGTGATTTTACTGTATGATCATTGATCAATTTTAACTATGGCATAGAGGAAAATAAACATTTCCGTCAATTCTGCAATGCGAGGTCGGTGGAACCCCCGCCTAAGTCTTGAATGTCTGCTACCACGTCACTGTTTTTGTAAATAGCCCTAGCCGATCGGTGGAATGGGCGCCTTACTAATGCAATGCGAACGGTTGAAGAAACCATAAAATAGAAAACATTGTAACTTAGTGATTAAGATATAGCCTCACAAGTTAATATCTTCCTGTGCAAACGCTCAGTTGGTAAATTATAATTCATAAACTGTGATTCGAAAACACTGCTCTCATGCCGTTTTTTGGAATATTTTACTTTTAAAGGGCAACTAAGGAGCCCCCCTGATTAGAGCTCCTGGAACACCACAGTAAAGCATATTCTTCGACTTATTAAATAAATTCAAATCGATGACGTCACTTGTTCAGCAGAAGCTACTGATGCGATTGCGTTGTGGATGATCTAAAATTAATACTGTGTTTTTTATTGGGTGTTCTTCTCATTGTCACTTGGGAAATTCAATGGCTATTTTATTTTACATGTACAAACTGTACCTATGCTCTTCGAATTTTCCTGGAGGTTGTAGTAATGTTGATTATTTACTTTCGGGATTTGAGGGACCTCCCTAATGATATCATATCACGGAAGGCGTGAAAGCTTTTATGGGGATGCACTCCACCTTTCATGTTCTAGAAAGAAATATGGGGTACTAGACAAAAATACACAGAAGAAAGGTGGTGGAAGCGTAGTTTCCTGTTTGCAGCAAGACAACAAATTAGAAATGCAGGGAGAACGGAACCTGCACGAACGGAAGAGGTAGACGGGTCAAAAGCTTGCGGGGGTGGATTGGTCGGTCACGCCAAGGTTAGGCGCAATACTCATCAAACATTCTATGCTTACAACCCCCGCGATATGGGGCGTTTTAATTACCCCAACTGCAAAAATCTGTCCAAAACTATTAAAGTCTTATTCGCGAACAGTTCAAAAATGAACTGAAAATATTTGTGCCCAAAGGGGAAAGGCAGTTGTACTGTACACCATTAATGATTGATCCGAGGATAATTAAAATTGTAGAATTCGTTGGAAAAGGGAAAATCGTGGTATGATTCAAACTATGTACACCAGTAATAGAATCGCAACACATAGAAATTAGCATCATTTAATTTTTTTTCGCGTACCTCTACCCAACATGTCCTGACATAAATGAATAATTGAACATAATTTTGGTTGGCAAATGAAGGACGTCTCTAATATTTAAATTTGTGTAAATCTCAAAAGCCGAAAATCGTGAAAACATACGATATAAGGCTAACATTGCTACTTTTTCCTGCAATTTATCCTGTTTAAATTAATTTGTCTTTTAATTTTTCACATCAATTATAAAGTGCATGCATACAGATGATTGATCGCATGGCCGTGCCCAGGGGGGTGGTCCATGGGGTCCGGACCCCCCCCCCCCCAAATGAATTTTTGTGTGTAAACCTGTATGGTTTGAAGACTATCCATTAATTCATTAATAAATTACGTAAAAAAATTGTTTGGACCCCCCCCCCCCCCGAAATCAAAACCTGGGCACGGCCCAATCAACATTGTATTGTATTACTTATTGAATATTATACTATTTTCAATATTTTTTCCCTCATTTCATGATTTATATTTTTTCTGAACAGCAAAATGGATTTTGAAGGTTTTTAGTTATTAAATTATTAATGATTTTTACGCCCTTTTACAAGTCCAGTGTTATTAGCATTTCGCATTTATCACTCCATATTGTGACAAGGTTTGCTGGTCTGCCATTGTTTTAAATCAACCGACTATAATCGGTTAATCCTTTCCAAATGTTTCTATTACTGAATAAAATTAAATTGTCGACTTGTCGGGATCTAAATCTGGCTGAAAATTTTCCTGCCCGTTTTTCTTGTCATATTTACATTTTTCGTTTAATTCATAGAATCACCCTGCCCAAAATTTTCAATTTGAGAGCAGTACTGTAGAATGACTTTAATTTAACGTAGCTGAAAACCATCCCCTACAGTATTGTCAGAGCCTTAGCTCAAACTTACCCTTATTTTAAACATTCAATATTCTGATGTCTGGTTACGCCACTGCCCCTGCATTTGGTTAGCTCAGTGCTGCATAAGCGACACTAGGCTTTCCTTAGAACAGTAGATGCAACCGCCTGATCCGATGTCAGACAGCCTTTAGGTAACTGAGGTACTACATCCCTTCTTATTTGATTGAGAAAACAAATGGTGACGGATAGCATACTGTGTACTGTACCAGCATTAAGATTCAGCTCCTACGTAAAGAGCGAAGACCCATCAACTATAGCTTTGAGTGGACGTGCGACTCGTTGGTATCAGTTCTACTTCCATCAAAACTTTAATAGCCATCATGACAGTCATGTTCTACAGTGGCGATGTAAATTTATATGCATTTTTTGAGAAATAATCTTGAACTTCCATCATTGGTGGCGATGTATATGTATATATTTTACAGTGCCAGTACATGTTTTATGCATTTTTTGAGAACTATTCTTGTTTATTCTGAAGCATGATCACATAAAATGTTAACGGTCCCCCATAAAAGACAAGAAAAATACGTGCCATAGCCCGGCTCTCCAAAACAATGGTGCCTATTTACTTTTACTTTATACTGGGGACTTAAAGTAATGTCATTAATGAAATCTGTCTGCATGGCCAGGGAAAGGGGAGGGGGGAAAAGGTGTGCTCCTCATACCCAAATGGCGCCCCCACACGTGGCCCCTCGCCCCTATCTACTATAGTGAAGATCGCCTTAAATTCCACGGCTTAGAAACTATGATGACTCTTGAAAACTTGAAATTGCTGTAACTTGAGTCCGAATGAAATTTCGTGATTTAAAGACACTCGTTTACGAGATTGAGTCAAAGACCCGCAAGTCATTGAACTACCTGTGTTTCGGAGGTACCTCTCGCTGCTATTATAAAAAGTAATGCACCTTGAGAACCATAGTGTTCTTCCTCTGATTAATGGAGGAGTTTTAGGTTTCATTAACAGTTAACATTAACATTCCAAACTTACTTAACTTTTTCGTGTCCAAGCGAATGTCCCAAAATCGGGTGAAATTGTAGGCACAGGTCGTCTTTCCTGCATTGGGCTGGACATAGGCTGCACTGGATTAAGTGGTCCATGTCCTGCCCCTGACCACACGAGCACAGGGTGTTGTTTGCGTCTATCTAGGCATCATCTCGCCCTGTTGGTTTTCACAGGGGCTGCCCAAAAGAGCTGATATGTTTTTTAGATTCAGTGTATAACAAACATACATTGTTAGAAAATTCCAATGTTTTCATCGAATATTTCTTCGCCTTTGGATGATGAAAAGCGTGGCAGAGGAAGGAATTTTTAAGGGCGTATTAATTTCCCTGAAATTTCCACTGTCGTATCAAGCTTGATCATGGTGGGCAAAAAATCGGTTTTGCGGTTGAAAGTCATGATTGTTTGAGTGCGCTCTTCTTTGGTCGAATTCAGCGGAGCGAAGTGGTGTGCCCTATCTTGAATTCTGCAATCTGCAATAATGATTGATGCAATAAAACAGAGCAGTGAACTCATCGGCTTGTCTCATTGTTACGATACAGCTTCTCAAATATAAACTGCCCCGATTTTAAAGCAACTGGGAAGAGAGGTTAGTTTATTTATTTAGGTATTAACACCCTGCAACATGGCAAAACACATCAGTTTTCTAATTTGCATTATGTAGTATAAGTCAAAAATATTGAAAAGGTTACGATGAAACAGGAGTGGTAGCTCATTGCAAATTCTTAGGAATAAGTCACAGTGCAGGGGTTCTGAAAGTCAAGTGTTGTCCTTTTTCAGTAGTTGATGTTCGAAATGGACTGAAATCACGTACAAATGTTAAATTATCAATATAAAATGCCAAACCCTTTTATAACTTTGATTGCAGCAGCTACTATTTCGCCTTAAAAATATGTAGACGCAAATTTCCCTAAAATTACTGATTGGTACTGAGATAATGACCAAGTACCGTGGCCCGTGGGCAAATTATCTTTATTACTGCCCCGCAAAATCTTAAATGTGTTTGAATGGAAATTTAAATGGCGCCGCTTTAAACTGCAAAAGTTGTTTCTTATGTTATGTCATTTGGAAAACAGTTTGGCCCACTAAAACTGTTTTCGAGAGTTTTGTTTGTTCTATTTGCATTATTCATAAATATGGAAGGTCGTTCATTTGCATTTGGCCACGGCGAACCGTCCACTTTATTTTTCCCACCGTAGCAGTTTATTTGTTTAAGGAAGGGGTTCCTTTATTTCGTTTCGCGGTGTAACGTGATTTGAATATTCCCAATTTCGTTTTCCAATAGCTTCAATGTTTCCTTTTATTATGAGCTAAACTTTTAGGCATTGTATTTGTACAAGTGTACAAGTATGGTTTTGCTTGCTGACCCTATATTTTTTGACGGCATTATTTAATTTCTCGTTCCACAGCCCCAAGGGTATGAAAGTGGTCAGATGAGAATTAAAAGAAAAATCAAGCTTTCTCAAAAATGAAATCATTCTATTTCCGAACTGACTTACAACTATTCTATATATTTGGTAGAATACCCATTTTTTAATGAATTTTTCATCTGACCACTTTCATAACTTTGCGGTTGTGGAACGAGAAACTAATTAATTTTGTCGAAATCCATGGCCTCTTTACAAAATATATTGAAATCTCTACCTTCAACATTTGTGAATAATCTTAATTCAATAATCGGTTTGAAACTGCCTTGGGAATTATTTTTTAGTTCGAGTTCCGCCTTTTTGGGGATATTGGTTACACTTTCTGTCTAAGGATCACTTTACCATTGAGAATGAAATTTTTATAACAAAATTATCATCTGTATGGAAGGCGTGCTGTACATTGTTGCTTCTGAAATTCCTTTGACGCAAATTTATACTGTCGTCTTTTCAGTGTTGCCATTGTTCTCTGCAATATTTGCCGTCTGTACCTATAGTACTATTGCCGGCAAGTTATAATCTTGTCAGTTTTATGTCTTGTTTCTTTGCCGAGATTTTCATCAGCATACCTTACCATTTTGAGATGAAATTTCATGCTGTCGTTATGCTTTCTGCTGTTGTAAACGGAAATGTGTTCGCTACCTTTTTTGGTGATATACGAATAAAGAGGTTGTACTTTTCTACTCTTGTAAACGGAAATGTGTTCGTTGCCTTTTGTGGTGGTATATAATGAGACCATAGGGTGCAGTTCGATCATTTCATGGTTTTTATTTGGACCACATAAAAATCAATGCCCGAGCCTACTTCAGTGACTAATCCTTTGTTTAATTTGACATCTTAAATTTGAATTTGAACACATTTGGGAGCCCATTACAAGGGTGCGGAACGTAGATATTGGTCGGCTATTATTTTTTTATTTAATTTACTACGTAAGTTATATTGGAGTTTATCAATGGAAGTTGTAGAGGACCACTTCTTAGGCCCGTATTACCCTTAAAAACATTTTATAAAATATTTGAAGAATGGGTCTTTTATTAAAAATTGTTTCAACAGTCCAACTGAACTTCGCCATTTTGGAATCTTCTTCAAATTCTTTTATAAAATATAATGTCAACCTATTACATTTTGTAAAAAAAATGTTTTATAAAATATGGCCTATTACACTATCAAAGATCTTTGTCAAATAACTTTTATGAAACGTTTTACGGTGTAATACGGACCTAACACAATCTCATAAGTGTATTTTTAATTTTTGGTGTTCTACTTATTTAATTAAACTAACATTAACTAAAATTAGGGAAATGGCATTGACCATTTAAAGTAAAAATAACCTATGATATTGTGTATGAAGTAGTCCTTTGCAACTTCCATAGACCCAATATTTATAGCTTGCGTAGTAAATTATATAAAAAATAGAAACTGATCGAGTTTTCTGTGATCCAGGGGTGACCAATATCCTAGTAACTTAATTTCTGTTTTGGGTTGCCCTTTTCGAATATTGTCTAATTTATCATAAACATTGCGAGTGTTTAATTAATTGATAGCCAGTCTTTCATAGTGTGCCAAGGTTTGTAATACTTTTGTATTTGTATGGGCAATTTTGTCGTTAAATTTCACCAACTCTTCTCCAATAATGTTATTTACCTGTACAATTTACTGGAAAAAAAAGTCAGAATAACATTGTCGCTGAAGTATTGAATAGGCAAAAACCCATCTACGATAATGAACAATCAATCAAAAAACTGCTGCGGAACTATTTACCTGAAATATCCTCCTAATCCTGTAGTATATTATTATTATATTTATATATATAAAATAGTTGATATGATAATTTAGACTTAGGCTTAGTCACATTTGAAATATTTTCACCGTCTATGAAAGTTATGTAGTACAATATTGCATAGCGTGTAATGTGTTAAACTTGACAATGTGAAATAGCTGAATATCTGTCCTAGGGGAGACGAGAAGTAAGATTTTAGTGCCTGTAATTTGGTAATTTACAGCGATGCTAAACTCCTTTACTGACTTAGTTATGAACTGTTGTTGTGGTGGTAGAGGCGCATTTCTGAGATTTCTCTCTTTTCTATTCATGACAATTAATTTTACTACTGTTCTAATAATAATACGGTTTACCGTATGAGTTTAATTAGTAACTACCTAATCTTTCTTTATGTAGCAACGTTAGTTTTCTGGTTAAATTACTTGAGGGGATCAATTGAAAAGGAGCTCTGTGCATTGTTACACAGAAGCCTCTCCACACTACAATACTCTGCATATTTGTGTTAGGTTTTCATGGTGACCTCTCAAATCCTTTTCGTATGTTCTCTGTGATTTTTAGAATCTTGAAGCACACAAGTATTTTTGAATAATTATCTATTATATATTTTAATATATTTTTCTATTCCAGGTAAGATAAGCATCCTTTCCATAATAGCCTTATCTCCAAATTGGGTGGTAAGTAAATTAAGATTCTCTAATAATTCTCCGCGCAGCCTTTCCGTGTTGCTTTCCTGTTTGACGGGCGAGATTTCAACAGATTCACACGTTTTGAGGACCCAGGAACCCAAGGACGTAGATAAACCCTTCGAGCCTAGAGCTCGCCGACGTTTTTCATTTCATTAAAAAAAAAGTGGTTTTAACGAAATGTCTATCTGCCAGTCTTGTAACTTGATTTGGGGCCAAACTACTCGATAGAATTTGATGAAATTCGGCATGTAGTTTCACAAAAATATTTTTAATTTTTCATTTTCTTGGATAGCTTAACTTAGGGGGGGGGGGCGGTTATGTGTTAAAAACCGATGAAATGACCAGCTATTCAAAAAACGTACTCCAGGATAGAAAAATATTTTTGGCGCACTAGAATGTCCCATCTTTCCCTAGACATGATGGGAACCTCCCTTAGCTGCACTGAATTACTACAAATGTGCGATGGTATGCACCTCATAATCTCATATTTACCAGCTGTCTGAGATATGATGCTCGGTGTGATGTGTGGTCGACCTGGCTGACTGCTCAACATGCGAGCCCCCCACCCCCACACGCCCGTGGCTGAGTCATGCATTTCTCCCTCGTAGCTTCCCTTTCCGAGTGTCGTCCATCATATAGCACGCAGACCATCCTTTCCCACCTTCTGCTGCTTTATCATGGAATCCATTCCTTTCCTGTCGGCCCAATTTCCCGCAAACTTCTCTGTATTGTAATAACCATTTCTTTAAAAGTGTAACTTGTTATTGCGAGGTTTTTGAAAGCTGGTTTGTTGACTTTTTCATGTGACCCAAGAGCAGGCAAACATAATATTAGCAGGTTAGGCGGTATGAAGTCAGTAGAGTTTTAGCCTGCTAAAGTAGAAAACGAACATTGGTTGGAATTTTAGTTAAAATCTCCGTTACCTTTTTTTGTTTGGGGTCAATTCAATTTCTGGGGAGGTAGAATGGTTTGAAGGTTCACTTCTATTGTTTGGTCACAAGTATACACCCACACCAAATTTTTGGGTAGGTATTAGTAAAAAAATATATATATTTAAGATGGTACGATTTAAGAAAGTGGAGGTACTTACTTTTGAGCTTTCGAAGCTTCCGTTGATTTAATAATATAGGCACGTAATCGAAGGTCAACAAATCAAACTTAACAATATAATATATTGTATATATTACAATATAAAGAAAATTTCTTTATTTTCCATATAAATTTTGGTCCTTTCGGCCCGCTGTTACAGTTAACCCCTATGTGTCGTCCATCATACAACACGCAGACCTTCCTAATATATACAATACATAGAATATCCATAATATAGGTACAGGATGTTAATTAGAGTCTGCATAACATTAATTAATATAGTTTTAGCTTAGTTATTAGTATTAAGGGGGCCCCAGCACGGGAGAAATCCTTTGGGCCACCCCTAGTCCATAATATCGCTGTATATGTAATATTGAAGGATTGAAACTATTCCCGTGCTTACTACTTACTTCGCGTATCCAGGGGGACACGCATTTAATGGGTTTTTCAAAATTGCTGTAATACATGAAATTGAATGTTATAAGTTTAATATTTTACTGGATTTTCAATTACCATCTCGTGCCCCTCATGTATTTATTGACTATGTGGTTCATCATTATGAGGGAACTGTGGGGATTTAGCATGTAATTTTGTGATTCAGCTACTAGCTCGAGCAGTATATTCTGTATATTGCTGATTATTAAGCCAGCAGCAGAATGCATTTCCTTGAAAGAACCGGTCCGAGTTTACTCGAACATGCTTTCCAATTTATCAAGTAGTAGCTAGGGAAAATGAGTAATTTCATGGTAAATAATTTTCCTATAGATAAATTTCGGGCATCTCGGGGGAGGGGGGGGGGGGGGTTGTCCACCTGACGTCACTGGAGGTAACGTAAATTCTAGATAGGACAGCGTGAATTTGCTTTCATTTTTTTCAAAAACATTTTTTTTTCCAAAAAACCAAATAGTTTTTTAGGAAAGCAAACTGTACGGTTTCGTTACTCAATTTAACACCTAAAACATGCCTGAAGGTAGAAATCATCGATAGAAAGGTTTCGAACAAAAATTATTTTTTAGTCAATTTTCATTAAAATTTAGTTATTTTTATTTTTTTACCCCCGAAGCAAACTATCAAGGGGCAAGTGACCCCCTGTATTTTGTTAACATTAATAATGACTACAATATATGTGAATTTAAAAGAAATCGTTGGAGCCGTTTTTGAGAAATAATTTTTTTAAACGTTTTTTTGGAATTTTAGCCCAAAATAAATAAAAATTGTCCCGAGGTATAATTTTTGTGAACCTATACATGCCGAATTTCATCAAAATCGACCGAGTAGTTTGCCCGGAAATCGACGCACAGACAGAGCGACAGACTGACATTTCGTAAAAACCACTTTTCTGGCTTCCTGGGACCTCAAAACGTGTAAATCCGTTGAAATTTCGGAATCGAAAATTTCGACCATCACTTTTTTTTTTTATTACACCATAGCACTAGGCTTCCGCCATCAGCTTTCTTGCAGCCCAATACAACACATAATCTGGTGAACCTCTGCTACTGACAAGAGCCTAGCACGTCTTAAGATGATTTCCGTCCATCTCTTCCCGGGTGTCGCATAAAGGGCAGATAGGCTGCGCTGCTACACCTATACGGTGGAGATGTTTCTGAAGGTAGTCATGACCAGTAGTTAACCTAAATTCCGCAACTGACTGGTATCTGGGTAGGTTTTTTGGCGGCCTGTCTTTCTTCTGCACTAGTTTTTCCTATGTTTTTCCAGCGGCGTCGGTCCTGAGAGCTGTCCCGCACTTAACCTGAAAGAATTATTTGGTATGCCTCTTACAGTCACTTAAGGTCATGGGTTTGTCAGGTTGTTCCATAGCAGCTCCCTCTCTGGCGAGTCTATCCGCTTCCTCATTTCCATGGACATCAGCATGCCCAGGGATCCATTGTAGTACTATGGTGCAGCCAGTGCGGATGAGATTGCTCACGATTTTCCTGCATTGCAGAATATCAAAGTCCTCGTTGTGTTCGTAGCTAGCAATCGACGAGATGGCAGCCTGAGAGTCAACGAAGACGACGACTTTTCTATTTTCCCATCGCAATTCTGTAATTTTCCTCAGAGCCAGCAGAATAGCACTTACTTCCCCATTATAGTTTGTAGCTAACTTCCCGACTGGCGCAGCTAGGACGAAAAATTTAGAGTACACGCCGGCTCCAGCATTGAATTTCGCCTGCGATGCCGAACCGTCTGTGTAAATGTGAGCCCACTCATCTTCAGGATACCAAGTTGCTAGGGTTTCTAGTGCCGTTGCCTTAAGCTCCATTGTGGGGGTTTCCTCCTTACTGACTGTTCTTATTAGGTGCAGTCGAGCGGTGGCTAAATCTGTTGTTTGCATATCGGCCAATTTCGGAAAGCTCTGCCTGTTTTCTAGGTTAAGGTTGGATGCCATCTCTCTACACTTCGAAATAAAAGCGACTTGGGTCTTCAGTCTGCCACTAGCCGGTTTATACTTTTCCCAAAAGTCAAGACCAATCCTCTTTAATCTTTCGTACATGTTTAATGCAAGGTTGTCTCGCCTGATCCCTAGTGGCTCGACTTCTGCCTGAAGCTCTATTGCAGTGATTGGGGTGGATTTTGTACCTCCGGTAATTATACGGAGCGCTTGATTTTGAACCAGGTCCAATTTTTTTATGGTGGCGGCAGGTGCAGTGATGGTTACCTCAGAAGCATAGTCCATAACCGGCCGTACATATGTTTTATAAGCACACGACAGTACATCTTGGCTTGCGCCCCATTTTGTTCCACTGAGTCGCTTCAGAAGGGACAGTCTTTGTGTTGCCAGTGCTGATTGCTTCTCTGTGTGCTTGCTCCAACTTAGCTTTTTGTCTAGCTTTACCCCAAGGTATGTTGCTTCTTCAGTTCTTTGTAACGGCACACGACCATCACAAAGCTTTCCTTATACTACGTATAAATTGGAAAGCAACAATATCGAATTAATGGCTTCCATTTGCCGTACTGAAATGCAGTAGTGTTGGACTGTTCTATTGCCATATTACGTTGTTGTATCAGTTGTTGGCCATTCTGTTTGTTGCATTATTATATTGACATTATTAATACTACTGTATATCTAATATCACCAGCATTTGTTATTCTCTCTCTACACATTGATTTGGTGAGATAGGGTTGTAGCTTCCAGTGTCCGTTGCCCATCCTGAGCAAAGCTTCCTAGTGAATCAAAGGGTGTGTGATGACACGTGTTTAGGAGAAACATTATTATCTGTACGGTCAGATCCACAGCAGTCGTACCAGCCTATTAACTTCGTTATTATGGGGAATATTGAGGTTCTGCAAAAAACTTATTGTAAAATAGGGGTCAAACTTTTCTATGGTCGTACGTGGGTCTAGTCAAAGTACCACTATTCGGTGTCTCGGAATTTTCAAATGTAAGCATGGGTCGTGTTTGGCATCAAATTAAAGCTCTTTAACCTTTCATTTGACATGTCACTCGTGCGCCCGATACTGCTACCCTGGAAATTTCAGGTCACATTACATTTGTAGGTTATTAAAGCTGAAACAGTGCCTTCAGTTGCATCCATAAGCTGATAAATTCATTTATATTAATCAAGTGTGCTTGTGTTACGTTATGGGGTAAGCCTATGGTATCTGGATATTAATTTAAAATCAAGTCTAATTAACATTGGGAGTGATGCATAAACATGAAATCATCAATACCGCAAAATTAATTATTACAGGGATACATCTAGGTAAGATTTCTGAGTATGATTGTTATCCTTAAGGTTAGGGTAAGACTTGGCAAACTCAGAACTGACTAGAACGCATCAGTGGATGCGGGGGGGGGGGGGGGCATTCCAAGAAGTGATACGCCAATTATTATTATTGATTTTACAGCAATTATCTTGAGGTGCCTCGAGTTACAAGGTGAGTTAGTTTGTATTAAGGCATTGGACACATTCAGTGGATTTCATGAAAAACCTCCAGAACCAAGGGTCAAGCGACCCATTGGGTTTCGTTTACATTAATAACAACTGTATCAATGTTAAGAAAATCGATGCAGCTAGTTTTGATAAACAACCAAATTTTTGAGCCTTTTTTTGTAGGGTGACATTGAACAGGATTGTCAGATATCCTCTTCTCATTTATGTAAACGCTCACATTAGTACAGAACCATCTCTTGCTCCTCGCTCGAAGAAGAACCTTCCTGATGCATATGTTGTGAAGTATGATAAGGTTTTACTTCCTTGTATGAGTTCTGTTCATTAACGTCAGTAGCTTTTTAAACGTACTGTATTTACCCGTGTTTGTGATGCATTCTTAATATATTAGGTCTTTCATACTGGTCGCTTCGATTTGAAATTATCTCATGTCCTATTTTCAGTAATTTTCCTTTAACACCCTTTCATATGTATAGCCATAATAATTAGCTGTTGTTGATGGCGGTGCCATGAGAAAAAGTCGTCGGGATTCCCATTAGTCTCAATGTTTCTAATTGGTGACTCCACTTTTTATACGAAGAGTTTTATATTTACAAAGAATAAGCACGATGTTAACTGTTGGCGGTTGTTCTGTCAGCAACTTTTGACTCAGTGCCAATTATATCTCAGATAATGGTGGCTTGATAAGTTGACAGGCAAAGCTTGGAAAGTATGAGTCTGTTATCCTGACTGATTTTGCGCCGATGTTCACGTCCAATATCCATGAATTTTACTTAACTGAGCTATGGCACTCGTTAAGAGGCCCGGTTAGTTCAAATGTTAAGAGCCAATCGGCGGGAAAACATTTACAAGAAATATCGACCGTAGAGCAATAAAAAAATGAGGTGTTATAAATTAGTTGTTGTTGTTGTTTCTAACGCATGCCTTCAGCATTTCTGCTTTTAAGCAACCCTGTCAGCCTGGCGGGTGGAGTGAGTCTGTTTGTTAACTTGAGGCACCCTAAGGGCAGACTCTTTCACCTCGGGGAAAGGGGAGTTGACTAACAGGGTGGATCTCCTGATTATAGTGGATTCCGAACCACATGGGGAACATGGTAAAGTCACACGATTAAATCGGAGGTGACCAAGACTCGACTTATACTGCCTAAGCGCGTTATCATGCCCCACCAGGTTCCCCTGCCAACGCTGTGCACACTACCAAGTTGCCGCAGTTTGAAACATGCTCTGCTCTAATGGAATCAACATGGTAAGGTCGTTGGCTGTTATAAATTAGTAGAAATGTTCCTCAACATTATTTTGCCGCCACTAGCACAGATTTATTGAACTTGATTTGTAAAAAAATAACGGACACTGATGTCAAGTCGATGGAGCTGCAAAACAGTGGCCAATTGGTCACGGCCACACACTATCAAAATGTAGAGACAAATTTCTTTATCTTGAAATTAAAGTAGTAAATTTCAATTTATAGCTGAAATGGCTTTTATTGGTAAAACTTTGTAATCTTAGCATATATTGCGTCCAATGATGAGGGCGTTTGGAAGCACTGTGCTCATTTAATTTGCCACGGGACCGTAGAGTCGTTCGTTATAGAAGGGGTTTCGCTATGTATCGTGAATAGAATTCCGTTATAAAGTGTACTTGACAAAATGAGGTAAACTAAGTAATGCAATGGAGTAATTTGTGACGTCAAAGCTTAGCATTGTAGCAATTTGTGACTTGTATTTTCCAGTAAGGGTGAACAGAAGAGCAGGACTTAAAGTTTGTGTTGGTGGAGATAAAGGGAAATGGGGATGAGAAATGTTTGAATGGTGGAATAAAAGCCCGGTAAGATGTTTGACGTCTTCGGTTTTACTGCTTATTTTCTATCGAGAACCCGTCTTAGAAGTTTTTCCTCAGTTTTCTGGCTTTTCAGCTTATTTACCTTGCAATTTGTATATGTTTTTTCTACTTATCACCTTCCGTTGACACTATGTTTTAACTTAAAGGCGCCTAGAGGTGATAGTAATTAGCAACATTTTATTACCCTATCTATTGTGTAATAACGGGGCAGTGCGCAGAAGTAGAAGGACATTTGTTGGTGCCAGTGAGACCACAATAATAGTTGCAATTGTTTGAATCGTTGATTTCGCGGTCTTCAGGAATAGCTGGGATTCCATCACGTCCGACTAAAAATTGACCACAACCAAATGGCAAGATTGGCTGCAATCCTGGAACATTTAGGAACGTTCCCGATTCGTTCTTACCCGCTTGTGTTTAGTATAGTTTTCTCAGCGACTAGTCGTCGTATCACGACCTGAATGTACTTGAGTACTTGAGTGGTCTGTTCCCATCATTACACAAATTAATGTTGGAATTCGTCATCTCTGTCGACAAACTCACTCTATGGTCCTTTCCCCGCTGTTTACAGAATTAATTAGGCATTGGTAGTTTTTGGTCCTGGGCAGAGAGGCATGGAGAAGAAGATGGAAAGATTTGCAAACCAATCGATAGACTGGTGAAGAAGAAGACAGCTATGGTTGCAAATATATAAAGAGAATTTTATGAAATTAATTCATATGTAAGTAAAAAAGAGAGGATTGGTGCATATGCCAGAAACGTGGTTTCGCGAGAGAAAAAAAAGAGTTGAGCTGTTAGTAATAAATCCGACACAAGTTACATCTGAGCCTATCAAAGACACCCTATACTGTAGTAAGATTATTGTTTGAATCAGTGTTTACTGCACTTCCCCCATCGTGCACCCATACTGGCATAGCAACCAAGTAAAAAAAATATTGGATTAAACAAAGTTAACCGTGCTCATCATTAATTGTTGCCGTTTCACTGTTTAATGTCTGCCTTGGATAGGGTCATCTTACGTTGAACCATTACTATAATCTAAGATCTTAACAAATCTGACCGAAATGACTCGTCTTAAAATTTCAAAGTCTTGGCCTTAGTACGGTGACTCAATCACTTCGCGAATAGATACATTTAACCCTGTGTAACCTAACCCGAGGTTGGTCATGGTAGGGCTGGTGATCTACGGTAATCTCTCCCGCTCTTCTATGTATAGTAGATTAATTATCACTAGTCGGACACTGCATTTTATTGACTTCACCTGAGCTAACGTCATGTGCCACAGATTCTTTCCTAAATTCCTTTACTAAATTTGAACCATGAGTCACTGTTGACATCTATTTCTAAGCTAGGATTTTGGCACTATATTATTGTTATCTAGGAAACAAATTGTTAGCGAGTCAGACTCGCTGGCTTCTATCCCGCTCATTTTTAACTCTGTTTTTAATTAATGAAGAACTTTCATAATTGCTTTATTATTAATCGGAGTAATTATTAATTGCAGGGGTAAGATTTTGTGTGTTGTTCAGTCGACAGGCTTAGGAAATTTAAGCCGATGCCGTGGCGACGACTGCATTTAGCATGTCTCCTTCTTGTTCAGGATTCAGGACAGAAAATCATATTGACCTTAAAATTATTGGTTTCCACGTTAACCTTAATTCACCCTACATGCGGGCAGGCTTTTGTAAACCTTTTTTTTGCCTTTAATGCCAAACGTATCATTCTGAGTTTTGGTCCACCTCAAAGCCATTCTCTCTCTCCGTGTGAGCAAAAAGTTAATTATTTTTTAAAAAAGTGTCCAACATAGAGTTTTACATTCAGTTGCTTTCACCATCATTGTATTTTTATTTTGTTCGGCAATTTTAACAAAAAGCTCCAAATGCTAAATTAATAATTTTATTCCCACGAATTTTCCTTTTTGAGGAAAACACCACCTTTGGGCAGGTTTTTTTTTTGGATTGGCTGACGTTTTCTCTACCTATTGAGTCGCGAGTTTGGCGTCCTCCTTTATTCACGACTGGAAAATTGTTTTCTTCCTCCCTTTGTAACCTTTTCAACACGTTACTGTATGATTTGACTTGTTGACCTGGTTTCCCACTCTAGTTCCTGCATCCGCAGGTGTTCCTTTTCGCAATTCCTTTCTAAATTCAGCTAAGCCCAAGGTTTCCGTAACTCTGCGTTCTTTCCTCGTTTTTTATTTCTACTTTTTTTTCAAGCACCACCGACACCTACTATATTTAAAAATTACATAGACAATTTTTTTGTTTTTATTCAGTTCAGCATGTAGTCTAAATCATGTCTTATTTGTTCAGTAATAGTACTACTTTACTTTTGCTCTATAATTTATCAGATTGCTCCACGGCGTGTACACTAATACAGTAGAACTCCAACTACCTGAATCATTTGGGACCGGACCCCATTCGCAAAATGAATTGTTCGGATGCTTAGATTTTTTCCAAGAAACGATATAAAAGAACTTATTTTCGGTGCGGTATGAATTCTTTATTAATTAAATGAGTATACCACAGGAGCATAGTATTGTACAAAAAGAAAGTCAAGGTTTACAGAACATCACGTTCAAAATAAGTTATTTGACTGAATTCATCCGTTTTTTGGCAGTCAAGTCACGCATCGGCTAATATTTCGTTGTTGGAGTTCTACGGTAATTAGGTTTAACGGAATCGTGTTTATTGTAACTTTATTGTACTCTATTCCAATAAGTTAGTCAGATTCAATAGCGCAATTTAGTGCTCAATTTAAGCACTTAATAAATTGTTCAAGTTTCACAAGTTGAAGGTTTGCAGACACTATGTCGCATTCCACTCCACCTGTATCTGTCCTCGGATAATTGGAGTACCATTAATTTAATTAAAGTATCACTTTATGATAACTAAATTGTGTTTCCTGTAACATTATTGTACTCCTTACCATACGTTACTTCCATTGCAATAAGTTACTCGGGTCCGAAATTGAGTGCTAAATTTGAGAACTTTACAAATTCCTCAGGTGACACAAAATCAATGCTTGTCTGCACGCAGGCGCTACGACGTATCCCGCTCCACTTCTGTCTGTCATCGGATGATTGGAGTTCTTTCTACCAGATAAACGTTTCACGTTGTATTAACTTAATTGTGGTTATTGTCACTTTCTTGTACGCCATATCACACGGTACTTCCATTGCAAATTGCAATAAGTTACTCAGTTTCGAAAGCACAATTGAGTGCTTAATTTGACAACTTAATCAATTCCTCTAGCGTCCCAAGATCAAAGCCAGTCTGCAGGCGTTATGTCGTGTCCCGCTCCACCTCTGTCTGTCGCGCTAACCATATCTCCCTCTCCCCTGCTGTTTAACGTCTTGTGTTTATAATATGACTGAAGAGCTATCAATCATTCGGGGGGAGAGTTTCCGAATAAAAGCGATCAGTTTCTCGCATGACAAGCAAGAGAACGCTTTTGAGATGCGTCATAAAAGGGTAGGGACAATATCAAAAATTAAACGTTGAGCCGTATCTCTAGTTCTTAACACTGTACTATAGTTAATTGCAATAAGAGTAAGCCCCACAATTCCCCCAATGTTGACATAAATGAAGACGATTTTCTTGTTCTCTACCCCGTTGCAAGGGAAAATGAGGCCACCTTAGCCAAGATCATTGTTGTCTGTCGTGTACTTTTATATGAGCATTTCATTGAGTCTATCGTAACATCACCGAGGGTAGCCTTTTTTAAAGGTTCTGTAGTAGTAGTAGATTTTTGGCAGAGTCCCAGGCCACGGTGAGGGCCCATAGGACACTAAAGGTTCTGTAAATATCATGGATAATCAAAAAATCATTGCAGGAATATATTGTTTAGCTAGCAATCAATATTTGAGTTACACTCATTGCATTGATTGAAAAATCCACGTGTGACACTGGAAGATTTTTAAAGAGTATTCGATCATGCAGCACTGTCACCCCTCTTGGTTAAACTAAAAGCCATCGAAAACCGTTTGTATTGTCGCATCTCCTTCCTGTGGCTCCTCAATGAAGATGACAATAGCTGTTGAATAGATAGATAGTTGTCTGCCTCGTTGAATAATCCAGTCAACTACTTGGTTTGCTTGATTGCCAATTCTTCCCCCTTTATCCATTTTTAACCCTCGAGCAAAACTTTGTCCTTAACTTTTGTGCTATGCACTGAGCCCCATAGATAAATCATTGTCAACAAATTTAAAACCAACTTGTTTTCGTTTGGCTTGGCTCTAATTTACATATTATAAGTGCTGCTAGGTGTAGAAGGATTTTTCAAGTATTGATCATGCCGTATATTGTACGTACCTTCTACTACGAGCTTTGTATGATCACAATTTAGTTCGCAAGACATGCAGTAGGCGATGAATACCGGTATGTGACTGTTTTAGCCTGTTATTTCGGCGGTGTTTCTTAAAAGGAAATAATGTGGTTAGATAGGCTCCTGAAGATGAACCATGAAGCCTAAAACGTCATGGCACCAATCCACCGGATCTATGATTACGCCGAAAATTGATGGGTCTGATTGGTGCGCAATGTACCGTAAGATTGCCAGAAATTTGAGCCCGCACAGCTTTGGAATAAAGCCGTGATTTACCTGTGTGGCGAATTATTTGGGCAACGTGCCAGTGGTATAAATTAAAATTTATTTATATTACCACATGAAAGAATGCGTTCAAAAATAACGCTGCCCACACATAAGTGGATGAGAGCGCGAGATTTCCACACTCTTTTGTAATGCTGGCAGTAAGGCCTAAATCATTAGTTGCCTTTTGTTTGAGGCAACGGGCTTTGCTTACTACAATTTTCCTGACCTGAAATTCGTTCTATATCATATTAATATGGGCAAGCTCGCCACAACAGTATTATTGACTACCCTGATGGCTGTTACGGGAAGTCTGTGGAAATTTATGAACAGCAGGAAGATGTTAATCGGTTACTTGACCATTTTTGAAAACCTATTTTAATGCGTTATTAGATTTATATCATACCCCTTAAAATTATTATTATTTTTTTTAACGTTATTTAGCAGGGTATTTTCCCCATACATTTATGGTTAAAAAGCGGGCCATGTGACTGCAAAATTTGACGAGGCGCAGTAGCCGCCAGAACTAATTCCTTAACACCCAATACGAAATTTGACGTCATTTCAAGGTCACCCATGTGTGCCGTCGTTTTGGCGTTTTTAACCCATAGCTAGAAACACAACAATTTTTTTTTTAGTCAAAAAGCACTGTAAATTATTATTGTTACCTATAAACTACCATAATTAGCTTATTTTATATTTTATTGTTACAACTTCCAAGTAGCCTATTGTAGAAATAAGCAGATCTAGACCATTCCCACCATTTTGCGCTTCATTAATATGGAATTGATTACCCTCGTATTTTATCGTTGCGGCCCCCAATGCTACAAGCCTAACTACAGTCAACTAAGCTATTCTACTAAATTGGTTTAATGCACTATATCGGGTTTTACAGAAGTATATTTCAGTAGTTCATTTTTTATTAATTTTCCATGTGACCACTTTCATGAATATCTCTCCCTTAAAAATGAATTTTTTTTGTTAAGGCGCTGTTTCCACCGACCGGCTAGGGCTAAATACAAATACGGTGACGTGGTAGCAGACATTCAAGACTTAGGCGGGGTTTCCACCGATCTCGCATTGCAGAATGCAAATGACATTGACGGAAATTTGAATTTTTCTTTTTATAGAAATCTATTAAAACGTTTGTACTTAACATATTCCATGAAGCCATTTTTTAATATTAGTTTGCTTGTGATTTTACTATGATCATTGATCAATTTTAACTATGGCAAAGAGGAAAACAAACATTTCATTTTCATTCTGCAATGCGAGGTCGGTGGAAAACCCGCCTAAGTCTTGAATGTCTGCTACCACGTCACCGTTTTTGTATTTAGCCCTAGCCGGTCGGTGGAAACCCCGCCTAATGGATGTTAAGTATAGTATTGTACTGTCTACAGATTGCCTTTACAAAAAACCGCCTTCACTGACCTCGTAATTTATTTATATCGACATTTTCATGTATTAATCATAGGCTATGGAATCATCTTTCTGGCTTTGGGGAATGTCATATGCTGTATTCAATAATTCACCTTTGCGGTAATCTGTTCTTGTCACGCAATGCGAAGTTTACTGTTTTAAATGAGATTAAATGAAGGATAATAGTTTGTCATTAAATTCTAGTGCACATTAAAACTTGACAAGTTTACTAAGTATAGAGGCAACCTTTACTGTCTTTCGGGATTAAGTTTGTACATCTGGGCTTTGTTACTCAAATTTTCGTTTCCTCTAATCAACGCGCGTGCAGCGCGTTCACCCAAGTTTTGTCACATTTCAATAATACCTTAACTTCACTTATCTACGGCACAATGGAAAGACAGCCCCATAGTTTTGGCTAACCCGGCAAAACCATGTGGCTTTTTGTGTAGTGTGGATGTGTTTTCGGCATGAAAAACACGTCCACACTACACAAAAAGTCACATGGTATAGACAGCACGCAGCATTTACTTATCCTGGGCTGCACATGGCTTGGCCTGACATGTGCCTTGGTCCCTCACAAAAGCAAGCCACACTTTTTATGTTCAGCAAAAGTTGGTAACTTAACTCTGGCTGTGAAAGCCTTTGAATTATCATACTCCAGTTCAGGTTTTACCCATTAACCAGCTGGTCCCCACTATGGGCTTGGTATCAAAAAGATTATTTACGTACCTTGCAGTATTTTACAAAATCATATTCGGCTGTGTTATTAAAATATTTTTCAACATCACTTAGCTTAATAAATTGTCTGCAAGACTTCTTTAAGTATACTTGTTATTGAGAATTTTTATAAATTTCATAATCTGAAGATAGTGCCGTTAAATTAATTTATCCCTCTATAAAATTGTCTAAGTAACATTCTCGCGTCGTGCCGTGTAGGCAATAAATCTGGGTTTCATAATTGAACCCCCTAAAATTATCTTTTCCTCTGGCAATTTTTAGCTTTATTTTTGCCTGTTATATGCATGACTCCTCGTAGTATTCCGTTTAGTTATTTTGTTAATTATTGTATCTTTATCTATGAGTACTGTGCAAATTTAGCCTATAGTCAATGCAATTTATGGTATTACATATTTACGGAATATTTATAATGACAGTACTCGACGGTACTCATGTAGTCTGGGGACCACTCTTTGATATACTTTTAAGTGCTCTCCAGAAAACTCCAAGGACACTCTATGAAAACTCCCGTAAAATAATATAAATTAAGTACTGTATATAACTTCCCCAACATTAACCTCCTTCCGCTTGCTTATCGTAATTCGCAAAGAATTGCTGGTGAAGGTAACTTGTCATATAACTCAGAGCTACGTGTTGTAAGTTGCTAGCAACACCTGAGGTATGCATATTTATAGTGCCCACTGCTGACACACATGCGGCATCGGGTAAATATTCACCTCACTGAAATATGTAACCTCTAATTTAACAAATTTAATTGCCCCGTCCATGCAATTTATTGCGTTCATGATTTACTGAGCCCTGATTTTGATGTCGATGAAAAGGTGTTGAAGTTCCTTAGCGTTATTTGGCGCAGCTCCGGATAATTTTTATTGAGAGCGCGCTATTTTATTACGGTAATTGGTATGATTTTTTTTTTAAATCCCCGCTGCTTATACCTCTCCTGAGCTTGAGCCAAGTAAATTGTGTACTGTATTAGGGACATTTCTTTTTGCTACAATTATTTATATGTATATTTCAAAACTATTGCATTCAGGACACGTAGATTAGTGGTACGGACACTGACTTTCACCCGAAAGGTTGTTGGTTCGAGTCCTACACTTCCTACATTTTCTGGCCATGCTTCGGAGGGCATGTAAAGCAGGTGGTCCCGGGCTTTCCTAGTTGAGTGTAAGAGAGGGCTTTAACTAGGTTGGCTTAGTAATAGAACAAAAAGTCCTTATATTTATTTATTTTATTCCCCCCTATTACACACTCGAATATTGTTCCAATATGTGCTAGATTTGATCTTTTATTCCCTCATTATTTCTCGAATAGCAACCCCCGGATAAAATAACCCGACGCCTGATGTACAAAGACTGTGCGCCGCCGCGGCACCGGTCCTTAAAGAAACCTCCCAAAGTACCTTTCGTTCCAATTTTGCCTAGCTATGAATTATTAAGCAATGTGACAACCACTGTAGCTGGTACAAAGGATTAGTTATTGAAATCCTTTTCAATGCCTAACTTTACTTTAGCGGCGCCTTGCCTCTCCCACGGAGTCGGCGTGACCCTTCCAAGTTCCAGGTGTTACGGTCATGTGCATCTTCTGGCGACAAGCCTGAGATGCCCCTCACTTTCGTTTCTAGAATAAAATAGAAACTAGTTAATTGTACAAAACAGCATACACCAATACATAGTACAATGTTCCATGCAGAAGATTTCTTCTGGGAGTAGTTTCAACTGCTGTAAATGAAACAATAAATTCTATATTATGAACTAATGGTAATGAAAACAAACATAACGATGCATTTTCAAGTACTGTATTTAAATTTAAACACTTTCTTCTATACACAGTTAGTTTATCGAAAAGGGTCTAAATGTGAGTGCTTGTTAAGCAGAGTCGTCATTCTAGTAGTCAAAGGACATCCCAGTGGTCTGGCGCCCTCCACCGAATAATCACTCGCACGTTGTAGCAGGTGTCCATCTTCTCTCCTCTTCCGTTCCCTGACTTTATCCTGCATCTCCGCTTGACCATCTTCGTTCCTCCTCCTGTCCGTTAGCTTGCACCATCTCCACCACATGCTGCGTTTGCTCTACGTCCTTCCTCAGTGGCCAGCACTCCGCCCCGTACGTCTGTTGCCTGATTTTTGAAAGCTCTATTTTTTAAATAATGGTAACTGGATGGAAGAAGCATGTGAAGCTGTCACTGTCACGTTTTGAAAACTGTTGATGTAGGCACATGAAGAAAATAGTGATATGCTGTGCAAAGGCAACGTGAGAGAGGCCACACAGGATCGGGAAAATGTGAACTCGTTATAGAATTGTATAATGGGAAATGATCAGACAAAGGACAGGTTGGGAAGGCAGAGGGGAATAAAAATCAAAGAGAGTTGTAGCAATTCCCGAGGTCTCGTGCTGCCTGTAGATTTTTAATACAAGTTATTCCTCTGAAAGTACCTTTCAAGAAAATTCCTCCATTTACCTCCATTTAATCCCGAGAATTTTACTCGAAATGACTCCAATAAGGATGAAAAATCTGGGAAGCTTTTTCTACCCGAGGAGATTTTCCCTCAACAACCGCAAGCGCTATGATTACGCCATTCCACTCGTACGTGCAATTTATATGATGAGAGCCCACTTCTTATGCTACATACTGATCTTGTCCGTCTATATTTTGATTGGAATGTTTCCTGTACTGTAAGGCACTATATACCCGGGTATTGTCATCCGCCATTTTGTATCCTATAGTTCCTATATGGTAAGTATTGTAAAGGTAAAAGATTGAAAAGAACGAAAACACGTTTTAGTATTTTTATTTATTTATTAAACACTTCCCTAATGGGCAGAACCTTTTTTTTAAAAATAATAATAAATAAACAACGATAACTTTCAAAAAATAGATAGGTAAACACCCAATGCTTTGCTTATACACCAGACTTAAAATCGATACAAAATGGCGGTTGACAATACCTGTCTAATATAGAGCCCTACTGTACTGTTGGACCGGGCATTGAAACGAACGAAACACCGAGTTTGTTCGATTTTATGCTTATGGAAGTATTGGAATAAACAAAGTATTTTGTGCATTTCAATGCCTATCATGCCGTTTGAGGTATTGGGGTTAAAAATGTAAGCAAAACAATTTGGAATAGCATTTTCCATTCTAAAATTATATTGTTTACATTTTTAATCCTAGGTTAACTTACTTTACTTAACTTTAACGGTGCCTTATCCCTCCCACGGGGTCGGTGCCTCGTTGGCACGGATCTTCAACTTCCAGGTGTTCCGGCTGTGTGCATCTTCTGGCAACAAACCAAGAGTCCTGGGGTCCTTTCTCACTTTTGTTTCTAGCGACATTCTTGGTCGTCCTAGTGGTCTTGCGCCCTCCACCGAATAGTCACCCACACGTTGTGTCTTCTCTCCTCCAGCCTCCGTTCCCTGACTTTCGGTGATACGGGCTACCTTCATCTCCGCTCGAGTATCTTCGTTTCTCTATCCGATAGCTCTGCTTAGTACCGCTGAATATGTCGACCGCAGATGTTGACGAGAAGTTTGGAAGCACGCTTTCAGATCAACCACGGCCCATCAACCCGGATTTTCCTGCGCCAAAAGCGATTTTTAAGTTTGTCCTTGGCGATTCAACTGCTGTTGTTTGTAACTCAGTGAAATGCCTATAGGCCCACTAACGTATGTGTGTATTCCTGCTGATTTAGCGTTATGCTGTTTACTTATTCAGCAAGGCTCGAGTGGAACGTATTTCCACCACGTACGGGCTTCTTTTATATTATATGGCGTCTTTACTAATATTTACAGCTACTAGTCTGCTACATAATAATAATGTCTTGAAGAAACAAAATTATTAGCGTAGGCCTACGCATAGTGGTCCATTGTCCAATGAACCCATGGATTTCGAACAGTAGTTATATTGTGTCCGTATGAATTTTTGGCAATTGGCAAACGTCCTCGATGTCAACCTTCACCTGCTACATGTGATAATAGACTTGCTGAGAAAAGCGTACCACTGACGCAGTGTAACAAGTGAAACCATGACTTAACCAAGCCTGTTTTCGGTTATCATTCCACAAGGCTTGAATGGTATTAGAGGCACCCGCTGCATGTTGAATCATGTCTTAAAGAAAACAAACAACCCCCTCCCCCTCCCCAATTACAAACATATTATTTGTACTTGTTTAATGGCATTTATGTGAAAGATTTTACGATTAGATTTGAATAATATGTACAATAATTAACAATATTGTTTTTTTGTTTGTTTCAGGTAAGCTAAATGGTGCTCCACCCGGCAGTTCATGTGTAGCATTAGTATGTATTGTGAGATTATGTGTAGTTTTATTAAGTTTCGTTGTTCATAGCGGAGCGACCTTCACTAATTTTATAAATTATTAGCGTTTTGAATTGCTTGCGAGCACATCCACCCAAATAAATTGTGGAGCAAAAGATTAGAATTTCACATCAGTCCATTTTTCAGAACCTTTTTGTAACGAGAAAATTCCATCCACTCATCTTTTATAATACATTTTAACAATTTTAATCCCATTATCTGCCTCTCTCTCTTCGATCGGGAGCTTAAAATTTTCTTTTCGAACAAAAATTTACTCATTCATTTTGTTACCATCACACCATTACAAGTTGGGGGAGCAGTAACCCGGGGAGACAGCCTTTCTTTTCCTTCTGATTTTGATTGTTTCTCAAGACATGATAATCTAAAAAGAAAGGGCTGCATGTTAATATTGGTAGGGAGTACGAGTCTTCGCGCAGTGCGCACCTGAGCCCCCCGGCCCCCGCCTTGTGTCATGATTTAGTCGCCTCAGTCGCGCCGGAGTGTTCGTTGTGTGAAGTTATATATTAAGTTTTCCGCGGGTATTCACACACGCGTGCCTTGCCTTGTGGTGCTACTGCTTTAGTTGTGTTACGGTTAATTATTGTGGTGTGAAATTTAGTGCTTCTGATCCTGTTTTACCTATTTCTCGGATTAACTTTGGATTTCATCGTCGCCCTACAACATCCTTTTAACGTTTATCATGTGGTAAAATACGTTTATTTATTTAATTTTTGAAAGATGCTACTTGAAGTCTCAACACTGATGTATTTCATTCATTCTTATTTCATGATATTTTTTTCCGTAAGGGGGGGGGGGGGTTTCTATTTAAGAGTGATTTTGGTCAGTGGAGTCTTTAATTACCATTTGGTAATTATTGTTAAGAGCCCACTGTATTTTAGCGTTTGGTTATTATTTCGTACAAGCGCAAGTGGTTATGAATGGCTGCGCAGCAGGTCAACATCCGCTCGTAGGGGAAAAAACTACATCATATGGGGTCCCAGGTGGTACAATCACCCCCCCCCCCCCGCGATTGGAAAAATGCTACATTGACCCTGACTTACGAACGAGGAAATCCATACAACTTTGTTTATAAGTGCAATCATCTTGCCCCCCCCCCCCCAAATATATTAAGGAGGCCCCTGCTGGAAAAAAAATATCTGTAGTGGCTGTGGATATTAAAACTGATAGTTTTTCAAGTTAATATTGCACTTTCAAGTAACGTTGCAATTAAAACCCGGGTCAGCCAAGATTTCGCGTATGTGGCAATCTCTGTCTTTAGTGGTGACGGATGATAGTTTTTTTTTTTTTTTGTTAAATTGCCCTCACATTTTAGTTGGGGACAGAGGGTAATGGTCCATTGAACCTTGCCTTGCCGGCTACCCCATTGGCTTTACTATCTGTTATTATTAAATAGATACTGTCTTTTTGTTCTGTTACTGAGCCTACCTAGCGGAGTTAGGGCTACTTACACTCAACTGGGAAGGCCCGGGACCGCCTGCTTTAGATGGCCTCCGAAGGATCACCAGAAAGTGTGGAACTAGAACCAACAATTCTTGGTGTTGTTTCCTCATGAATTTTAGCCGTTTGCAACTTGGGCACACGCCCTACACACGCTAAAAGCGACGGTGGGCAAGCCAAGACATGCTTGTTACCTGGCGCATTGTAGCGAGCGTGAGCCTGACTTCACCAATTTCAGAGTAGCACGAGATATATTGCGAATTGAAATGTGGGATTAATCCCACATACAACAGTGTGATCCATAGTATAGATACTGTGTGATGATTGAAAATACCCTGGGCCATTAGACATACTCACTCTTGCTGAATCGGTTAATTCTAAAGACTCGGAAAAGGTGAAGGCTCTTATAAAGTAAGAGACGTACCGAAATTGCTTTATCCTCAGTTAATGTGGACAAGTCAACGTATTTACCATTAAACGTCTGCCTAGTCACTCGACCAAGAAATAAAGAATTGACGAAACTAAGAGAGAGGAATCATTATAGATTTTGTGCTAGTCTTTCATGATGACGCTAATGATTGGAGATGTTGGTGGTTTGAAAGTGCAGGGACGGAAAAGAAAGGCTTTAATTGGGTTTCTGAGTTTGGTGTGATGCAATACTTGAGCCTCAAAGCGCAAAATAGGTGGTTGTTGCCATTAATAATTGCTTCGTACGAATGACAGCTGTTTATGCATGTTTTTCATTAGCGCTTCGCACTATCCATCCAAAATAATGGATTGTGTCAGTCAAGGCAGAATGACAGTAATTTTTAACTAGTTTTCCAATTTTCTCTACGAACTAGAGAGTACTATTGTGAACTGGCTTGTTGATGTTGAATACCTCGATCATAAGTCGATGAATTCTCTTTTTCAAAAGTTCTTACTAAGCCACGTTTAGGAAAAGTTAGCGAACGTGTTTAGTGTGGCTCACGCCTGCCCTTTGAAATGTGTTAATAGTAAGTATACCTCAGCAGGGCTATTGTCGCTTGTAATTGGTGCAGGTTGACATCGGGGTTGTGTTTCATTTTATGACCTACCTACCCACCCACCTACAATTGAATCGGCTTCGGTGGCAAGGTGGTAGCGCGCTTGTACTTGTGCGAGTCTCTACACACTTTGCGATCGGTGACGCGTTGTAACTCGACAAAAATTTCTTAGTGGAGATGACTGAATGAGGTCAATCGGATATATTCATTAAATTGTTTGTTTGCAATTAATATTTAAATAAAAACTTTCCTAAAGGGCCTAAATTCACACTGAAACAATACAAATAATACCCGAAAAATCGTAGGAAGGGCATGGTTCAATGGGCCACTACAAATAGGAATGTCATTTTCTGGACTAGTCATAACTATTAATGGATTCGGTCTAGATTTTTGGTCGGTTGGTTATCGGTCCGCGGACCGCAGTCCTCTGCCCCGAAATTCCCGCTCTAGTCATAATGGGATCCCTGTGATTAAGCCACACACGGCACTGCCTGTGGCTAAAGGAAAATAAAATGTTGAAAAAAAAAAAAAAACTGTATAAATTGGGAAATAAATATATTAATATTGCTATTTCAGGCGTATATTATAGTATGCCCAAGCTCTTTCCAACATTAATGGTGATGCCTCAGTGCTGAATTCCAGGCGGTCAGCTGACAGCTGTTAATGATAGTAATAATACACAGCATATGCATTTCATCAGTGCACTGTTGCTGGTTCATCAATAATAGACCCAGTTATTGGCGCAATTAACGCTGAAGGCCATGCTGCCAGTGCAGAGGGTCAAAATATGTATTTCCCCAGTGGCGCTGTCTGGGTATACAGCAAATCCTACTAGAAAGTTGGATGTAAAAAACAATAGTATATAGGGCCAGGACATGTAGAGTAGTGGTACCGACTCGGACTTTCACCCTAAATGTTGTTGGTTCTAGTCCAGCACTTGCTACATTTTCTGGCCATGCTTTGGAGGACATGTGAAGCAGGTGGTTCCGGGCTTTCCTAGTTGAGTGTAAGAGAGGGCTATATAGCCCTAACTAGGTTGGCTTAGTAATATAACAAAAAAATGAATATGAATTTATTTATTTAGTATCCCTCTTGTTCAAGAAGGCATTTTAAGCCGAACGTCCATATCAACGGATTCAACGTACCGTAAGTAAATTTTGTTGCCATTAATCGCCCATTTAATGGAGACCCTTAATACAGTAAAAGTAGGTACTTCATTAGATAAGTATAGAGTGAATGTGCCTTGAGGCTTCCGCGAAATATGCAGCAATGAGAGTGCTGATAAAGAAATAAGACTGACTACAGTAAATAAAATGAAATATTAGCAGTATTACGACACCAACTTACATGTATAACTCACACAAAAAAAGCAAGGTAAGATGGCCTTACTACCTAATTTATGTGATTTTATGATTACCACAATAACAGAGGCGGTCCCAGACCTCAAAAAAGGGGAGGTACTTTTTTTTTTTTTTTAATAGGGCTGAAACATTGGGGTTTTACGCATTTTCAGAGCAACAAGGGATCTATATGACAGGGAATTAATAAAATAGTGCACAAGGGGGGCTCGGGGGTCTCTTCCGGGAGAATATTTTTGAAAAATAGGGCTGAAATATTGGGGGGTTTTACGCATTTTCAGAGCAATAAGGGTCCTAAATTACCGGGAATCAATGAAATTGTGCACAAGGGGGGCTCGGGGGCCTCCCCCGGGAGAAATTTTTTGAAAAATAGGGAGGGCCGAAATTTACGCATTTTTAGTGCAGTTGACACTTGTATTTTAGAGGCAAAGAATAAAACTGCCTTCCAAGGGGGGGGGGGGGGGCAAGTGCCGGTCACTGCGTCAGCCTCTGCACAATAATCATCACCTAGAAGTTCTTCACCACATTGGCCATACTGTATATCGCGACTAACTATGTGAAACTTCTTTGTTAATTTTAATGCATTGTCCCAAAAATTGGTTTACCTACACTACGTGTACCTGTGGCACTCAAACGCAGTGATGAAGAATTTCGCAAGCCAGTCAGCATTAGAAAGTCAGCAATGGCTTCTAATTACTTCACTCTATTATTCTTTTCAATATGTGTATATAGATTGTATACAAAAGGTTAATCGGATACAAAAATAATAAGAATGCATCAAGTTGATCTCTTCAGTTCGCCCCTGTAGGTTTGTACCCGTGAGTTACAACAAGTCTCCTGTCGCATGGTGTGTGAATGGGTGTGTACGAAATATTAAATATAGTATACGCTCACTATACTCCATACAATACATACAACAAAGTATTTATGTTAGTTTAAATCAGTTAATCTTATTAAAATTTTTCCTCTAAAACGGGCCCAGCCCATAGGGCAAAACTGTTCTGTGTTATACATACCAGAAATATGCACTGCAAAATTGATAATTATTATCGATCGTTGAAAAATACTGCTAATCACAAATCATTGGCCTGAATCTTGAATATTTGTCGTGTGACATCGGGTTTTTTAGTTTTAACGGTTGCAGTGGAATGCATTATTGCGTGATACGTACTGTATACCAGTTACTCATTTGACTACTTCCCTGTCATGTCAGCCAGGTTATTATTTTCTTGCTTATCATGTTGCAAATTTACACGAAGACTGGTGGCAGTGCAATTTGTTTTCTTCTCTGTTGATTGTCTCTTGTGTAGGTATAGCGTGTTTACGGTATTCTCTGTCTTATTTATTCATTTAATACGAGAGTCGCTGATGGGTTGAATAGCACCTTTTGTTCTTATGTTTCATTTCATACGATATCGTATAGCATGCACTGTATTACCCACTTCTCTTTGAATAACCATTTACCAGCTATTTTTTTTTCAATGCCCAGTAAGAATCTAAATCCAGCCGGCCATGCTTTCCGCTCATGCATGACCTCAACGTCTTGAATTAAGTCCAACGTCCATTTGCGCTGTCGGCCCATTTTCGTCTTTTTGTCTCATAAGCTCTCCCTGCTCTTGTCCGTTAGTATATTTGAGATCATTCTTGTACTCATAATGATTTTCGATACAGTTGTCAGCACCACGTCGAATATGGCGTTTCGGACCAGCACTCACACAGCTGACAATTTTTGAATCATAAACTGCGCCCTGTGATGTAAGCCGCAATAACGTCAGATAATGTTATGCAATAATTTATAATAATTTCTGGGCTACTGGCTGACGTGTTTATATAGCTAATGGACTTTTCAAATGGGCCATTACTAAATTACCTGTAATAATAGCACCTTTGTATCGTATGTTCTTCAAATAATAAATAACTTCATTTTTAAGTCCCAATCCCAATGAGCAATGCCCTAAGGTGCTTAATTAGTGGTGTCATTCATTACTGTTCTGTTGCAGAGCGCAGTATAAGACGCCAAACTATTTATTTCATGAATTGCGATCGTTAGTTTGACGTATTTATGTTTTTCGTGTGCTTAGTGTGCCAGATTATTTCTTTATCTGATTATTATGCTCAATTGTGTTGAGTACTCTGTTGGTCGTGTAAATATACATGATAGTCTCCTTATTAATTTTGTAAAATTTGCTGTCACTCATGGTAAAAATTTAAATTCCTTAGTACAGTTTTACGTTTTAGGGGAAAAATACACGACTCGGGAATTATTTAGACCACTAAAATACGGTATTGATCTCGAAAAGTTATTCAGTTTAAAAAATATTGTTAATTAGGTAACTTTTTATCTCCACTCGCCATTTCGTACCATCCCACCTTGGTGGCTGTTTACATTTTTCTTTCCTCTGAAATAGAGCAAGCAGAGTATTCAATTGGAAGTACCGCTGGTTTGATCGCATTTAAATTAGGGAACCCGGTGCCAGTAAGCGCCGAGCGACCGTACAAAATGGGCTGCCGAGTTGGTGAAAAACAAAATCGAAAAACTATAACTGTGTTGGCAGACTTGACGGCCCGCATTAAAGTAGACGGTAGTTTACCAAAGTGGAATTTATCGTCTAGTTTTCACTCTGTGTATTTTCTTTCTTTTTGGGCAGCTGGGGTTTTTAAACCTTTTTAACTCCCTGGTTAGATTGGCCTGCTCTCATCTAATGTTATATCCTTCACCATTGTTCTCTTCCATTATTTGGTTAGTAGCAAATAATCAGTTTCTCGTCTACTAAATACTCTTTTAAATTGTGTTTGGTTTATTCTTACTTTAGCTGTTTCGCTTTTTAAGCATAACTGAGTGTGTTGTGGAAACATCATGATTGATTGATTTCGATTATTTATGTTCCCCTGGTACTCGTTTAGTATTTATGCACCTCTGCTTAGCTGTAAAGTAAACACTTTTATTTGAAATGAAATGAAAAACGACTTTATTGCAAACAAAAGGCGAACAATAAGACAATAAAGTCTTGTTTTCATGCTAACCTTAAAAACTAAAAACATTGTGGGCTATTATAGATTAATTAAAATTAAATGGAGAAGGATAAAAGGTATACGGGGGGGGGGGGGATATTTAAGTTAAGATTTACTGAGAAATTCAAGGTCTTATTCAATAGCACCTACAAAATCAAAAGGTTGTTTGAACGAAAATTCTCTCAAAAGTTTGGAAGTTCAAAATTATACAGTGACTGAACTTTTACTCTTGCTTGTCGAAAACATAATATAGTCCATGATTTAGTTTCCAAAACAGATGTCTTCCCTTGTTCCAAATTATGGTTTGAATTTGAGGCCCCCATACATAGATGAAGTTATTTTAATCTTACAAAAAGCACAAAGCAGAACCTTTCTTGTGCATTGGGTATGCTAGTTGAATTCTTATCTGAATAGTATAATATTTTACTCGTGCACCTCAAGCCTCGCTTTTTTCACCATCGCCAGTTTCTTTATGGGGACGCCGACTACAGATGCATTTTTTCTCACAGTACATAACTCTTTCTTGCCCCGCACTCGAAATATTTCCGCTGGTGTGGCCTTACCGGGCTCTTTTTAAATTATATTCCTTGCCTGATTACTACTGTAATTAACATTTTTCTAACTGTAACGCTGAAAGCTTCTCTTTTGCTTTTACACGTGTTATATCCTCTGGCTTTACTTCTCCTTTGCCACCATCTTGTAGCAGCAGAGCATGAGCGACAGTGCTTACAATTTGGTTACACTAATAAATGAATATCATTCGATCATTCTGGCAATGTGCCTTGAACAATAGAAGAATGCGGCTCTTATAATTTGGAACACCCGGTCACCGCTGTTATATAAATATGGGAACGAGAATGAAGTAATTGAATCTACCTATAGCATAGGATCTTATCTTTTATAATAATAATAAAATTGACTGCAGACTGTAGGTATTATCGATAATTAGTGTCTTTTATTTAGATTGATTACTATAAACTAAGGCACTATATACCCGGGTATTGTCATCCGCCATGTTGTATCCCATATTTCCTATATGGTAAGTATTGTAAGAAAAGTAAAAAATTGAAAAAAACTAATACACGTTTTAGTAATTTTTTTATTATACACTTCCCTACTTGGTAGCACGTTTTTTAAATAAAAATAAATAAACAACGACAAATTTCAAAAAATAAATAGGTAAACACCCAATGCTTGGCTTATACACAAGACTTATAAAGGATACAACATGGCGGATGACAATACCTGTCTAATATAGAGCCCTACTATAAACCACACGTACTTCTCTATGATTGGCTGACAACACGAACCCCGGCACTAGTTGTCACAATAAGGCGGTTAAAAAAAAAAAAAAAAACATAATATAGTATTCACTATGTAGTGTAAGGAAACATGTAAGAATCTGTTAGTGAACTCCTAATAAAATACCATGAGGTGTTTCTTCGCACGTGCCCTTAATTGAGGTTGTTTACTCACATTTTATTTTGTTCATTTCTGTGCATAGAGCGACGCATTACACCCCTTGGGAAATTAAATGTCACAGACCGGGACTTTACATCACGTGGGCTGCGCAATTAAAATGGGGGATGGTGTGTAATCTTGAATGCTTTTCTAAGGGTCAGACAGCTACACCCGTTACACCCCATGTCGCAGCTCGGAGCTTAATTTTTCAGAGGGAAAATTATTTTCTTTCCAGTGATGAGTACAATGTTTCCGGATTGTGCTTTCATTGTTTAGAAACTGGGGAGCCCATTATTTACGTACGCATTATTTTGAAACTGTTTTATCTTTTATGGCAATTTCTTTCGTCATTTTAAGTGCATTTTTTAAAAAAAAAAATTTTGTAATGGTGTTAATTATGTTTTTATAAAATTTATTAATACATTATACACACCTTTTCTAGATCTGGCCGAAAAAATAAGTTTATAGAGTTTAATACATAGACATAAATTAAATGGAACGGCTAGAGCCATAATATCCCTTACGGGGCCCCTGTTAACCATAAGCCAACTATCAGAGATAATACATTGTAGTATTCTATGGTATATATAACACTGACATTAAATTAACTTTGGTTGAAGAGGTAACCTCCTCGTTATAACCAAAATTAGAGGATATGGAAAAAAACTGGGCTTGGCGGGATTCGAACCCACGATCTACGCCTAACCGTGGCGTCGTCTTAACCGCTGGACCACAGGCCCCGTCAAATCATGTCAATTTGAGCATAAGTAGTGGATTTGGCGATTACTGGACTCGACGGGGCTTGTGGTCCAGCGGTTAAGACGACGCCCCGGTTAGGCGTAGATCGTGGGTTCGAATCCCGCCAAGCCCAGTTTTTTCCATATCCTCTAATTTCGGTTATCAGAGATAAGTACCAACGTAAAAAATATCGAAGTCTTACACATTGAATCATAGCAGAACGGATACCTGGACCCGGTCAAAACTCTATACTTAGCTTGTGAAATTGCGTACTTATCTTGTGCAGGCTACACTAGCAGCCATATTTATAACGGCCTACAGCCACGGGATGGCTTAATACCGTACCAATTGTTTCGGAAGCTCAGCAATTTTGCAATAATTTATGAGTTAATCTGTTCTATAGTATATGCGCTCCTTTTGAACCTTATCTTTTCAGGCGGAATTTTGGCTGGTTATGAAAGTTCATCATCTTGGGGGGTAATTTAACTGCTGTCAGTTTTTATTTTTTTCCCTGTTGCCCTTGGTGCTTTTCTCCGTTCTGCTTTGACTCTTAATAAAGCTCGTTATGGAGCAGAAATAACATCGCACAATGTCTCTTATGGATATTTTCGGACGGGTACCTTGTATTTGTTTTTAAGAGTTAATATTGTTTGAATGCTCGAGGTGACTTGCGCTGCAGATATTTTTAAACTTTTTTCGGGAACTTGGACAAAACGTCGTTCTTAGGTACAATATTCAAACCAAATGTGCATTCAATGCCATGTTGCATGCATCCATGCAGCAAAATAAAATCAAAACAACCGAACCGTTCAACATATTGACCCAACAGTGGCAAGAAAAGCTACCAAGGTCACTATCCATGAATTCATTAAAAGACTAGGGACAGACTGTGATTAGAATTTTTGTAATTTATATTGAAAGGCTTTATGAGGTAGGCTCACCATTTCTATGTGGAGTTTGTTAAGTACTCCAGCGGCCCGATCATGGCGATTACAATACCGGAGTTAATATAATACACTGGTATTAAAAATGTAAGCAAGATAATTTTGCAATGGAAAGTGCTATTCAAAATTTGTTTTTACAGTTTTAACCCCAGGAGTAAGTTAATACCAATAGCGATAATCGGCCCATAGCGGGCCTACTATGCCGTTTAGTATTAACTTATTACTGGGGTTAAAAATATGAAGAAAACAATTGTGAATTGTAAAATTACATTGTTTACATTTTACTCCCCGGATAAGATGAAAAATAGTCGCTATAGTAGGCCCACAGGACCCAGATGTGCCGGTCCTTTGGCTGTTGCACTATCCTTCTTCTTTCAACTGTCAGTCTGCCAATGGACGCAGTCTAATTTCTATTGGTATTTCAATTTGGTTCGCCCATATTCCATATTCATGCTGGATTTGGTAGAAGGGAAAGATCAAATTTACCCTAGCAGCCTAGCTTGATTGGGTGATACATAATTCGATTGGAATTATTGCTTTTCATCGTGCCCTTTTGAATATTCCATCAATAATATGCGACCCGAAGTATTATGGAATCCATGTTCAAGTCGAATTCTTTGCTTTTTTCGTTATTATTGTATGTATTGAACCTTTTTTGAATGATATGTTGCTCAAAATATCCTCTTAAATTGAATCTTTTGTATTGTTGTAAAAACTCGCACTGCTGTGTTCTGGGAGTTTTTTTAAAATTTGTAATAACGTACAGTATACTGTCCATCTCCATATTCCTGAAGAGTTTATTATCATTTGCTATTGTTTAAACTTCCCATGCTACAATATGACTGGTGACTTCAGTTTACGTATTACTATTCTTTTTCGGAGGCTAGGTAGGGCGGGTTGAGTCAGACCATATGCATTTTTCGGTTATTAGAAAGTGAAAAATTTTATCTCAAATTTTGGAAACAAGTTTTAGCAATGTTTGTGGGGGGGGGGGGGGGGGCTAGCTATGTTACTGTGTTGTGTATACGTACAGTTTTACATTATAATTTATAATTCATATATCTTATGCGTAGGATAACGCCATATGAATAATTCGTAAGGTATATGTAGTCGAGGCTATACTGAAGAATTTCTCTCCTCAACATTGATAGTAGTAGCGCTTCGCTCAGCAAAACTTTCCAACTGAGAGATCAAAAGTCAAACAACTAAACAATTATCAGACAACAAAGTAATCGAAACTTTTGAGAAGAAGGCTCAAGGCTCTGCGGAATTCCATAGTATTCCAAATGGCAAGAAGCATTTCTCAAAGCATTCAAAGGAAAATCTGAGATTTTGCAAAGAAAAAAATGCATGTTTAAATATGCCACAATGAAGGAAAGGGAATTATAGGCTTTTTCCTCTGTGTGTCTTTCAAAACCTACATTCCCTTTTTACAATTTCATATTGAAAGCCTCTAGAGCTCTTATAATCGGAAAGTTTTTAGTGATACCTTGAAAAAGTCTTGAACTGTTTGCTGTGTTCCAATATGCGGAGCTCTTCGGATTTCAAGACACCGCTATATCGCATGTTCGGCTCCTAAAGTTGGGAAGGAAACCATTTTCAAATAAAATAAAAGATACCCTACAGAAGCCAAAGGGTATAACTGCATTTTTTTAATTTTTTTTAATTTTGAGATATGGTCTTCCTGAATCGCTTATCTCTTTTAGAGGCCAATCAATGTAATTGTAGCATGCATGAATGAAATGCAGGCGGTCGCGGGTCTTCCTAATTGAGTGTAAAAGAGGGCTTTTTAGCCCTAACTCCGCTAGGTTGGCTTAGTAATAGAACAAAAAGTCAATGTTTATTTATTCTTCAAGGCCCGGTCTCACCATCGCTTGGAAAGTACCTGTACGGCATACTGGACGGCACCGTCATCTACCAAAGAATGGCGATATCGTGCAGCTTTCCTTAACGGGACTTTTCAAGCAATGATGGGAGCCGCCCGTCAGGTATGTTTGCAGAGCACAGGGGAGGGGGGATTTGTAAAGGAAATAATAATGCAGATGGAATAGTCAACGCTGCTGATAATTCTTCGATTTCCAACGCAATTCTCCACCCAAGAACCAATCAAAGTTTGATAAGTCGAAGCCAGAAGGTGTTCTCCGGTTAATGACGCCATTATCGTTGAACCTCACCATTCGTTGCAGCATCGTAAACCGCGCGACAATCTCTCTCAAAAATTTTTTATCGCTAATGACATCAAGACCAGCTAAAATTGTATTCTCCGCTACGGTGTTCCGCAGAATATATCGTATCATAAATCCACTGCTTTCAATCCCATAAAATTCTTGACTTTATTTTATTGCCTCATGACAATACAAGTTATTTAGACATTGACCTATATTTAGTTAGCTGACCAGTTAGTCCTTCTAGTGACTTGTAAAGTAGGTAGGTTGACACTTGACTTCAAGAAGTAAATTTAAGATTTTTCATTCCGGTTCTCAATAATTAGATGAGTATTGAGTAACTTCAGCAGAAATATCATTTTTATTTTATTTTTAATACTGCAATGTCGCCAATGGTAATTTTGCATGTTTCTAAAACTCTTCTTATGCCATAACCCCCCCCCCCCCACCTACAAATAATTTGGCAAAAGTGTTACATTGTCATTGGACAACAAGATTCAATGCCTTGCCAGAAAAATGTGGCTTTATTGACAGGTACAAGTGCATACTTGAAACATACTGTAAATGGGCATAGTGCACTGCATACTTGAGCAGGTTGGTCACCTAAAAATTTGCATTCTTAAGGTCAGTGTGAGGTTGCGTATATGCCACCTAGCCTAGTGCAAATATCTTGGCCTCTGATTGCAGAACTTAGGGCGCGTTCAGTGTAAGTATTCGGTATCAGTTACGATATTTTTACACACATTAGGAGGAATTAATGATTTAAAAGAACTCCGATAACGCCGTCCGGTTCATGAGACATTTACTGATTTGCTATTAAAGCAGATTTTTCGATTTTTATTTCCTTATGTAATTTTTATTGAAACAGACGGGAGCTGATATTGAAGTGAAAATAAAATGCTGTTGTGATAAGTAAAATCTTTTGTGAATGAAGAGTTTGCAGAGAAGCGGGAGGAAGCATTTACGGAGTCGACTGCTGACAGTTTGGAGATGGAGTTTTCCATTTTTTATTTCTTGACTCAAACTCGCTGCGTTTACTAATGACACAACTCTTTAACCCCCCTCCCGCCCGTTTCTTTATTTTTCCCGTGAAAGAGCGACATCGACAAAAGGAGCGCGAACAATAGCTCGAAAAACGAATTAGGAACAAAAGACAAAAACTCGGGAGCGTTCGTGCATTTAGTAGTGAAAGTGGCTGTCTTTGGGCTCGGTTGTCTCTGAAGCAATATACTCTTTCAGACCGATGAAAATCTGTCAAAAAAACGGAAATAGGAAAAAGTGTTGATTTGTTATGGCAAATACAGTTGAGCCATGCGAGTCAATTTTGCTTGTATTGCAGATTTTTTTTGTGGTAGACTCGTATGTACTCGATGAGTTTGAAACGGCAAGACAATTGCGTGACTGAAAAAAGTGCATGACGGCCTAGCTCTGAGGACTGGTAGAGAATCCTCTCTCTCCACCATTGTTCTAATTATTAAAAATAACTAAAATAATTACCTTTATTTTCATTATATAAATGAAATGGGAGACCTAGGTCATCCCATTCACAGTATATTGTTGTCAGCAACATGCCCGGTGAAGGTAAGGTATCCATGAGGGATGGGTGCACCCAGGCCAGGCGGAATTTTTTTCCTTCTATGTCTGGTGCCGACCCTCGGTTTCATTGTCTAGTTATCTACCAACTGAATTATTCCTGACTTGCATGACTAAAGGTTTCATGAAATTAGTGAATTAATGAAGTCGTCCTCCCGGGTAGATGATACGATTCAGTTGGGAGTCATACAAAGCAATTAAAAGTTGATTTCTTTCAAAATGAGTGAAGCTTTATCAATGAGAATCACCTGCATAATTTTTAATTTCATTTCCATTTTTGAAAATTTAAGTCCTTAGTTGATAATCTCATTCAGTTTCTAGTTTTATTTAATGGAGTCTGCGATTTACAAACGTAAGTCATAGTCCAAAGGATCCATTTGTGGCCATGATTTTTCCTGCCCAACAGCACTTAAATTTTTTAATCACCGTAGGCGATCATTAGGGTAAATGTATTCAAGGTTAGTTTGATTGCCATGTTTCTGATCAATGTATCCCAGGGTCCAACATTCCGTCATTGTTATTCGTTCATATGAGTTCAGAAATGATTGGGTCTATATTTTTCAATTATAGCATTTGCTGCAGTTATGAACTTTCAGTTAACAACAGAAATGCAGCAATTAGTCGACTTTCCGCGCTGTTTTTATATACACTTTTTTGAAGAGCTTCCATGGATAAAACAGTATTTGGATTCCTCTCAGCCGCTTTTGTGTTTTTGCTTTTTAAATAAAATTTCTATGCAAAGCCAACCCAACAATAAGCGATAAGAGTGCTCTTTGTTCGTTGGAAGCCATTCTCCAAAAGTGGAATAGTCATGAATAGGTCAAAAGGTGAGGAGTGACATGGTAGTCTAGGATGAAAGCCCCAAAGCAATTCTATTTTATGAGAATCCCAGGTAGGATATTTTTCTAAGAGATAAAAATGATTTAAAGAAGTTTCTTGTCTGGGAAATTTCCGGAGCTTCGATGCATTCCATTGATTTGCAATCAATTGCGCATAGTTTGTATAGGAGATGGGGAATCTTTTCGCATGAAAGATTTCATGACGTGGAGGTGGAAATCAAAGGAATTTTATGCATTTGAGAGATTGAATTTAAACCTTAGTAACCCACCGATCATAAGTCAAATAAAACGTTTCTTGGATGGGCTCCACTCCGGTTAGTCTGGAACGACAGTCTATTAATTAAAATTCTATGGCAACTGGATCCTCTTGAAGTACCATATCTACATCTAGATCGCTCTGTCTTGCGACAGCCAGAGATCATCCATTTTGTTATTGTTATTATAAATAGTTGTCCAAGGCCTTTAAAAATGGCGTTGATCCCCGGATATTTTACAATGCAAAGCTCCAATAAAGCTTTTAAAAAAAATTAAAAAAGCAGGAATGCCCAACAAAAGTCTAGGCCTGAGCACATGTAGAGGATACTCTCTCACGACCACTGCTCAATTTGGGATGTTGAAGTGCAATAAAGCTAAGGACAGAAAAATTGGAACTAGTTTTTTTGATAATATCCACTACTGACCGTTGCTGTTTTAAACCGATCATTAGAAACGCTACGTCATAGTCCACCAGGGAAGGCTAGCTCATTCCGCACCGTGGACTGCACAAGTATATTTAAAGTATATCAATCAAGACAAATGGCAATAATACCTTCCCCAACAATTTAAAAAAAAAAAAAAACTTGCCAAAACATTCAATGCATGAAAGGATCGTACTTTCGACTTTCACCATGGATAATCGAAAGCCGGATCATTCTCAATTTCCTCACCTTTAAACCACAAACTCCTGGGAGAGAGATATGCTAGGAAATCGGGTCAGTAATAATTTAGTTAGTTTGTTGATTGGAAACTTGCAGGACCGCAGAAACTAGCAAAGTTGCAGACAGCGGTTCGTCGCCGTATTCTTAACGTAGTTACATTTCATTGACTTTCAAATGACGATCAAATGTTGTAAATGTCAGACCGTCTGTATAATAGTGCACTACATTCTTTTGGCAGTCCTTGAATCCCTTTACACTTCATAACTAGTTGTGGCAGTTTCGCATCAACATACAGTCAAGATCTTAAATTTCTATTTTTAGACCAATAAATTACTTTTACCTTTCCGTACTCCTGCGTCTTATCTTGAACGGAAATTGAGGAGAATTTTTTTTAAACGTGTTTAAATATGTTTTTTTTTTTTATAATCCCGTTTTAGTTCAATGGTTTGCCTGGTTAGGTGCTTAGCACATGGTATAACATAAGCCTTGGACTCCTGGAGGGGTTTCCCAAAGCACTAAGAAAAACCTGCCTGCTGCTACGCGTTACCCTATCCCCAAAGCATATCGGAAATTATTGTCAGCAAGATTCCTGAAACACTTTCTGTATTAAAATCCATGAAGCTTTGTGCTTCATTTTGAACCACTCTACATGGTATTTTTGGTTCCAAACTTTCGCTCTGAAGGGTTGCATAGCGTGTTTTAGGAACATTAGCAAAACGTGAATTAAAGTGAAGTGCTGGGATCGTAAGATTGCTGTTTGAGATAAGTGATTACGTGCAGCCTGCGTGGATGACTTTCGTTACGTTCACCTGCGCCAAAATAAAATTTTGCGCCCGTGAGTGATTTTTTTTTTATTCTACAACAGTGGCGTTTATTTTATTGGATGGGGTTGGAAAGTAGGGATTGAAGATGCCTGAAGCTATAAATTAACTTTGGATTTCATACACGAAATTCTGACGACAAAACAGCCGTCAGGAACGGTTGGGGTTACAGAGGGTTAAACTTAAACGACAGCTTATAAGTTGGTATCCGTACCCTTCGGCAACATGTCTTTGTGGGTTTCCCTGGTGTTCATTCATTGCCATTCCACGCCTTTGTTGAAACCAGCCATTGACAGATGGGCTTTTGTTTTAAGGTATTCGCAGAGATTTTGCAAAGCCCCTATAATTGGCATATAATTAATTTTAATTTTATTTACAATTCCAATGTTTGTATCTGCTTGTGGTAGTTTTTAATATTAAGTGGGTTCTGAACTTAAAAAGCAGAAATTCTGAAAGCAGGCGTTGCATAACAAACAAACTTTTATGATAAATTGTATGGAAATCACAACATTTTCCGCTATATGGAAATAGTCACCCTTATTTGTCGCATTCCTTGAGTCTAATCACTGATAGCTTATTTTCGAGGTGCTGATATTCTTGTGACGGACTTTTCTTGTGTGTATGGTGGGTAGGATGAACATAGGACTAAATCGAAGGCGAACGATAGTAATGAGGCCGTAGAAGCATTCGTTGCTACTTGGGCGTATATTGAGGTGTGGTCGTTGGTGTTTTGATTGTGCAAGGTCATCCAGAGTCTACCGGTTGGTGCAGAGGTGTTGGGTTTATGTGGGGGCTCGAAGTACTCTCGCTCTCTTATATCACCTCCTCTTCGACATCGTCTGGTGACAGCCTTTGTCTGTCTTCCGTTCTCTTTCTATCTCAAGTGTTCCAAAATGGGGAAGAAGTTGCCTATGTGGGTTCGGTTATCTCGATGGCCTTGTGATAGGCAACTATTGACTATTGAGTCTTGCAAAATCCGCACTGACACACCGTCCTTCCTGACTTTCTTGCAAACCTATTCCCATGGCTCCTCAAAGTGCATCGGTTCTGTTGTCACATCGTCTGGTCAATCTTCCATTCCAGACTCGGTTTTTTTCGTACATTTTGCTAAATTTGTTAGCCCTGTCTCGTACAGTCAGTTATGTTGGGTACATCTCTGACAAGTCCACTGGAGACTGGAGTGCAATAGTTAACCCAGTATTGAGTGGATTTTGCTCTCCGCTCAGACCAGTTTCTGCTCTGAATATGTTCCACTTTTCTATGTCTTTCTTAGACCAGGTCATGATCAGATGTTCACCTTGTTTATGGTGTTTGTTACCTTTTAGGAGAGAAACTCATTGTTGTCTTCTTCATTTCCTGCTCTATTTGTCACTATATTCACTGAACATCGCAAAGTTCTCTCCGACACTTCTTCTTTTATTACTATTTGGGTTCTTTTTTACTATTGCAATGCATATTGGGACCTATTGATTGCGCCATTGTCGTATAAATAATAACTTTTTTCCTTAGCGATTTGTCGAAAAATATTTAAGTTTGTGATACCTGATTTAGGCCGTCCTACAATGTATTGCCATCACTTGTTAGTTTGTACACCTTTCAGTTTAGTATTATGTTATGCTATTTCTCTGCTTTCATTATGGCACTAGTATTAGCGCACGTAGTGAAACGCAAGCTGGGATTCGAAAGTTTTGTAACTAGGTATTCGTCGAGTGCTTAAATGGGATCCCGAATTGAATGGAACTTAATTCAAATTTGGCTGATGCAGGTATAGCGTTGAGGGTGTCCACAGTATGTACAATATGAACCTGCTCATCCTCTTGTCTCTTAATTCAAAATTGAATTGCTTACCCGTTCCATTCTGTTATATTCAAATACGTAATAGTACCCACCAGGACGTTATTCATGAGCAATTCCACAGTATATTCCTTTGGTAGTTGGTTTGGTGGTGTTTGAACGAATACCCACAGGATAACTCCCAGTTGGCTTACTCTAGTAGGCTTCTATCGTATTTATGAAGTGAACAAAGTGTATTTTTTCTTGCTGATGAATGAATTTCGATGTTGTTTCCGTGAAATTTCTTAATATTAATAATCTTAAATTTAAGTTCCAAGACGATTTAATGTACACGTAGACTCTTCAACACCAATTTTTTTTAAATTAACAAAAAATAACAAAAACTTAAAATTAACTTTGTCTAAGAAACCCACTTGCGTTAGTATAAAACCCTGAGCGCTTTCGGCAAGAACTGCCATCTACAGAAGGAAACCCACTAGCACAGTTACACCTTATCTGCGATTTGCTCAACTCGAGGAGAAGATGCAAATGTAACTGTGCTAGTGGGTTTCCCTCTGTAGATGGCAGTTCTTGCCGAAAGCGCTCAGGGTTTTATACTAACACAAGTGGGTTTCTTAGACAAAGTTAATTTCTTAACGATTATTTGGGTTTTACTAATTCGGGTTGTTACCTAAAACAAGTTTTTCTAAAACTCTAAGTTTTTGTTATTTTTTGTTTATTCAAATGAAATACCACGAAGTCACGAGTAATCTAATTATTTACCAAATTTTTATTGTAATAGTTATCAAAAATTATTCTTCACAAAATAATACGTACTGTATATTAAGAGACAATCGCAGGGGGATGGCATTACAGGTGTAAAAATCAAATATCTCATGAAATCCTGTAGCTGATAGTGTACGAGTCAACAACCATCAATTTTACTTCGACCACGTAGTTAATATCAGTTGAGGGGTCCGTGGGTTATGTTGAATGAAAATCAATGGGGAATGCTGGTACATTTCTCATCGAGTTTCTTCCAGCTGCGATTTATTTGACCAATTGAATTTCATAGCCCCCCACTTAACCTTATCCTCGTCAAACCCATGCAAACTGAATTTACCTAAAAATTGTTGGCATTTTTCCTTTATCTGGTGCTCAATATACGTTCAGGTTGATAAATATTTCAGTTATGATGAGAGTGTCCGTTTAGAAATTGTAATTTCAAATTGCTCGTTGGTCTGTGTGATTTCATGCATGGTTGGTAGATATTAATTTGCTTTCATTTTACATGGCTGTAATTAATAACATATTTGTATCAATTTCCATGGGAATACCTTTCAGATTTTATTTCAATCCTGATTAGTTTGCGTCGGTGAAGAGAAAAGTGACTAGGTAGCAAATAAATCTTCAATGGCCCCATGAACTGGAATATTAATTTTAAATAAAATGAAAAGTAAACGTTTTGAATGATGACAATTTTGTATGTAATTACAGTATTTGTAATATACACCTCTTGGCATCTCAACTCCCAAGCCTTAGTTTTAATGCGTTTCTACCTTTTATCATTGATTTGTCCTATGAACCGTTTGGCGTCATATCTCTAATAGGATGTCATTAATGTTATCGTTAAGTTGGTGTCGCTCTTCAATCTGCAGGATTGAATTCCGGCCATATTGCCGTCCATTAGCCAAGAGTGTCCTTCAACAGTAATGTTGTGACAGGAAGTTTCAGACGCTTGTCGATCGAAAGTATCAGTCATTTCCGAGATTTTTTGGGCATAGGAGAGCGCTCGCATAAATTCGTAGAGCATGTTTTAAGGAATTGGTATCTGACCATGTGGCACATCTACCAAAGAAGGGAGAAATTGTACGCGGATACCGTGTATCTTTTTTTATCGTTAGGTTGCAGCCGGTTGGGTTTATGGCAGCCCTCTTTGGCTCCTATTATAATCTTAGGTTTCACGAAGTCTGTTTGAACCTTTCCTTAGTTCTGGTAGCCCTCTGTGCTAAGTCCAATTTGTGATTCGTTATTAGCCGCCATTGCCCATGTCCATAATATATAGAAGTAGGACAGTGCTGTCGCTTTTGAAGTTAGGTTAATGAGGTTAACTTGAATAGGTTACAGCTAATGAGGGACTTGTTTGTTGTGCTTTCACTACTCTTCGTTAAATTAATCCGGCGCATCACGTTGTTGTCAATGAAATGGAAAATAACAGCCGCCTCACAATTTTGCCCACTCCCATCAGACCTGCAAATGTTCTGCACATTTTTTCAGGTTTTTTAGCAGTCTCCGTCATGTAATCGGTTATTGAGACGAAATAGCAGCAGCAGAATGCAATGTTGAGATTGTTTACTTTGACATGTTGCTGCAGGTCAAATTCCAATAAAAATCACAAGCTATGCCGATTGCAACTGTCTACCTTAAGAATGCATATTTTATTGATCACAATGAGAAAAAAAAATTGGAACAAAGTCAGCGTGGGAGTGGCTTACTCAAGTTCCTGCCCAAACGCTTTGTCGGCACGACCGTATTCAGGCTGCAGAAGTAGTGTTACTGCGTATTAGAAACGTTACGGTTGACCTTAGTTAAGAATCAAATGAACTAATTGAAGTTCTGTATTTCAACGACAAGTCTATAAAATGATTTCCTCGAATAGTAATGAATGGTAATAACGAAATTTCAATTCTTTTGAACTCTCTTTTAGTTCTCTTTTTTTAAAATCATTCGTTTTTCAAGTGAAATTGTTTGCATTTTTTCCCTTATTTGGTGGAGATTACTAATTGGGCATACTGACGAAAAAGTAATATACATTTTATAATCTTTACAAGGCAGGGAACCTACCTCTTTTCTTAAGGAACTCACCGTTTTTAATAACGTATTAAATTATTACCGCAAAACAGAATTAAATTCTTTCGAAGAATGAAGCAGCGTAGACTGGTCTTAAATTTCCGCCCTTAGTATTTTCTCATTTTCCGGATATTGGCTTGCGTGGGTGTTATTTTGCTCCTCAGTAAAATTCATTACGAGAATGAATAATTATTCCCACTCCTTAACATGTAAATGTTGAAGTGAACTCGGGATACATTTCAGCATAGAGCAACAAAATTATATTACCGTTATGCATTATGCAAACCAGCTATTGTTGGTTACTTACATTATAATTAACATTATGTTAAGGGGACGTTCGAAGTCAGTATGGTAAAGGGTACGTACGATGTCAATTATTAAACTTGGCTAGTGAAACATCGGCAGGAATGTATTCCTGTTGGTCATCGGTTATCGCAATTTAGTAAGGCCACCGACCTGCAAGTGCAAAATACAAATACGGTGACGTGGTAGCAGACATTCAAGACTTAGGCGGGGTTTCCACTGACCTCACATTGCAGAATGCAAATGACATTGACGGAAATTTAAATTTTTCTTTTTATAGTCTATTAAAATGTTTTTGTACTTAACATATCCCATGACGCCATATTTTAATTTTAGTTTGTTTGTTTGTGATTTTACTCTATGATCGTTGCTCAATTTTAACTATGGCATAGAGTATAAAACAAAAATTTCCGTCAATGTCATTTGCATTCTGCAATGCGAGGTCGGTGGAAACCCCGCCTAAGTCTTGGAATGCTACCACGTCACCGTATTTGTATTTTGCACTTGCAGGTCGGTGGAATCCCCGCCTACGCACCCCATTATTATTATTATTATTGTGGTTGTTTTGGACGAAGGCCTACTTATAAAGTGGCCTCTTAGACCTTGCCCTGCCTGGACATAATAATAATGAAGTCTCTATTGAAAAAATGACAATGTAGACACAGCGAGATTAGGGCCTATGGCCCTCTCTTACACCTAACTGTACATGATCAACTATAGTTTAATTGGCAATATTGCTATTGTTTACGAATCAATTTTTAGCCATTGGCAAATTGTCAACTCACACTGACTGTAAGTGTCAGTGGTAGCACCCCACAGACTGTGGTATTATTTGGACATGCCCCAGTGAACGGTACTCTTTTCTATCTGAAATAGACCAAAGCGTTCAAAATAATACTTTATTGAACGTAATTATGCTTTAAGGGATCCTTCGGGACCAGCACAGTTTTTCAGACAATTCGACTACTTTCGCAGAAAATTGCGATAAAAGACACCTACCAACACAACAAAAAATCCGCGATTTTGCTCGTTCTCTTATTCAGAATGCTAAATATTTCCATAACGAAGTTAACATTGATTGTGCTATAACCTGTTAATTTTTAATTATTCTAGTCTACTAGGCCCAAAAACAACTCAAAAATAATTAAAATTCAAAATATCCATGCTTGGATTATTCAGTTGAGATAGTATCGCACGACTGTTTCCGGAAAGACCTAGGTCATGGGCCTTGACAGCTTTAGCACTGAAGCCCACGGGTGAAACCAGGAGCCCTATGTTTTGTACTCCAATCGTAGTGAGCTGCATTCAGGGCTCCCTATATATATGGACCGTAAAAAATCGGCACCTTAATATCTATTTCTTATCAAATTATTAAATTGACTTAGGTTGAAGAGGCAACCTCCTCGTTTACCGAAATTAGAGAACCAAGAAAAATCTGGACTAGGCGGGATTCGAACCCACGAGGCTTCGGTTAACGAGAAAATTGCCTCTTCGACGAACGTCAATTTAATAAATGTATCATTAAATAAAACATTGTCTTTCGGCAATAAAGTAGCTCGCCGACCTGTTCTGTTGGACTGTCTAACAATGCGAATCTTGTCGAAGAAAATAGTATACAGGATTAAGTGAACACAGGTTGTGGCGGGCTTGTAGTGTAAGCGGTAACACGTTGCCCCGGCATGGTATAAATTGTGTGTTCGAATCCCGCCAAATCCAGATTTTTTAGATTCTCTGCTTTCGATCCATTTCCTCCTAACGTCGAAATGGTTTCATTACCTATATTCCAATTTTTTCTCCTATAGGGTTAAATGAGAGATAAAGACAAAGTGTTTTTGGACATAGCGTTGTTTAAGTCTTCGGACATGGTGGTACAGTGGAGGATGGCGTGAGTGTTGTGCCTGTATCGGCATGGTGGTGCTAGAGACGACGCCGCCCCTGCAGGCGGTCGGGCTGGACGCGGAAGAGGTGGCTGTGAACGGTATTACCTCCACTGCGGGCGGTGGCAAAATGACAAGTAGACGCTTTATCAACCTCCATTCCTGGCTGGGACCTGTGTGTGCGAAGCAGATTAAAAAATCATTGGTAAGTATTACATTACTGCATTGAGCCATTGACATGTCTAAGGACAAACTGAGGGGAACACGATGGAGGTGTCCAAAATTTGACAGGGAATATCTATAGGGGGCTACTATCATAGAAAGAAGTGTGCCTATACATTTTTCTATTTAGAATGTGGCCGTCGCTATCACTGATGTCCGATTTACCACAATTATAGAACTTTTTTTTTGTTTTTCCAACGCCTCCTTTTTGCATTTCTGTCGGCATGGCGAGGGGAGTGAGTCTGCTTATTAACTTGAGGCACCCTAGGGGCAGACTCCTTCCCCTCAGGGAGAAGGGGAGTTGTCGGACATGGTGGACTTCTTCCTGATTATAGTGGATTCCGAACCACTTGGGGAACATAGTCAAGCCCACGATTAATTCGGTGACGAGGACTCGACACGCATATAGACTGGTAGTCTCAGCGAATTATCATGTTCCCCTGTCAACACTTCGCACACTACCAAGTTTGCTTAGTTTTAAGAGGCTCCGTTCTGTTGGATTCAACTTGGTATGATCTTTCGCGCAATTATGGAACTTAAAAAAAAAAAAGTAGTTTCCGGTGGAAGGAGCCCCATAAAACAAACTGTCGTACTGCCGGCCACATTATATTTATCAAAATGAAGAGAAAGCTTTCTTCTTTATATTTCCTGTCATATTTGACAAAAACTGACAGTGAGGTTGCCCGGGTATCTCTTAAACAGCGCGCCCCTGCTAAAAATTTGACTGTCTACGAGCTGAAATTGTCTATCCTGGAATGATGACAGCTAACTAGTCAGTTGAGTCGTTCACCTGTTGGAGATTTTGGTTTAGGAGTCCACCTTTTTGAAATTCTTACGTATTTTCTGTGCAGGAACATAACTAGGATTATGTTTCAGGGAGTAATTCGTTCAAAAAATGTAGTTTTTAATCGACAATAGCTGTACATTTCAGCGCCTTCGCTGTTTTGACTGATTTTTTTATAAACACTTAACTTGGGGGGAGGGTTACCGCTGTAATGTACGTTCACTTGCTCAACATATACTTAATCCCAACTAAGGAGTAAGGACAAATCCGACAAACCCTTTGCAGTTAAGCCAACAGAAGACTTCGTGTGCTGCTGTCTATCTTGTCTGATAATCTTAGTGGCAAATTTTTCCGATGCGTTTTATTCAATGGTCAAGTCTTTGTAAAAGTCCTTATAGTTGACATGAAGGATTCTTACCAGCAATTGGCTATAATTTCGGAAACCCATATGGATCTAATCTGTTATCCTTGACAATGTCTGAAAACATGTGATTTTAAATTGAAACAGAAGGAAACTGTCGTTCCCGTGTAATATAATTATTTCCGATCTTCTTCATCCTGCGTGTGGAAGTGTGTAAAAGAATTATTTTGCACGTCCTTACAGTTGTATATTGTATTACGAATGCCGTTATAACCAGACTATTACGATTATTACCACGTGTCTCGATATTAATGTTTTTTGTTACAGATTCTTACTAACGCTTATATTCTTGCTATAACTTCTTTTATTTAATGGGAATAGTTTATGACAGTAGTCCTGGAAACACTGGTTTTATTACTATTACCTGTATTATGATCATTGCGCCCGGTAAACCTGTCGGCTTTTACCCCCCTTATTCAAATATAGTTGGTTTGTTGAAAATAAAAAGTGCCTTGGTACACTAGGATAACTCACTTTTCGATCCTTTGCGAAGGTTGTCTAATCCCCGTGAGGCAGCTGTAGGGGCAAATGTTTCTTCTGGGGTCATTGAGTAAAGTCGTGTCCTTTATTTTCGTTAGCGTCGAGAAGCATTGGCCGGTCGTATCTTACACCGAGTGTTGGCCTTCTTAATCTAATTTTTCCTCCCTTCCATTCTTTTTATGTGATTCATTTTGTTTCTTTTTCTATTTCCTAGAAAACCAGCGGCCATAAGCTTTATATTATTTGCATATTGTACCATTTCCTCCCAGTAGGGTACTCAGTAAATGATTAAAAGATCCCTGGCTATTGTAGTAAGAAATTAATGTATTATAGGTTCTACTTATATCTGTAGCAACTAGCGTTCATGCAAGTTATAGTACTGAGTACCTTTGTTAAATGCGAAAAAATATAGGGTCGTTGGCTTGAAGCATGGTTCAATGGGGCTGCTGCGCCTATGTCCATAAAAATGCCTTAAAAACTGATTTTGTAGGCACCTGAAAAGTTATTTTTTATATTGTGACATGATAATGCACTGTTGCGTCGTGATAGTGATGAAAGGAGCTGTCACTTCCATGTGACATGTTACAGTAGTGAGGGTATTCTCTGTCTGATTTAGCATGGTTTTAACTATTAAACGTGTCGAAAATAGCGACGTTTGCGTCGTGAAAAGTCTGCGAAACCGGGGATAGTGATTTCATATCAATTTAGCCAATCGTTGCGTCTGTAATGACTAAATTTACAGGTGCCATTGGGCAAAAGTAATTTCTTCTGGCCCGGCCTAGGTAATTGAAGGAACAATTTAGAAAATACAAACCCCTGCCGTAATGTGATATGTTTTTTTATTTTTATTATTCTTACGAGTGGATGCAGCTTGATTCCTGCGCATGCATAAGGGGTCTTCACAGTGTTCGTGTTATCGAGTTAGATGTACTATTCAATATACACAATCGTGAGTGGACCTCGGGAGTGAGTTATGCTATATCGACAGAGTAAACAACGTGGTAGTAGTCAGACGTTCGTGGCACGGGTTTAAAGAAAGTGGCAGAACTCTTTTCTAGTGCCACATTTGTTTATATTTTTTGTTCATTTTGGTTATTATAATTTTAAGTATTTACGGTATAATTGCTTGTAATAATAGATTATACAAATAAATTTAAATAATACAAAATTTTTAACGCGTGTTTCAAATCAATCGACAAAAACAAATATGGCGGTGGTCAAACCTGAGCTATAGCAAGGTAAATAACACGTTAACCAACTTGGAAGTGGGTTTAGGATAGCACGCTGGTTATCGGGTTATCGGTCTGTTAACTTAGCTTGATATAACACACTTAACTAGGTATAACTCGATAACGCGAACACTGTGAAGACACCTATAGTATAGTCCACGCAAAATGAGAAAAGTATGGACATGGAACGTTTTGATCCTCTACAACACCAAAAATATACTTTGCAGAATTTTTTTTTATGCCTTGCATCCAATGCAACAAGGTAACACAAAATGGGGCAAGGAATATTTTTACAGTGTTGCACAGGATCAAAACATTCCATGTCCATACTTTTCTCATTTTGCGTGGACTATACCATCTAGTAGGGGATCAAGGTGTGCTCAATAAAACTAACTAAACTTTTTTTTTAAGTAACCTAAATAAATTTAAAGACAGCGATAAGAAATAAATTGTCTGCCGCTACTTATTGCTGTTGAGTTTTCATTGTTATTTATGCTAATTACTTGCTCGTGCTAAAGCCGCAAAAAGACGAAAACAGTCTTAAGTTATAAAAAAAAGTCCATAGTCCATAGTAAATTTGCATTTTTGCACCTGAAATAATATTGCTGTGGAAAAACACGATAAAAATTACTACACAGATTTTATAGATGCGAAGTAAATCAGCCGGGTAAATTGTCTACTTTTTTTTTGAAAGCTTGTATTTTTAACCAATTGTCCATAAGACCATTTTCGTATATTTGTGGCTGCGTAATGATGAATTAATTAATGGCATTTAAAATAGCGGGGCATCGTTTAACATTTGGATGTCTCTGCTTTTAGCCAGATGAATTATTGAGGTCTTAAATAAATATCAGGCATCGTTTCTTTCTTTACATTACATTACATTTTGTAAACAGTTTGGAGATCAATTCATTTTGAGGAAATTAATTAATTCCTCGTTCCATAGCTACAAAGATGCAAAATTGGTGTTATGAAAAATTGATTAAAAATACAAGCTTTTATTTAAAAAAAAAAAAGTCTAATGACTGACTGATTTCCCTGTGTTTTTAGAGTAATAATAAAATTAAAATGAGACGAGATAACGTAAATTTATTGCGAGAACTCGTATTATCTTCCTTAAACATAATTTAATATGCTATATAACCACCATAGCCAATGCCCATAATTTATAGAAATAGGACAGTGCTGTCGCTTTTGAAGTTAGCCAGAGTTAATTAGGGACTTGTTTGTTGTGCTCTCAATACTCTTCGTTAAATTAATCCGCCGCATCACGTTGTTCTCAATTTCATTGAAATTGAGGCATGTAATAACGAAGCCTCACTTTGAGCAGATCCTGTAAAGCAGGTAGGGAATGCTGGGGAGGAAGGTAGCGGGGGGGATATTGATGTTCGATAGGCTCTTGTCAAGATTACTTGCCTGACTGCCAGTCTCTATCTTAACAATTTGCCATTGCTTTTCATAAATGACACAAATATGGAAATGCTGCAAACATGACGTCTCTTTACTCTCGATTAAGGCTGCAGTATAGTATTTGAATTTGGCAAAAGCGCGGGAAAAGAACCCCAAAATTGGATGTATCGGCAGCCAAGCTCTCACCCAACGTTTTTTTTTAATGAGAAACAATCAAGTCTACGGATACTCTACGAGGGGTAGCAGGCTGCGAACTGTTCGCGTCAACCTGGTTATGGCACAGGCCACAGAGTATGTTTATTTATAATAAATTCGGCACTCTTTTGTTTAAAACAAATGAATCATGATTATGATGATGAATGATTGAATCATTCAATTACAGGTGGGATGCAGCCATGTGCCAACGCATAAGCACTTAATTTCTGAACAGGTTACAAGGAGGGTAATGAATCGACATTTAAAAATGGAAAAAGCTTAAAAAATATATACAATATAATAAAAATCAGAAAGCCAAACCTGAATAAAGCTTGTATAACTCGCTTGAGCTGAGTATGCATTGTTGAGTGCTGGACAAAAACCTTCGATTTCTATTTCGAGAACTCAATTGTTTGCAAATTCTAGTTTCCATCATTTTTCAATGGGACAATTGACAGATTGAAGTGGTGATGGGGGTGGATTTGAGGTGGGGAGAAAAGGGGAAACCCTGTTTTATGTCAATATCGTTACAGTCTCATCCTTCATTTTCACTGAACATTTGTCAAAATCCTAGATGTTGTGTACACTGAATACTGAATTAGAGTCCTAAGAAGTGGCACAGCACTTTGGGCCTACTTTCCGCGTGTTAAATGTTGTAATTACTGGAGATAAGTAGTGTCAGTTAATTTTTAGGGTAGCTCGCGTAAAACCGTTCCGCCTGTGAATGTAAACGGAATTGTACCGTCTTCAATTTGTTTGCCATTTGCTGAAGGAATTGTTATTATTGAATCAGTTGACGTAGTTAGCCTATTCAATAATAACATAAGCTTTAGTTAAATTATAAATATCAGTCGTTGGATTGGGCCTTATGTAATTCTATATTTTCAATTGATTTTTACACTTAACACTGAAAAGCAATGAGGGGTCTCTTCTGCTCTCTATTGACCTCCGCTCTATTAGGGTATTGTGTTGTCAGCAACATGTCTTGTGACCGTGTTCCCCCTCCCGGGGAAGAGGAGGTGTCTATTAGAGGTGGGGTGGATGTTTTTCCTTTTACGTCGAGTCTCAAACCTCGTTTCATACCCACCAACTGCACTATTCAGGCCAATGTTGGTTTTGACTTAATATACTCGTATACATTAAGAATTTTTTTTTATGCTAGAGAGGCTTCGAAGATTACTGGAAATAATGGGGCACAAGCAAATTGTTTTGTTGTTTGCAGTAAGTGGTGGACTCAAGAAGATTGATATGATGATGGTTCCAGTGATGGGGGTAATGCCCTGCCGATATGGCTTCCATTGAACTTGAATGAATCCACCAGTTGTTACCCGTATAATATTGTTATGCTCCACTTTAGTTATTGCTCCTATTCTGGCCCTAGCTTATTATTTAGAGTTGAGCTGGCATGCCGCATAAGTCTTTGGACACTTTGAACAGATAGTGGTATAAATCGACTAGTGTTGTGAACAGAAGGGATACAAAGGGAAATATTTAGATGGGCCCAACCATGTTTTTATTCTTTGCTAGGTAGGCAATAACGCACCTGATCCTAGCATTTTATTGTTGTTGTATTGTATATAGCATACAATATTGATTTTAATTCTCACTTGTCATTTCTCTCTACTCGGTGTCTCGATAGCTAAGCTCGTGTTTGCTGACAATAACTCAAATTGGTAGACATTTTGGAAGGATAACGCTTGGACAATGACCTCGCAGAGGAAGGTACTCGAGTTTAAGTATTTGCAGTTTTATGGCAGTAGGACACGCAAACTTTCATATTATCATTGAATTGGTATGGCTGAGAAATCTAGAGGTATTTTTTTTTCTTTAATATTCAACTTCATACAACACCGTAGAACTTGCTCATTCCAGCAAAAATGCACATTTTCATGTGCCCAAAGGATACATTCACTCTTTAATTAATCACATGACCTAAAAATCTGTTGAACGGGGTTGGTATTATTATTATTATTATTATTATTATTATTATTGGTATTTTTGTCTAATTATTGTATTTGTTGGAATTAAAGAATTGTTATTATTATTATTATTATTATTATTAAACAATACTCGAAATCCAAGAAACGTCAATTTGAAACCAGCCTACAACAAATACGGGAATAGATTAAATAGTATAACGAAAATTAAAAAATGGCTTTTGAATTAAAATACTTCGCTTTAAAACTTACTTTACTTTTTACTTTAATTATTTTACTTTACTATAATTACTCTTTACGTTAACTTACAATTTTAAATGGTATGAATTAAACTGATTTGAAATTAAAACTAAGTTTTTTTTGCTAACACAGACGTGAAATAGAAAACATGTTGCATCATCTACAGCGTTTACTGTGCGAGCCCCCGACAAGTTGATTAACTTGGGGGCCCACAGGTTATTTGTATTATAAGGGTATAATTGTTAATTTATAAATATATTCCTTCGGCGCAGGGGAGTACCGGCCGGAGAAGAAGAAAAACTATTCAAGTATAAATTAATAAGAGATAACTATTTTAAAAAAGAATACCAAATAGATGATAAAGGGAAGTACAACACAAGAAACCCAAAAAAGCTTAAGTTTGAGATGACATATAACAAATACGGAGAGAGATTAAACGAAGTACTTATACCAAAGATATTTAATGAACTTCCTCCACAAATGAAAAAATTTAAACAGATGGGTGAGTTAAAAGCGGGTATAAAAAGATGGCTGGTCAATGGGAGTTAATAATAATAATAATAATAATAAAAACTGACAATAAAATAACAAGTTAAAATAAAATAAACATAAATAAATAACAAAAATAAATGATTAAGCCTTGTTTAGCAGCACTGTCTGAGTCTTTTGTCCCAAATAAGCGCTAGCTTGGGGATGCGGGATGGTATTATTATATGTATTGTATTTTTGTAATATATGCTCCTTGTCCAGGGAATACTGAACAAGGAAAAGAAAGAAAGAAGAAGAATATTTTAGTTTTGGTTGTGAAATATAGTTGGGATTTTTGCACTGTATATCTATATAATATGTATTACTAGTATATTCATCTTCGTTCTTATTCTTCTTCTTGCCGTACTCCCCGCAGCAATATATTTATAAAATACATTCATACAGAACCCTGTGGGCCACCAAATTAAGTAACTTGTTGGGGGCTCAAACAGTTATAAAGCTGAAGATGATTCAACATATTGTTTCGTTGAAGTCTGTGATCCCGGAATGGTATTTAGTTGTTATTGTTACAAAAATGACTAAAAGTAGAGCATTCTTAAGATTTTACCCCAACAGCCATTTTTTGTTTTTTATTCGACGATTATAAATTAAGGGTGGTAATTTTTCCAATGTATACGTGATGCCTTGGCTGGTGTGAAGGGGGCCAGCTACTATTGTACTTTGAATTACTAGCGCTGCAATTACCAGTGTCGATTCTTATTTTTGCACTCCGAAAATGTCTTTGGTGATATTTCTAAGTGAGTTATAATCTCCGTGCTGACTGCTCTTGTGCTGTCTATTAAACTCCATGACGGCAAGAGCGCTGTTTGCACGGTACACATAGTTTTTATTATCATTTTGTTTGTATTCTTCTTTGCTTGAGTTAAGAGGCTCTGGCAAAGACTGTCAGCGGATGTAATTTACTTGTGTCAACAAATGCGATTGTCTCGGGGTTAAATTGTATGAAACCTGGTGCTCGTCTGCTCTGCTTAACATTGTAATGAGAGACTTAGATAGTTGCGATTTTAATTGTAAAATATCCGGTGTTAGACGGCTTAATGCGCTTTCCCGATGCGTCTGATAATTTTACTGTGATCTATTGGTAAAGGTGTGGTGTGGTAATGGTAATGGTGTACTATTATTTAGCAAAGTCTGCTTGTCAATAGCCATTACAGGCATGGGCGTCACAGTCATTGAACTACGCACTCTCGAATACCGATGTTATAGGGTTGAGTGAAAGATCCTTTGTGGTCTATTCCTCCTTGCTGGACCGTGAATAGGCTGTTTAATTCAGTATAATATATTGATTTGTTTGCTGATTTGCTGATAATTAAACATTTAATTTAGACGGCCAAATATACCACAACCGGGGGATGGGGGATGTAAAAAAATAACAAAATGTACTTCCCCAATCACATATATTTACAATATAGTTAACAGTTTTGATATTGAGGTTTTTATATTGCTGAATAATATGATTAATTGATTATTAGTCGAAAATGTATTGTGATTTTTTTCCAAGTCTGTTATACATGAGTACTATTTTTTACTGAGCCAGAAACCTATGAACTGTGACCTTTTTTAAATTGCCCTCCCCCCTGGAAAATTTTCAGCGGGCGCCCCTGCATATGTGTTCACTAAACCAACTGTCCTTGCACAGGAATGTAAGCAGAGGGTAGTCGAAAGTATCTCACCAAGGCAAACCTCGAGAACCCTCTTCTTACAGCAACGTTTAGAATTGTAAATGTCTTAGAGTCTCATTGCGAATTCAATCTTTTGCTTTTAATTCTCTAGCTCTGGCATTCACCGAGGAAAACTAATCCCGCTTGAGGAAATAATTTTTAAGCCAATTACTGTATTATTAAAATTTGTTTTATGCGACCTAGTTTCTAATGGAATGCGTTTCCAACGTTTGCGGGGGCGAATTGCATTATAATTTGTAAAATGCAGAAGAGGCGTGGTTTTTCAAATCTATTAATTAATTAATTAAATAAAAATAAATAAAATAATTAATTATTTATTATTATATTCCTACACCATTGTTAATTTTGACATTATTTGATTCCAAAAATGTTTTCCAGACACTAATTTGCTTATTTGCTATTTTACAAGACTGAATATCTTTCGTTCAATGAATTCTGTAGTTAATAAGCTTTACAGGTAATTGCGTAACGGTAGTAGGTCTTACCTTAGGCTGGTCTTAATCTGGTAGAAACCGAGGGCCCACGGTGAAGATGGTTATGGATCACAGCACTACGGGATGTATAAATCACAGATCTCGACACAATACCGTACGCAACTTTAGACAGAATTAAATAAAGTATTATAAACTGAGAGTAGAATTAAATTGTTAGACCGACCGGGCCAGGATTTCTTTAGCAACTGAGCTGTGTCTGTAGCTTAGACAACTTGTTTTAACAGGAGAATTAGTCATTTACCTATTGTATAGTGACTATATTGCCGGGCTTAAATGGTAAAGAAACTATTTAAAAAAAGTATGCAGTACAATAGAATAATAACTGAAATGTGAGACACTGTGTGCATTTACCACAAACATACTATTATTATAACATAAACATGAACAGTATACAGAAACATTTTTATTTTATATATATATTTTTATGATTAAACCGGAATGATTATTAGGTTTCTGGCAGCCCTTCTAAGGGTACCACTTGCAGTTTTCACATCTACTACCCTTGTAACTCCTTTAGAATCAGGGTAAATTGAGCTGACTCTGCCCATTGGCCAAGTCCCCGGCACTGTTTTGGTGTCCGGTACCCAAACAAGTTGTCCAACCGTTAAATTTGTAGAAGAGCCTTTTGGCCATTTATTTTTTTGCATGAGTGTATGTAATACTTCTTTGTGCCACCTTTTCCAGAATATAGAGGTTATGATGGATATTCTTTCCCACCTTGTTTTATGGGAAATCTGCGACTCAGGGTCATCATTGTGAAAACTTGATGGGGGTGAGCAAAACGGACCGCCTATCATGAAGAAAGAGGGGATAGTAGGGATATGCCATCCCTTCCGTCTTGAGATGGCTCCAGGTAGGGCCTAGAGTTAATCAAGGATTCTACCCTCGCGAATATTGTGACGTATTCTTCATAGTGCATCGGCGGAGTAAGGAGTACATGGAGTAATCTCTTGCAGCATTTGATCATTGGTTCCCATGATCCCATCCATGGACTATAGGCTGGAATGTGCTGAAATTCGATTGATCGGGATGCAAGACTGGAGATAACTTCGGACGTGTGGTCCGTGAGCCATTTGGATATCTCCGACATTTTCTTGAATCCAGCTGAAAAGTTGGTTGCGCAGTCAGCGCGGAATTTCCTTGGCAGACCACGGCGAGATGTAAATCGGTCTATAGCTGCAAGGAAATCTTTAGCCGATAGAGAGGATAATACCTCGATGTGGGTACATCGTGTTGATTCACAATTTAGAATTAAGCCGTATATTTTAGAAGTAGCTGAATTTTTTCTCATATTCACTTTGTAAGGGTAGGGACCGAAGCAGTCAATACCTACAACATTTCGGAATGGGAAGGTAGTTTCCACTCTGAAGGGTGGTAACTGTCCTTGGGCTGGAGCAGGTTTCACAGGATGCCATTTGGCACAAGTGATGCACTTATGAATTAAATTTCGAATTAGAGCTTTTCCCGATAAAATCCAAAATTTTTGGCGGAGTAAACTAATACTAAGGTTAGAACCTCCATGGGCTGATAATACATGATAGAAAATACACAGAAAGCGGGATAGATTGCAGTGTTTTGGTAACAGTAGTGGATGCTTCGCATCATAGTTTATGGAAGCATGTTCCAGTCTGCCTCCCACCCGAACCAAACCTATAGAGTCGATAAAGGGACTTAGCGATATCAGGCCTTTTGGACACGAAGACCCTTTTGAGCTGATTTGGTCAGCTAAATTTGGAAATACATGAGATTGCACGTGTTTTACAAGACAGAGGGTGGCAGCATTAAGCTCTTGTGCAGTTATTGCTGACTCCTGCCTAAACAATTTTGCTGATCGGCAGTTTTTTATAAACCTCAGGATGTAACTAACAACACGTTGCAGACGGCTGTAGCTAGAATATTTTTCTGACAGTGAAAAAATTAAATTAGGTTCAGCGGAAGCGGAAGGTATAAGCAAAGAAATGTGCTTAACATCAGGCAGATTTTCATCTATATTCTCGATAGAATTCTTTTGTGAGTGCTGAGGAGGAAACTTTTCTTTTAAAAACGGAGGACCTTCAAACCACAAGGGGCTATCTAACAGTTTTTCTGGAGAAGCACCACGGCTATTTAGGTCGCTGGGATTTTCTGATGTACTACAGAACATCCATTGAACATTAGCTTCAGAGGTTAAATTGTGTATATTTGACACTCTGTTCGCTACATAAACTTTCAGTTTAGTTACTGGTATGTTAAGGTAGGCTAGGGCTATCATTGAGTCCGAGTAACCATAAATTCCTTTGAATTGATATGGTAAGTTGCCATTTAGTAGCCATTTGATAAGCTTTGCACTAAGTTCTATACCTGCTAGTTCTAGCTGCGGTATTGTACGTATTGTGCGTAGGGGTGCAAGCTTTGTTTTCGCAAAAATAAGTCGTGCGACATTGGGCTGTCCTGGTACGACAGAAACTATATAGGCTGTGCTTGAGTAGCCAGAAAGTGAAGCATCACTGAATAAGCATAAATATTGTGTTGCATTTGTTGCAGTACAATAGCGGGGTATGTTTATTTGAGAAAGCAGTGGCATTTTATTGGTGAATTCGATCCATTCATTAGCAACATTAGGTGGGAGTGGTTTGTCCCAACCATAATCTGAGTGACTGTACCACAAATTTTGTACAAATCTCTTTAGAAAAAAGAGAACCGGTGAAATGAGACCTTGTGAGTCGAAACATTTTGCGAGAAAACTTGTGCAATTACGACGGGTTACTGGGCCAGTAAATTCCGTAAATTCGAATTTGAATACGTCATTTTTTGGGTCCCAAAGGCAACCAAGAATAGGGGTTGTATTATTGTCATTGAAACGTACAGAAACTGGTGAAGAACTAAGTCCTAGTTCTTTGGAATGTGAAGAAATAAACTTTCCAAGAGTGAATTTGCCTTGGGCTAAAATGGTAGATATCTCGTTTTTCCACTGCAGGCATGTGGAAACATCCGGGGCAGCATAAAAACAATCGTCTATGTACCGACAATTAGCCAAAATATTAGTAGCTAGCGGGTAAGTTGATGCGTTGTCTTCACAAAGTTGCTGTATACATCTTAGAGCTATAAATGGAGCTGAAGTTAAACCATAACAAAGATGATTAATAGAGCATTCTTTAAGTTCTCCATTTTGGGAAACTTTGCCGTTTTCGTCTAAGCGAGCAAAAATATGTAATTTTTCCGAATCTTCAGGGTGCAGGGCTATAGATCGGTAAAAATTGTCAATATCGCATGACAAAGCTACAGGGGCGGATCTAGTGGCTAGCAGAACATAGTTCAAATCCCTTTGCAGTTTTGGACCGCAAATTAAAGTATCATTGAAGGAGTGAATAGGTGATTTGACAGCTGGATTAAAAACGATCTTAGCCTTTTTATTTGAACGTTTTATTACAATGTGCTGGTTAAGCATGTAGTTACTTTTTCGATGGGAGAGGGTAATTTCCCTTTTGTCGAAAAACTCTTGTAAAGCTGATTGATAAATTGAATAATCATTTTCATGACGTAACAATTTTTTCTCAAGGCTGAAAAAACAAGCTAAGGCTTTATTGCGGTTTGTAGCTAACTCTGGTGCGTTGTGTTTAAACGGCAGTCTTACTATGAATTGACCATTTGGATTTCTAGAATGGGTCTCTTGAAAATGCTTATCAGCGAAAACCTCATCTTCACTCAATACATTTTTCATGTAGCTTTCTTCACAGATTGACTCAGTAATAAAAAAATTGTTGACTTCTGAAGCGACGTTGCTACAGTCCGAGCAAATGAGACAATTTTCGTAAGAAGGTATATTAATTGGATCGGATAAAAATCGATTTTCACCAGAAATTAATAAGCCCATTGGTGTGTCCATGGCATACGGTAGGCTTCCTATACTGTTAGTATTTTTGGGGTTTAACAGATTACCTAAATGTACAGGTTGCTTGCTGACACTTAAGAGTTGTAAAGTGTCTTGCACTGACAATACAATATGGACGGGGGCGGGTTTAACAGAGTACAGTAATTCAGAGTCAGCTAATTGAAAGTTTAACAATTGCTTGGTAACTTGAGAATCGAGTTTAACAGGAGACAAGTCACTTGTGATTTTTTTAATTACACATGCTTTTATTTGCATCGCATAAGAAGGTTTATAGCGGGATTGCAGAGTTAAAATAACAGAGCCGAGTGAGGGGACAGTTTGGCCACCAACACCGGTTAGCATACATTTTTCTGGAACTATTCGCACCCCTATGGAGCGAACAGCATCCAAAGTGATCAAGTTACGTACAGAACCTGTATCAATAATGCAGCGCAGAAGTTGATCGTTACTTTTAGGACCAGGTACAATGGCCTGAAAGGATCCTAATATAACAGTAGAAGCAGAATAGAATTTGTCCGACACACAAGATAAGACTTTTTCTTGTGCGGATTCGGTAGCAGAATTTTGATTAGCAGAGGCTGAATTTCTTTTTGGACACAATAATGAATTATGTGTTTTATTTTTGTTTTCACAGTAAATACAGCATTTTTTACTGGTGCAGGCAGAATTATTATGCTGACTAGATAGACATATAGTACAGCGTTTAGAATCGTTAGCCCATTTAACACGTTGGGTTAAATCTAAGCTAAGAAAAGCAGAGCAGCGACCAATTTTATGGTTGCAATTTAATTTACAGTAAATGCAGAAAGCAGAAGCTGAATTAGCTGAAACAAATTTAGAATTGCTATACGGCTTGGCGTGGCTGGAATTTGCACGTTGAATCCGCACCGTTGGCTGACGCTCTGAAGAGCTGTTAGTACTGGGCAGTGGCGTAGCTTGCAAATGCAAAGCTACGTTAGAGCTGGACTTGTCATACTTTTTATTTGAATTTTGATAATTACTATTTGACCGAGCTTTGGAATCATCAGATGTAGACTCAGCTGCAAGTAATTCCAGTGTACTTAGTTGTTTAGATACAAAGTCAATCAACATACTGTATTCAGGAATTGTAGTTTTTTCCGACATTTTGGATTCGAATAATTTTCTAGTGAGTGGGTCTAGATTTTTAGATGAAATGGTAAGCAGAAGAAAATCTGACAGATCTTTTATATCTGGCAATGATTTTAGTGTAGTCACGTGATCTTGATGAACTCTTAAAAAATCTCGCAAGGAGTCGGCTGTAGCCTTCTTGGCAGGAGCGGAGGAAAGAATTTCTTTAGTTATAGCAGAAGCTAGAGCTCTGGGTGACTGATATCTATTTTTCAGTGCAGTAATGGCATTAGTGTAACCACTATTCGATAAAGGAAATGTATTAACAAGAGCAAGAGATTCTCCCTGAAGCAACGACTGAAGGTAAAAGAATTTCTCTGTACCAGAAAGTGACGGATGTTTATCGTAGATGGCTTCAAACAAGCGAATAAAGCGCGGAAAATCGAGTAAATTATTATTAAATGGTTGTATAGAAATACTAGGAAGTTGTACCGCTGAATGCTGAGGTGCAGCATGGCTGCTGATCTGGGGCTGTTGGGCACTCTGACTTTTGTCAAAGTCCACCGCTTCAGAATGAATAACATCGATGGCCTCTATAATTTGATCAAATTGAAGGGAAATTTTAGATATATAGTCCAAGTTATCTTTCTTCTCCTTATCTGGAAGCTGCATGGCTAGATTCCTCATTTCATCCTCTATCATGCTGACTTCATGTCTTATTTTTAAGGCAAAATGTTTTTTAGAGTTAAGTAAAGTCAATTTAGACTTGCCATAATTCTTACAAGTATCTAGAATTTGATTTAACCGAGCAAATGAATCTTGTATCTTACCAATTTTTAACTCTAAATCACTTAAGATTTGCTTATTAGCCATGATGAAAATAATGAAATTGACGAAGCAAAGCAAGTACGGTATGTGGTTATAACAAACTTGAACAGGACTGAACCAGCAGTACGCAGGGAAAAAGGCAAATTGAGCAGTAAATCAAATTTAAAGTAAATTCAATGACTTTTGCATGAAATTACGTAGGCCTAGCTGAAATAAAAAATTATACAATACAGTATGTATGGTAGATGCAGCACAGTTTCACTTACAAGCAGATATATAGCAGTTACAGTAGCAGAACAATGCACAATTATGCAATACAATGTGATAAAATTGCACACAATTTTAAATACGGCAGTAATTATAGTGGAATTATCCAGTTAGGTATAAAAGCTGATCAGGCAAAGAAGGACCATATAGTTATTAAGCTTTACAGGTAATTGCGTAACGGTAGTAGGTCTTACCTTAGGCTGGTCTTAATCTGGTAGAAACCGAGGGCCCACGGTGAAGATGGTTATGGATCACAGCACTACGGGATGTATAAATCACAGATCTCGACACAATACCGTACGCAACTTTAGACAGAATTAAATAAAGTATTATAAACTGAGAGTAGAATTAAATTGTTAGACCGACCGGGCCAGGATTTCTTTAGCAACTGAGCTGTGTCTGTAGCTTAGACAACTTGTTTTAACAGGAGAATTAGTCATTTACCTATTGTATAGTGACTATTCTGAATTCATTTGATTATTTAATATTCCCGTACTCTGCGCACCCTCACATAGTTTAACTTTTATGTGATTCCTTGTAATCAATATTTATCATGTTTATTTCTACATTAACCGTTCAGAGCAATTCGTAGTGCCTCCACTACGCGTTTTTTGTACAAAGTCAATTTTCTCCGGAAATATCGATCTTAGAGATTACAAATGCAGAAAAATTTCTTCGGTTTTTGCTTTCAAATTTATACGTAGTATAAGGAAAAATTTGTGTTGGGTCCAATTTATCGATTCCGAGATTTCAACGGAATTACACGTTTTGAGGTCCCAGGAACCCAAAAAAGTGGTTTTTACGAAACGTCTGTCTGTCTGTTCATCGATTTCCGGGCAAACTACTCGGCCGACTTTGACGAAAACTATTTCTTTTAAATTCACATATATTGTAGTCGTCTTTAATGTTGACAAAATGCGGGGGGTCGCTTGCCCCTGTTATAGTTTGCTTCTGGGGGTAAAAAAATAAAAATAACTAAATTTTAATGAAAAATGGCTAAAAAATAATTTCTATCGATGATTTCTACCTTTTGGCATGTTATAAGTGTTAAATTGAGTAACGAAACCGGACAGGTTACTTTCCCAAAAAACTATTTGGTTTTGTAAAAAAAAAATGTTTTTTTGAAAAAATGATAGAAAATTCACGCTCAAATGCATTGCGTGCTCTGCCATTATTGCTGTGTGGTCCGAGCTATCTAGAATTTACCTCACCTCCAGTGACGTTAGATGGACAACCCCCCCCCCCCTCCCCCGAGATATCGGAAATTTAACCATAGGAAAATTGTTTTCCATGAAATTACTCATTTTCTCTATCTACTAATTTTGATAAATTGGAAAGCATGTTCGAGTAAACTCGGACCGGTTCTTCCTGATATGTTTAAGCTGTAGCTCTACGATTGATACATGAGATAATTGATTTATACACTTATAAGGTTTTTCCCCTTCCAAATGGGTCTAAAGAGGTTCCAGACATCACAATTCTTTCCGTGCATTCCAGGTAGTGCTCCGTCAAGTTACGGCATTTTACAATGGACCCCTTATAACTGAACAATGTTCTCCAGTATTAAAACGTTTTTTGGAAAATGATTTTTTTTTTTAATTTCCCATAGGAAATTACGTTCCGTTGTTTGATGACCTCTGAATGTTTTCAATGTTTACTTTTAAATTTCGTTATTTTTAATTGTTATTCTACATTTATTCATTTGAACGGTGACTTTGCCCTCAAATCAGTTAAGAATTGAAAGAGAATGATTAATATTGTACATACCACCTATTATGATTCTCCAATAAGTATAATATACTGAGCAGATAATTGCTGAGGCAGAGGCTTCAAAAGGTTTTGTAAACCAATGACGTCCAAGACTCTTTGACGAAATTAATTAATTCCTCAGTCTACAGCAGCAAAGATATGAAAATCGTCAAATGAAAAATACACAAAAAATGCAAGCTTTTCGCAATAAATTTGCACTATAGAAAACTATGCTTACATTTTTTTATACGGATTTTATACAACAGTAGTAATTCAAGCGGGTTTAACCATTTTCATATCTTTGCGGCTGCAGAACGAATAATTAATTGATTTCGTCAAAAATGTTGCCATTTCCCATTTGTTTACAAAATATTTCGAAATCTCTGTAGAGGTAAGGTACAAAAATGCGGCTTACCTGGATAGGGCGCAATTTGCTATAGTGAGGTTCCATTCAAATGGGAGCTGTTTGGTGCACTCAAAATAAGTATCTACTTTTTTAAAGAATCAACGTTTAAATTGAAAAATGGGAGGATACTATAATTGGTTTTTGACTGGTACATTGCAATTTCACTTCCTCATTTCATTGCGACACAACTGCAGTTTAGTCCATTTCACTCGAATAATAATTATCTCTAGTAATTAACAAAGTTTACACTCCAGTGACTGTGTGGAGGAATGAACATGTTTTTTCCTTAATTTCAGCTACATACTATGTTCTTTTGAGGTGAAATGGATGCCCCATCCGGGTTCCAGGAACTCAAAAAAGTGTTTTTTTTTTACGAAAAGTCTGTCTGTCCGAACTGGTCCGGCTATTTCTCTCAAAATTACATACATAATTATTCTGGTATGTTTTTTCAATGGCAGGACATAGGAGGCGGGGCCCCAGAATTTTAAAAATCTAGTTTTGGTGGGAAGTGAATGTTCCATGTCTCCTATATCGAACTCTAAGATAGCTTATCCTTTCGTCTTGCTGCTACGCCTACTGGCCTATTCACAATGCAGGTTATATGCCTTGATATCACCGATTGAACATTCGCCTACATCGGACTAGAATCTTTTCTATTATCAGTGTTTTTACTAATCGAGATTCGAGCTCTACTGTATATAGGGTTCTTAGTATATTATGTATAGTATACTATTTATGAGTCTTAATTATTGACGATTATAGCTGAAAGAGTAGTAGTAGTAGTATGAACTAGTCGGGATCCAGGCCACTCACTATCTGGGCCCACAGGTCGCGCTAGTCGACTAGTCGAGCCCCACTGCTTCTGCATTGCTGAAAGAGTAGCGCCAAGGTGCTCGCCAAAAAGGCGCTGACGCCATTTCAGTTCACATAGATTTTGAAGGGGTTGTATATTAACAGTGAAAATGTCGCCTCAAGACTTTGGAGGTTGATCTATTTAACCGCAGTGTTTGAGTCTGAATAGCCGGCCAGTTGATTGATCGTAAAATACCAGAGTGGTTTCCATCAAGTTTATGATGCCGCCATGTTGGCGTATCGGTAAACAATTCTGCTGTGATTGCCTTCTTCTTTGTCAATCATAGTACTCAATATCGACTTCTCTATCACACTTTGAAACACAACATAGTACTTACTTTTGTTTTATCTTATCCCCATACTCACCTGTTGCATTTTTTTTAATGCGTGGGAAGATGTTTCGTATAATCTGGTAGAGTTAGTGATTCCCTAAATTCCTTATAATACAATATATATTAGTGAATAAATCAGGATATTCTCAACGTGTGTTCAACCATGAAATAGTGCACAGTTTCTCTAGTATGGTTTGGAGTAGACAAACAAAATAATTATGGATTGTTTCTACTTGTACACTGCGCCTACCCAGCTGGGTATACGATGAAAACTCAGTGAGAAGTAATTCTAATGCGCTTTATGAAGTCCTGAAATTGAAAAATAAGTGTTTCACTAATTATTTAGTGATGAGAGTAATAGGACATTTAGTGTTATACAGTAAAATATCAACAACAGAGTTAGTTTGGATGGTTCACGTCTTAAGTCTTACGTATAATAGAAAACCCGTAACAAACCTCGAACCCATCTTATGAGGGCGTACCCTTCGAAGTGTCGATCGTGCTCTTACAATAATTAGACCAAGTCGAAACTCCCAATGAGGCAAGTTTGGACAGAACCCGGTTAATAACCATTATTGAATTTCCAAGAGGTTTCGACTTCCGAGGCTGAGCGAACTTGTGGACAAGACAGAGAGATTTGGCTGTTGTCCTCTGCTTCATTCAGAGTCAGAACATGGGCCATTCTTGAGATAGTGAAATTTATTTATTTCTTAGTTTATTGAAGAACCCCTTCAAAAACAGAAGTCTAACCTGCCGCGGAGTTCAGATTTTTTTTTTTTTTTTTTTTTTTTTTTTTTAGATAGAAGTGGACTTTTTCAATTTGATAAACGCATTCGATACAAAATGACATGGGACATTCATTCTGTGATGGCTTCCTTTGATGCTAGTGGATTCTGAAAATTTGACCTAGATTAGTAGTGATGGTATTGCAGTGGAAACCTGTTTTTCTGCTTTAGATCTATGTATTTCCAGTAGTCAGTGTCAAATACGAGAAGTACGTCTCTTATTCCTTATCCGCTACTTAAGAGGCGATTAAAAACTTGTTTGGTGGCTTCGGTCAGTCATCTATTTTTTTTTTTTTTTTATACCAATTTTGCTGCATCTGTTGAACATGGGAGTACAGTTATAAATTCGAAGCACTGGATGTAGGTTCATTTCTTTTTTTACAGAATATACTTTCGATTACTTATTTACTTACTGGAAGATGTTTGTCATTTACTTTAATGGGCCTCGTTTTCAAAACTGCCTTTTCAACAGATTTAAACTTAAATGTTTAAATTTTAAGTTTAAAATTTTAAACTTAAATGTTTAAATCTTCCCTTATGAAAGTGAACCTGTTGTGTGCATGTTGTGGGAGCTTAGAATGGATTTTACACAGTTTAGAAACCAGATTCAACGTGACGACTCGACTGGCGGGTGGTTTGTTCAACATTTTACACATTTGGAGCTATTAACACTCTATTTTCAGACCATTTGCTGTCGGTATACAGAACTGACCTACCTTACTTTTACTTAATCGTGTCCGAGAGATGGAGACTAGGCGAATCTTTGGGCCCAGTGCTGTGCCGTCTTGACGCCAGCTTCAGTACAATTCCAAAGGTCGTCCACTGACCTACCAGTGCTGTGAGGTTGTCTTGAGAAAGCGGCTCTACAATTAATTGAGTTGTGGCATTCTTCGAAGCAGAAGTTTTTGCCTTGGTCGTTAGACGTTAGTCAAAGTGCTATGGAATGCAAAAGAGGTAATCTCACCTTGCAAAAGGCTTCACATTCCAGAAGTTAGTTTTGAGGTCGGCAGACAGATGATGTGGACCCGGAGTGCTGACAAGCTGCACATTCTTCGCTGTCATTAGTCGCTGTCAGCGATGGCAACCGACCTGTGAGAAATTACTCCCCGGTGACGTAGGCCTCCGTGTTTTCATAAAGTCCCCCGGGAATCCTGCCAAAAGGTGTGCTGGTGGCCTTTCTGGCAGGGAGATGGGAGTTTTTGTAGAAGCTTGATGGAGAGGTTAATCGCCTCTCAATCCACTTGGAGAACCTTTTTGCTTTGTTCTATTACGGTTCATATAATTTCTTATGAACATTACTTTGGAGTTGTAAGCATTGATCAGCGTGGGTCATTTTCCATTGTCTATGAAAATTGTGTATGTCTTTTAGTTAAATTAAGACACATGTCTAGTTGTTGGCAGACTTGACACTAACATGTATTGTCGGATGCGTGGGAGTCAGCAACTGGCCCTCAACTCACACCTACCATAATAGGACGAGTCGATAGGCTTATTTCGAATGTATCTTTAGCAAACCCTTCTGGAAAAGGATGTGCTGTATTCCCACCAGGGACGTTCAAATTAAAAAAAACATGTATAAATAGCTTTTCTGTGCAATCAAAAAGTGTGTAATTATAAAACGGCAAAATCACTCCCCACTAAGAGCTGAAATACAATATGTAGCACAGGATAAGTAAAAGGCCCATTAGTATCTTCAAGCTGCTGGTGTTGGTTGCCTATTCAGACGATTGGGTAGTGGGAAAAATAAATTTTATTTTCTTGGACCATTTATATGAGGTCGTTTGCTGTTTGCCCCCTAATGGCCTCGCTGACCACGACAGGTTCTAAGGTTTCATCCATCACTTTGCTTACAAATGGAAAGACATTTCTGTTGTCGTCAGCCGCAGTTGAGATGTTTATTTTTCCGACTTGTGGGAAATCTACCACTGACGTTTTTCCACTCTTTTTATAGTCGCTGGCGATGGTATTTACTTATAATTATTTGCTTCCTTGCTAAACCAAGTCATTAGTTTGCACTTTTTGGTGAAGTGTTGGTCAATGTTTTTTTTTTTTCTAGGTAAGAATATATTTTCACTAATACGCGGATTAATTATTGGTGAGTCAATCAATTCTAGTGTATTGCTTGTCTTCTATTAATAGTACCTAGGACGATTCTTGGATAATGCTTGTTGATTTTTTTTAACAAGTCTTTCGCGTAGTTTTTGCAGCTTAGCCTATTTTCATGTCCATGGGGAAAATTATGTTTTTCCTCTATAAAATGGCCGAATTACCCACGTCCTACAATATTAGACAAGGTGAGTTGATGGGGATGCATTATCCGCTCTCCCTTCCATTTCTTCGGGAAGAACCATGGATCATAAGTGAGAGTTGACTTACAGAGGAGTACTATATAGTGCTTCTTCTCCCAAACGAAGAGCTTCAGATCCCACAATGAATATTCCTGAGCAGGGTTTTACCCTGGCAAATCTGCGAGTCAAATTGGAAGTAGTGGCGTTAAGTATACATTAAGAAATATATAAAGAAAACGCTACCTAGTACAGCATATTTTTTATCTCAATTTTGACGTTTATGCTGTTAAGCAAACCTTACGTTAATCCCAGTGGATTGCTACATTTCTCCTCCTACTGATACGCCAAGTCAGGAAGTGTCATGTAGGAAAAGGTCGGTGATTGCTTTGCAGCCCATGTACTAGGCTCGGAGACATTGACCAAGATTGCACCAAGTTCACGAGCATTGGCACTCAAGGCACGTCGCTCATTCCTATGTACCTGATCCCCTCTCCTTATTGGCACCTATTGTCACTCTCGTCTAGTTCCTTTTGCTGCTGAACAAAATTGGGGCTTATGCAACCGATAAAATATGTAGGTGGTGCAGTGTCTGACGATATCTAGCAATTTTCATGATATGGTGATGAGATGGGTGTTCGAGAAATTTTTTGATCATATCGGTTTCAACGTTGCTGACTAATTTTACGTGGCGTACTTTTCCTCTAGATACAAGATTCTCGATATATTATCTATATATATATATATATATATATATTCTCGTGATATTATGTGATTGGTTTGACTGAACTGTAACGTACTGAGTGATCGTCTGTGAATGTATCTAAATTCTAACTTGTACTAGTTAGGTACTCCGCAGTCCGTTGGTTAAGGGGCTCAACATAATTTTTGAAAAAATACACGAATTATTATTGTTGTGGCTTATTAACACGGTAATCGCTGACGGCGTATCTTAGGCACTGAAGGACAGAAGGAAATTAATTTATGTATTGCTTTTCAAAATTCTGGCGAATATTTAGTCAAAATTACAGTTTTATTTATCTTACTCGCTCCATTATCATGGAAATTTAAGATGAAGAGCATTTTGCTTTCACTTACTGTGACTTAATGTTTAAATTAACGCGTAACACCCACTAACTTTACTATTGTGCAAGTTGTAAAATGAAATAGTTGAGGGAGATTTTTTTTTGTAAGGATTACTGGATGGCAGCGCCCGGCATTGGAACATGGCGGTGTCATTCAGTATTCCTTATCTAGACATTTTTTAAGGTGGTGGGCACGGCGCTGAGAATCGTTTAAGCAAGTAAATACGATTGATTGACACTATAAAACAGGAACTTCAATTGTTGGAAACTGAAATTTGAAAGAAGAAGGAAATTAATTAATCAGAAAAGTTTTTCAATAAATCACCTACTTTCGCCGTGTTGCATGAAGTCACCGGCAGTTTCTAAAGTGAATGGGGGAGGGGGGAGAATTCATGTTGCCGTCGCTCTATTAATTTTCGTTTTTTGTTAGCATATAGTATGCGTTAATGAATTTCATAATTAAACCTACAACGGTTCTTTTGTCTTGAAACTCAACTCATTTATTTACTTTCCGCACATTTTGTTTTACACGAATAAAATAAGTAAGCTAAAGCTGGCTAATAAAATTTGAATTTTTAAATGACTTCTTGTTTCATGAGTTGGAAACTGACCTTCGCGATCTGGGGATCCGTAGATGGGGGAGTGTTGTGCAAAACCAAGATGACTGGAGGAGTGTTGTCGAGCAGGTCAAGGCTGGGGCTGTAAAGCCGGAAGAAGAATTAGTTTAAAAAAAATTCCCTTCAGTTTTGCTTAGTATTGAGCCCATCATTTTTGTTATGCGTTGATAAATGGCGCTGTATATTCTCATGATTTGAACTAAAAAAACAGGCAACGTCTCCCTATAAAAATTCCATTTCAACCTGAAAGGAAATTCCTCCCCTCCCAAAAGCGTAAGCTTCAATGAAAACGGTAACCCGATTGCGTTATTTCAGCAGGAATAATAAAAAATGAATCCTCGATTTTCGAAAGCCTTTGTGAATCCAATGCTTCCCATTATGCCGGGACAAATAAAATTATATTATTCGTGCTAGTAAAACGACCCCCCCCCCCCCCCCGCCTGCTGTTAATCATTGCATGATATTTCAGTGACAGACGTCATTTCAAAACGAGGTCGCCAGTGTTTGCTATAGTGATGAAAGATATTTTTGCTCTCGTTTTTGATACAGTCCAACGGAAGCAAATAAATAGGGGAAAGGAAGACGGGGTGGGGGGGTTGGGGGATGATTGGGCAAATCGAGTGGAAGTTACCCCTCTTTGCCTTTCCGGTCCACTGACCATCGCATCGTTCACTTGAAAACTAGTAGAGCGTCAACAGCTTGTGTCCTCGGAATATTCTCGGCTAGGTTACAGCCCTCTGCTCTTTTGATACTCAGACACCCCCCCCCCCCTCTTCACTATAACTTAAAAATAAAAATTGTTATGTTAAGAGTGTACAGTCCGTAGGAAATTGGCAGCCCAAAATTTAATACTTTTTAATTTTTATTTCATTAACTGAGCATGTTATTAAAGATTTGGCTCATCAAAGTTGTAGAAGACTGCTTCATGCATCATATTATAAGATATTTTTAATTTTCGAAATTGTATTTTTTTTTTCAGAAACATGCAAATATTTTATAAACAATAACTTTTCACGTATTATCGATTTTATAAAAAAAAACTACAATTTCGAAAACTAAAAATACCTTATTATTTTGGTGGGAAACGAATGTCCCATCTCTCCTATATAGAACTCTATCTAAGGCGATGTCACCAAAGACCTGATAAAAGTTGTGATGTCACCAATCAAGAGCCATTCCAGTCCAGTGTTAAATTTATGTCTTACGAGTAATCTTCCTTCCTTTCTCCTTAGTTTTGCTAATAATAAGCTGTGAACATTTAAGTTTGTTGAAGTCTTAATAATTGTATTTCAATGAAGCTGATATCTCGTGGTGTTACTGAATATGAGCGGTGTAAATTAAAATTACTTAAGTTGATTTCATTGTATTTTTGAATCATAATGAATCTTGATTGATATGTTTGTAGCGGTTTCCAACATTCTTGATTATTTTAATATGAAAAGCAAAGAAGATTAATATGACGTGAAATTAAATTGCCTCTCTTTCATTGAAGAGTATAGTATTTTCAAGACTCTTCAACGAGATTTTCAATAATCTTGGATAAATAATTTATTTAGTGTTATCTTTGAAATTGTAACCTTTTGCTTCATTTTTCACTTCCCCCTAAAACTATATTCCACATTTCTGTGATGCAAAATAAAGTTGATTTTGGTGGGTAGTAGTAGTATGGTTGTACACAGTCCCAGGCCACGGTGTGGGCCCATAGGACAGGGGACCTCCTGATTATAGTGGATTCCGAACCACTTGGGAAACACAGTGAAGTCACACGATTAGTTCGGAGGTGACCAGGACAAGTCCTACCATGTTTCCCTACCGGCACTGTGCACACTACCAAGTTATCTGCATCTTTCAACCTGCTCTGGTCCGCTGGATTCAACTTGGTAAGGCGGCCGGCATTTTGGTGGGTTGTTAAATACTGTACTTGGAACGTATCGTCGCCAACTATGAGTTTGCCAGGTTTCCCTTTGACGGTCTATAGAGCCATAAATGAGAGTAGCTATATTAAAGTCATTATTTATTTATTTAAATCCTCTACATTTTGATGTGTGGTATGTAGCCGGCACTAATATTCTTTGGCCACATTATTTGAAGGCGTAACCAAGAGTTTTTATTGCCCTATAATCTATATTTCATGAGAAATTTGACAAGAAGCGTGTAACTGGGAGGTGTCCAATTTGCTCTTAAAGTGCAAAATGCAATGAGGTACAAAAATAAATAAAAAATAACAGCAATGCATGGACGTTAGTGGCTCGGGTTTCCCTCGGTCCTCGGAGAACGCGGTTGTAATTAGTTTGGGTTGGACGTTATTAAAAAACAGCGCCAGAGTTTAAGTGGGTTGAAACATGTGCCGCTGGGGTGTGGGAGGGGGGGGGGGAGTGACGTCTCATTTTTTTCTCCCGGCGAATGGTCCCATATGATGATTTCCTGCTCGCTTGTTAGTTGGAATTGTGTGGCATTTGTTAGCTCAGCCTCACGGGGAGCAATTGTTGTCTGATGGAAATCGAAAGTGCTTTTTATCTTTTTCCGCTGGAAAGAAATATTGGGTGGAGGTATTCATTGTAGTAATCGCTGCCATATTTTCAGATGGATTGTTAGCATGCTGGACATTATTTTTGGTAGTTCAATTTGGGATATTTGTATCGATGTTAAAGGTTCTGTTGTGGAAAATACGTATCACATTCGATACATACTGTATTTGCTGGTAAAATTTGTAAATTAATAAAGACTTCTTCTATTACGAAGCCAACCTATTCGTGTTAGTGCTATATAAAGCCTTCCCTTGCACTGAACAAGGAAGGTCAGTGATCACCTGCTTTGTATGCCCTCCAAAGCATGGCCAGAAAATGTAGCAATAGTGGGATTCGAAACAATACCTTTTCGATTGATTTCGGAGTCCGTAATACTGCTGCTCTACATGTCATGACAATTACGTTGTATCAGTCATTAACTCAAATTGCAGTAATGTATTATGTTGCTATATTTTTGCTTTCCAATTTATACATAGCATAAGGAAAGCTTTGTGATGGTCGACATTTTCGATTCCGAGATTTCAACGGATTTACACGTTTTAAGGTCCCAGGAACCCCAAAAAGTGGTTTTTACGAAATGTCTGTCTGTCGCTCTGTCTGTATGTCTATCTGTCTATCTGTCTGTCTGTTCATCGATTTCCGGGCAAACTACTCTGCCGATTTTGATAAAATTTTGCATGTAGGTTCACAAAAATCATACCTCGAGACCATTTTTATTTTATTTTGGGCTAACTCAATTTGGGGGGGGGGTGTTATTTTCAAAAACACGTCTAAAAAAATTATTTCTCAAAAACGTCTCCAATGATTTCTTTTAAATTCATATATATTGTAGTCGTTATTACTGTATACAACATGCAGGGGGTCGCTTGCCCCTTCATAGTCGGCTTCGGGGGGTAAAAAAATAAAAATAAACTCAATTTTCATGAAAAATGACTAAATAATCATTTTTCTGCGGAACCTTTCTATCGATGATTTCTACCTTCAGGTATGTTTTAGGTGTTCAATAGAGTAACATAACCGGATAGGTTGCATTCCCAAAAAATATTTGGTTCTGTGCAAAAATTTATTTTTTGAAGAAATTATGGGAAATTATTTAAATTCACGCTCCAATACATTACGTGCTGTGTGTCATTGTTACTACTGTTACAATGTATTGGTCTGTTCGTTCCAGAATATGCAATTGAGTTTTAAGGGGTTTTCAATATATTGAGATGGACACACCCCCCCGCCCCCCAGAGGGATCTGAAATTTAACCATAGGGAAATTATTTACTATGAAATTACACATTATGTCTATCTACTAATTTATAAATTGGAAAGCATGTTCGAGCAAACTCGGACCGGTTCATTTCTCCTTAACATACGAATTTTACAATTGGTAATGAAAACGACTTTATTGACATCAAAAGGCGAACAATGAAACTAAAATATTAAATCTTTTTTCATGGTAATCCTATGGCATAATTTTTCCTAATAATGACTTCTCAGAGTAAAATATACATTTTCACAAGTACAAGCACGCTACCACTATACTTACTATCATAGAAGTAATCGGCAAACCCACACATGCGGGTGATCGATGTAAAGGGATCGAGGTCATGTTTAGTGTTTTGGTTAATTTCTTTAAGAGTAAATCGGAGTACACCCATTATGCGATTTTTGTGCATAGTTGATTTTCACAGGAAATATCGATCGTATAGCCGTCAAAAATATCCATTTAAGTAGCAGAAATGCTCCTCTACATTTCGATACATGACATGTGACCTTCACTGACATCAATCGGCCGCAGACCGTTCTTAAACTTCTTCCTCGGGATTACTGTACCAATAATAATAATAATAATAATAAGTCTTTATTAAAATATATATATATATGTAGATACAGCGAGATTAGGGCCTATGGCCCTCTATTACACCTAATTGTTTTTATCTAAATCATATTCAATAATTGTAGCCTGTCTGTGTTAGAAGGAAGTACATATCAGGTCTTGATATTTTTAACAACTCTACGATTGATATTTGACGTCGGTAACTAGGCAACCCAAATCTTGCCATTTCTACGCGTTTGTTAAGTCCTCGCTTCTCTGGAAGGTTATGTGGTTGTGATCGCTAAGGTCAAGCAAGGCTCCCATCAGCCATGCGAACTAATTTGCGTTGCCATAGATACACCAGTTATGTGTATTATAACGTATCGTCATCAGTTAATTGCAACCTCACCACAAAACTGTCTGTTGCATATATGTTTACATCAGTGGGACCAGTATGAGCCAACTTATAGCAGTTTTTGGCTGTTCCATAAGCTAAACATGGACACCGTCTATTGTATTTAACATCATTGTGTCTCATTATTTACAATATATTTTATTTCGTAATCGGCTATATTAAAAGTTAGAGGTCTGCATTCTCTTTCTGGTTTTAGAGAGTGTGAGGTAATAAACCTAAAAAGTGCAGATTTGACCATAACGTTTTTATTTTTAACCTTCCTTTTTTAATTAAAGAATTAGAAGGCGCTGTCAGCCTAACTAACTGGAAAACCCTTTCCACCCTCATCTGTATGCAAGGATTACTTCCGGCTTAATGAAATAACCTTCAAAAAATTTCCATTACGTTGCGAATCTCTGGTCACGCAGACCCCGTAGAAAAGGACATTCCTGGGATATATGCATGGAATGTTGGATGAGAATTCCTCTGCCATTAACCTGGACTTCTGTCTTGGTGAACCTTCTCTCGTGAGTGGAAGTACCTACCTTACTCATTCATTGGTGCTTTTGATTTTATATTGCTTTTTGAGTGAGTTCTGTATTTGTATTGCATTGTTGCCATCAGAATACCTTATCCGGGAAGAAGTTTAAATAATTTATCCTTAATAAACTATTGGGCAATGATGTATTTTTTTTTATAATTAAAAGATTTTAATTGCCAATTGTTTGTCAATAAAGATTAATTGCTCTTCATAGTGTCGCTTATATGCTGTACGTAGGCGGAAATTTTTTTTTTCTCTCAACCTAACAGAACATTTGAATATCGTCTGCTTTGTTTGGTTAGTTTAAGTTATTCTTTTCCCTCTGCACGACAATGTTTATGTATTTTTAAAACCATATTAAAATTCTAAGTAAGGACTTGTAAACAACCTGTTGAAATGCGGCCAGGATGCACAATGCAGAATTCTGATTAATGGGTTGAAATGCTCACAAGTAAATACCTGACAGTGCCTACAGCCCAAGAATAAAAAGGTGTGGTCTTAGACCTACTGGGTGACGGGCACGTGTGTTGCCCAATGACCGTCTCTTTTAGCCAGAGAGAATTTATTAAACGGAGAGTATGGACCCCCTAGCACGCACGTCGTTCAAACTAAGTGACAGCGTTCAGCACTCACTGCCAATAGTGTTCAGTTCTGTGTTGACCTGGGCTGTGACTTCCGAGCTCCATGCCAAACCATCGCACTTGTTCCTTCTAATGGTCCCAAGATTTGTACATAAGAGAGATTTGAGTCATGGAACACCTATAGACAAATAAAGAGTAACTGTTCCAAACTGAGATATTCGCTTCCGGCAAACTATTTTTTGAGTATCAACTACTACTTGTCACGTCTCTTCAATGCCTCGTCATAACTCACACAACACAAATTATTGTGTTTAATTTTTAAGCCCAGAATAAGTTATTATTTATCGTCATAGTAGGCCCAAAGGTTAATTTATTATTAAACGGCTCGATGAATAACTATTTTAAATGCCTAATTTTTAAGTCCAGAATAAGTTATTATTTATCGTCATAGTAGGCCCAAAGGTTAATTTATTATTAAACGGCTCGATGAATAACTATTTTAAATGCCCAGATATGCACACCAAATAGCATAGAAACTAAATGACCCAGTAAGTTGCTAAGGCTAAGGCCCGGTGGCACCACGCTTAGAAATGTTTTTGTGAGGGATACTGGAAGTATGATCCAATGCATATCGGTGCCATCACTACTCCTTAAAAAACATTTATAATCGTGGTGGGAACTTGCCCAAGTGGAATTTTTATTATCATAATGTTCCAGAAGTGTTGCTCATTCGCTTAGCAATGGCCTCTGCTTCTAATGTATATCAAACCTCCATCATTCTGCAGAAGGTCCAAAATTTCCATTATTTCCTGGCATGGTAAAATATTTACGGTATACCTATGACGTTAAAGCAAACAAACTACGAGTTGGGATTTTCCCCTGAATAGATAATTGAAGTTGTGCTTGGGCTGCCTGTCATTACAAATTATAGAATTATGCAATATCGGATAGATACACACAAGCATGGAAATTAATTATAATTTGAGGAATCTCGTACAATTGGTGGAGACTGAGGTGATCCTGAAATTGATTACTGATTACCATATTGAGCTAATCAGTTCATTTGCATGACTGTTATTATTCAGTTTCTGATTTAGTCCATGTTGTTGTAACCCATCAATTTTACTGGGCCTGTCCATGAGAAGCTGGAGCGATTCTCCTCTGCAAAAACATCCCCCCTTCCCCCTTCAGGATTAATTAAACATTTTAGAGTAGTGTTGTTCATCAATTTTACATTATGGATGGGATGCGTTATATCATTTGCTCATTTACAGTGCAGTATGTGTACGGTGTGGTTTATTGATTTAGTAATCGTTTATTTAGTTACAATAATATATGCTGTTAGTAACTCATTCTTACTAAGTAAACTCTATTATTTCAAAAATATTAAGTAAAAAGTGCGGTTTCCTGGATTAAAAGATAGCTGTGTAGTACCCTTTACAGCCAACCTTTTTTAATTCCTGTGGACGTCTTCTAGTAATCCCAGTGGGTTTGAGCGATTATGATAGAATTTTTCTTGTTTTGGTTGCCCACCCTCATATTATTCCTCAGATAGGCTGTGCATCTGACTGGAGATTATTTCTTTTGGCAAGTGAATGTTCAAATTATTGTATTGATTCCCAAAGGAAGTGCAGATTTATTTCGTTGAATGATAACCTCTACCTTAACCGTAAACCGCCGTTACAACATAAAAGGATTAGGAACAAGAGTACGACTACCGCTAAAACTTATAAATCCCTTCTGTAGCTGTTTTGTGGCTAAGCTTCAGGTTACATTTGCCTGAAATTCGGGGAGACTATTTTGTGTGCATGGTGCAGGGTTAATTATATGTTTGTTCATGTATCTCAATCATCTAAGGACTGTTTTGTAAGATCTTAACTATTGTAAACAAATATACTTTATTAATTTCGAATAATTTAAAATAATTGTCTTATTGCTTTCCAATTTATACGTAGTATATATGGAAAGCTTTGTGATGGTCCAAATTTTCAATTCCGAGATTTAAACGGATTTACACGATTTGAGCTCTCAGGGACCCAAAATAGTGGTTTTTACGAAATGTCTGTCGCTCTGTCTGTTCATCGATTTCCGGGCAAACTACTCGGTCAATTTTGATGAAATTTTACATGTAAGTTCACAAAAATCATGCCTCGAGAGAGTTTTTTTAATTTTAGGCTAACTCAATTTTCATTTAGAATAGTCTTCTAGCATTTTCTATTTCTTCATCTAACTGATTAATAGCTACAAGCTTGAATATGATTAGAAATTAAATATAACAATATTTTGTCTAATGAGTTAGCATTAAAATATTTTCTAATTCCAGCAATTTCCTGCTCATTTTTATCTTTCTATTTATTAAACCCCTTCAATTATTTAATCCATTAATATTCTCATCTTACTATTTGTTCTGGTATCAACTAAACTAATATTATTATTAGGAGTAGTTCCATGTCAGTCTTGATTTATTGTAGTAATGGAACAATAGTCAACTTAATTAAAATCTATCATTGTATTAACTATTTTGTGTGCGCTGTGAATGGTTAACCCAGGGAAATTATATGTACGTACATCAATCTCATACGCTGTTTTGTCAGAACTTAACTATTGTAAACGAATGTACTGCGGACAGGGTAGATAATTTTTCAATGTGTAAAATCTTAATGTCATGAGAGGTAACCTGTTTCGATCTCTAGTAGTTCTAGACCAATTTCTATAGCTTAAATTAAAATCTAGTGCAATGAAGGGGATATGGAGAGTTGTCAGTAATTTTAAAAGCTGCTGAATTAATTAAGGGTAAAAGTTAAGAAAACTATTTCCCATAAGTTGCAAACTTGTCGACTGGTTCTGATACAGTGTTGATGGTATATTACTACGAGTATTTTCGAGATTTAGGATTTTGGACTTAATTGGTAATGATTGATGGCGGCTCTTTTTTTACATTTACTTATTGCCTGCGTATTCGCGACACAGCCTTTCTACAGTTCACTTCAAATGTTTTACAGAACATCGATTATACTGCGCGACTGGCACGATATTTCCGGAATTTAATTAAGTTAATGAAACTCTTTCGAAGCAAGCGCCTGTGGCCTGTAAAACACATTCTGTGCGACTAATGTCAAAAACCTGACTCTAAACCGCAGTACCCTATTTCTCATCGCTTTATTTCGCTGCTTTAAGGGAAAGCATGGCGATTTGCTTTTGCATTATAATAACATATTTTTGAACATAGTGTAAGGCCAGCATCTACACACTACAAATTATTACTGTACTTATCTCTTGTGACATTTAAATATCAATTTTTATTTGTGGTATTACTAAAATTGACTCAGGTTGAATGGGCAACCTCCTCGTTATAACCGAAATTAGAGTAAAAAAAAATCGGTACTAGGGATTAGAACCATTTGCCGTTACCACTACACTCTTTGTGAATTTTTTTACATTGATCAAAATAAACTACCAATCCCTGCGCAATGCATGATATAGAAAATCTAGACCCATATTCTCTAGCTTTTAGTTTTTTAGAGATGCACAGAACGCATGAGTCTAGCTGTAGGCTCGGTACATTATTAATTGAATCTAATAGAAAGTGATAAAAGATGGTTATGCTATTAGCAAAATTATACAATACTTTCTCCTTACACTAACTATCGAAATAGTTGTGATTGTTTTTTATTATCTATTGTACTATTTATTTTCAAACTTATGCTTATGCAAATGCGTCAATGATTTATTCTCTATTACCTTTATACCTTATACCAGCCACCTCCAAAAGGGTATGTTTTAATTTTACGTTATAAAGTTCATCTATATTCTGAATAGTTTTCTTTGATTATGCCTCAGAGCGCCCTGAAACATGACTATGAGTTGAGAGTGGTACGGGTATGTTATTGGTTGCGCCAGCTGGCGTGGAAAAGTCTGCTGAGCGGAGAGTCATTTCAAAAGGCTAATAAAATGTCTACCATTCCTTTCCAAGTTGAACAAGAAACTTTGTCGATAAAACTCCCGTCTTCAAAATGCAGTAAAAGAACTGAGCACAGACATCTACCATGTTGAATAGGTAGGAAATTCCATTACATGCTAAGTTAGCAACTTAACGCAGTATCTAATTTTCCAGTTTGTTGGCTTGAATTATCGGAAAATAATTACCTTTCTTTCTCTTCTAGAATATTTCTTGCAGCTGAAAACGTTCTGCGTAATATAACGCTGCAAATTTCATTGCGACATTGTTTTTTCTCTCTGCATTATTTTCGTTGATGCTGAAGTGGCCACTTTTCGAAATTACTTTTTGTTAGAGGTTTTGTAATTTAATTCTTATTTAATTGCTGTTTTAGTAGTACAAAACTTTTATTATTTATTAAGTTTCGACTTCCCATTTCTTGATTTGATTCTTTTATTTAGATTTTTTATGGTATTTGTACTCTTATTAGTAAGGATGAAAATAGAAGTCTTGTTTATTGTCTTGTATGAACTAAAAGTACCAATGAACAGAATCATAACTAGTAATGATTACTAAACGATCGATGATTTGAAGACGGTACAGTACCTAGACATAAGTTTACTTACCCATATGGCCGGAGAAGCTTGAGCTGGAGTTGGTTACAGCAGAGGCTGTTTACAAGTTACGACGATTGGCCCCCCACCGTATGTGACTTAAGTAATAGATAAAATCAGTATTGAAAGGATAGCAGAGTACATGCAGTGAAATAGCACTAGAAATAGAATCCAACTGACTTTCCCGTGTCTGTTCTTAATATACTTGATCATGACCAAAAACTTAATCTAGAAAATCTTATACAGAATCAAGTACCTGCAATACAATACAATATATATTTCCTTTAAATTATATAATACATGTAAAGTATAAGATAAAATCGTCAGAGTGTCGTCAAAATCAGGTAGTTCTGTCATTGTGCTAGTGCCTCAGTGACAGTGTAGAAAGCTCTCTAAGAAATGGTTTCTAAGCATTTTAGGGAAGTTAGAAGCATTTCTCGCTGCTCTCAGTTCAATCGGGAGTTTTCTAAGGTAGGCGAAATCTTGTAGTATAGGATCCAGTTCAGCAGATGAGGGTAGTATCGTCCGCGAACATCAGCCTTTCGTTTTCATTACTTTCAAGTAGTGAGTTGACATACAGTAGGTAGAAAAGTGGTCCCACAACGGAGCCTTGCCCTACGCCTATGTTGTTTGTAGCTACTTCTGATTTGTAATCCTCTGTCTGATCTTCCACTTCTGGATTTTGCTCTAGGATTTCTACGTATTGTTTGCGGTAAGATAGGAAGCTTGCGATCCAGTTTAATGCATCTCCTTGTATACCATAGCACACTAGCTTTTCCAGTAGTGGTTTATGCTGTACGCAGTCGAATGCGGCTGTGAGGTCTAGGTATGCGCCGTACCGCTACCGTACCTGGTTGGGACTATCACTATGGCGGTATCCGCATAACTCATTGAAGCTAAGAACCCGATACAGTACATGGAAAAATACCTAATCTCGCGTTAGTACATTAAATTGCGAGCGAAAGTTTTGTAGGTATACGCTCAGATGAATCCAAAAGGAGACGAAAGCGGGCAAATTGCGCGCAGAAAGTTGTAAGATGCTCTGAGCGAAAACCTTCTTCGACAAATTAAAATTTTTGTCATGAAGCTTTTTCCGAAATCTGACAAGATTGCTTTCATATTGAAGATTTTGACACTCAAAGGACTTAATTGCATATTTAATAATTATTAACTTTTTCAAGAACCTTAATTTAATTAATAACACTTGTCAAGTAAGCTATTGCTGATGGGAATTATTGGCCAAGCAAAGGTAAAGTGCAAGATATGGTTGGAATAATTCAAGAACGTTATTATTATTATTTTTTAAATACTTGTAGAGTTGGATATTCTGAGCCGAGGGAGGGTTTCAAGCAAAGCTCGCTTCAGCTGAGGATACTGAAAGGTCGCAGGAAATGATGGAATAATTTAATTAATGATAGAAAAGGGACTGAAGGTCGAATAGCCAGACAGCTCTTAGTGCTGGTGGAGTTTGCACAAAGTCCCTTTTTAAAGTTCAATTAAATTTAATTTGAAAGGATTTCCATTTAAGCACAGCAGAAATTCATTATTGTCTCAGTGATTAAATGTTTTGGCGGTTGTTCTGGTTTATACTTTTATTGAAAAAACGTCGGAATGATGTGGTATTGAAAAAAAAGTTTCCCAAACGAGGTCATATTGCACAATACGAAATGCATGAATATTTTTGAAATAAAAATAATAATGTAAATTTTCAACCGGTCTTAACGGTTTTTAGATAGTTACTGTCATCCATACTCAGACACTTTAGACCCCTTGTTATCTTTCCGTTCCCTCGCAAGCGAAGTGTTTTGGCAGTATGCCCAAGTGGGCCGGCTCTCGAAGCAATGCGTTAGGGGTCAGCTGTGGGTAATGAGTGATAACTGCCTTTTTTTAAAGTCTTGACTGATGTCTCGCTGCGACAATGCCTGCGATTTTACCCTACCTTTGATCAGGCCGCCTATTTCGCAAGCCCTCTGTATTTGCGGTCATTAGCTTCAATCCCTTGTTCTAATGGCCAGATCTATCTTACTACGTCCTTTATGACAATATTTGGATGAGGGAAGGGGATGGCGGGCTTAACGGGTTAATAATAAAAAATGTATGATTTTGTATTCATGATTCTTGAAGTAAATAGGCTTTTCTATCTATGCGTTGGTATGGGGAAGGAAAGCAACACTTTATTGACGTTGTTTTCTAATTAGAAATAATTTTTTTGTCGTTGTAAGTTCGTCCTGAAAAGATTGAGAACAACTATTAAATTCACCGTACCCATTATTATGTAAAAAGTGTCATGAAATTTTTGGAGATCTTGTTTTTTTTCCTCGCAGGCTGAGATGTTTATTTTATTTCATGAGGCATGATGCAACTTCTCCAAAGCAGTAAAGAAGATTCCCAGAGTGACAGCTCCTGATGAATTGGAGGGAAATGAGCAACAGTTTTCAAAAAGAAGGCAAAAAGAGGTCTCTCGTTTGATGATGTGCTGTTAATCATCTTATGATATAGAAACAGTCACTCTCTGTGGTCCTGCCAATTTAATGGAAAAAATTTATGAAAAATTCATTAAATTTACTTAATAGCTTCTGCGACGCCACCTACGAGGAAATATCTGGCTATATAATGTTAAAAGTGCTTTAATCAAATTCATTGCATGGATGGGTAATGAAGTGGAAACTTAAATTATTTTTGAAAGCTTTTTTTGCAATATCTGGGAGAAGAAATTGACGGGAAGAGTTCCATTTGTGGAAATGTTTGAAGCATTTGTTGAATGAAAAGCCTCTGACCCAGTGAGGCGGAGCGTTGGGATCGCGCGAATCAAGTGAACCTCATCCGGTAAGAAATTCTCTTTTTCTGTCTTTCTGCATCTTTCTTTCCGCCTTCTTTGCCGAAGACGTTTTTTCTGGATACTTACTTTTATTAGATGTTTCCTTGCTATTTAAACGACTATCTGTTTATTTCTTCTCCTGCTTTCAACATTTCTGCTGCAAGCAACCCTGTCAGCCTGGCGGGGGAGTGAGTTTGTTAACTTCAGGCTTCCTAAGGGCAGATTCCCTTACCTCTTGGAGAAGGGGCGGTGACTGACAAGGTGGACCTCGTGATTATAGTGGATTCCGAACCACTTGGGGAACTAGTAAATTAGTAAAGTCATACGATTAACGAGGTGACCAGGACTTGAAAAGCACTGAAGTCTTAGTGATATGGGAAGCTAAGTCCCTTCGCATTCAACTAGGCCTACTAGCTCGAAAATAGAATTTTGGTGAAATATTTTGATTTTAAGCAAATGAGCAGCAAAAAAAGGTTGTGTTGGACGGCTGCTCGTGCATTGAGATAATTATTATCGCTAGGCTGTCCCTTGCGATGGCGCTCTCATGTGGATGCGCTACTGCTGATTAATGAAATAGCTGGCAGTTATAAGAAACATCCTAACGGGTCAACTCCGCAGCTTTGGGTTCCTTTTTTATCGTCAATTGTTTTTCTCTTATAGAGCCATTAAACTGAAGTGTTGCTTAGCAATTATTGACACTTACCTGAGGCAGAGTTATATTACAACCGTCATGAACAGACGGCTTCTGATGTCTCTCTTAGCTTATTATCAACATGGAGTCTCCTGATGACGCTTTGTTTTGTTGTCGAGAGTTAAGCATTTGTCACTATTAATTCATTTCCGATCATTCACTCTCAAAGGACCATGATTAGTGGGCGTTAAGTTGGCTTTGACAACCTGTTAATTTTTGAGTGGGGAGTGACAATTGAGTGAGTAGGAGCTGAATCTGAAACAGGCCCTCCAACGTCCGCGCTATACAATGCTGAGTGTTTTGACAGCTCCTCTTGATATGTTTTTTTTTTTCAATTAAAATGGATTACATCATAAGTTAAACATAAGGTCAGTGTGAATGGCAGATTATGCGTCATGGAGCAATGGCTTCCGAACAATTTGCGAGCTGTAGGAAGGTACATAAGAGAAGAAGTGCCACCTGTGATTATTGAGAAAGAAGTTTTATGCGAGGTGTCTAATGTGAGTAATATATATGTCAAAAATCTTGGTGTTGGTGTGTTTAAGCACACATGGGTGACCTTGAAATGACGCCACATTTCGTATTGGGAGTTATTAGGGAATTAGTATTGGCATTATCTACTAATGCATTAAAATACTAGTACTAGTAGCTTTTCAAAAAAAATTCCAGTAGCCTTAGAATTTCATTGTACTGTAGGATTGTATATTTGGTCTACTTCGGATAACAGACCACTTGGTAGTTTGCTTTATTGTGGCACTGTTAGTCTCTCGCTTATCAACCCCTAAGTTGGTGGGCGTGCTATCGCAATGAACATGACGTGGGAAGCTTTGATCTTTCCTGTTCGTCCTCATTTATCAACATTTATGGGTGTCTGCTCCGAATGCTGTCAGCCTCTACTGTGCTGCCACCAGATCAATGACATTCCTCAAACTACTCGTACTAGAATTGATTTGAAATAAAAACTATACTTTCCCCGCATAGCGTTCAATGATATTGAAATTCCGCCAATCAAATATTTTTCCCTCGCGCGCTTGGAAGAAAACTGAAAACGCCTCTTTGTTCTTCTGGTTACTGCCTGTTTCCATCAATTCGCTTTATTACTATTCCATGGGTTCCTCTCCTTCTGGTCTAGCGACAGTACATCACAAAGCTTGTCTGTACTTTGCCATAATGCTCTGTTACTTTACTTAAGATGGAATGTTACTTGAAACAGAATTAAATTTTTACTCAATCAAAGCACTCCTGTTTTTTAAGTTTTTTTAAGTTCTATGCTTTTTAATAAGAATGACGTTTTGTTGTTCCATCGGCTAGATTTTGTAAAGATATTATTGATTCTTTTATTCGACACAAGAAAGGGCGTGTGCGCTTGATAATTTATCATCATTTTAGGTCTTTTACTAATCAGGGGAACTTAATTCCTCCTTTGTATCTATTCATCGTCGCTCTAAATTCTCACCCGCCGTCCCGCTCCCTTCCATCTTTGTCCTATATACATTATAGCAGCCGTTAATGCGGTAAGCCCCTTTAAGTAATTACCGCAAAGTTTACGGAGTGTGCCATTTAGCTACTTTGTATTAATAAGTGGGTCATTCCCAATGTTTTGGGATTCCAGGAACTTTGATGCCCCTTAGTGGGTGGGTTTATTCAGTGTGAGGTCTGGTGCACAATGGCGATGATTTGAACGCTAAAACCGTGAACCAACGTTCTAAAGTTTTCTTGCACCAATGGCACCTATTTGCTCCAATGATGGGTTTCCCAGTGCGACTGCCGCGTTCAAATCGCCGTGCACCGGCCATGAAGTTAAAGTCTGTTTAGGAAATTGATTGAGATATTCAGGCCAGTGATAAATCGAGCCTCCAGGCGGCTTGAGACTGAGAACTCATTTTCGCAGATTCAAGCAGCAAACTCACTGAATTATTCTTATTACTCTGCTTTATGGTGAACATAACGTTACCTATTTTTATAGCGAAGTTTTCATGTCTAGGCGTCTCGGTACATTCCTCTACAATAGCAATTTCATTGTTTTTTTAACTACAGAAAGAATAACTCTCGTTCGCTCTTATTTTTTCTTCTGCTCCTATAGCTCCCACTTACCTCCGCAATGTTGCTTTTGTAAACAACCTACAACTCCTGGCACATAAAACTTGATGAAGAATGTTTTGATGAGTTTCCCTCTGGCGTTTGAAACTGTGGTCCCGTCGGTATTTTCAAATTCCATTCTATCAGGTTGTTATTAATTAAATTTTCAAACGTAACCTTTCTCTCATTTATGTATGATGTCGTTTTAAAAATACAAATTCTATTGCATATTTTCAAGTATCATCATTCTTATGTAATATGTAAATGCAATAAGTTGGAGCGATATTATACCTGCTGGCGCTGCTTTCCTGAAAAGCAGGAGCACCTTGCTGAATTTTGTAATTTTTGTTGAAGTTTACCTCGTTTCTTGCATGTTTCTTCTAGGTCAAACTACTTGTTAGTCATCTCGCTTTTTAAAGAATTCCGATCAAAGTTCCAGTGACGTATGACTTTTTATGTGACAGCACTGTTTGAAAAAGCAGTGTATTTATACGATAAATTGTAAGTATACGTGATTATTCTAAAAGCTTCAGCATTTAGACAAATCTCAATTTTAAATTCTGCATTATTATTTCTCTTATGAGGGTGAGCACTATCTCTAATAATAACTTTAATCATCATTATGTCGTATGATCCCTCAGATTCAGAGGTCAGGGTGAATCTGAGGTACCATATAACATCTAGAAAGGAACTTACCCTAAACAAGAGAAGGCCGGATTTTGTTGATCTCAGATGTATTGATGGGAATCACAGGCCTTCAAGTCCACCCCTGGACATCTTGGGCAACCCCGGGCCTGGCTCGTGCCTCCCTTCTTGGACGTCCGCTGTACAATCCTACACACTCGGTACTCATTGTCAGCGGTCGTCAGCAGGTTCAACACACCAGGCCCAAAGTAGGTCAAGCCATCCAGAGGCGTACCGCTGCCATCGGCGTACACTTCATGCCAATATGATTGCCACATTTATTATTTTTGTTAATTCATACTACAATTTCTACGGGGTTTTTATGGGCGCAGGCCTAATGAAGTGGTCCATTAATCCTTACACAACGCCAACTACCCCTTTTGATGTTTAGGACATTATCTGTATTGTTTCCGTATGAATTTTGGCTGTTGACAAACTGGTACGTGTCCTCGATGTCAACCCACACCGACTACATTTCCCAATGTGCAGGCTCAGACAAGCTCGACTCAATAAAGTATTGACACATTTAATGGGCTTCAGCATGACATAACCATGTTCGGGTCGAGTCCCTCTACCCCTAAAAAAAATTATTTGCATTCCCCTCTGGAATACTCCTATCGTAGTATTCCTCAGGCGTAGTACTGGTATATCGTCAGCTGAGTTGTCATAGGCAGGTGGATGGCGCTAAGCTCTTGAGATGTATGTTTTATTTTTTCAAGGAGCTAAAAGTTTTCAACTGCTTGATGATGAATGGGGCACAGGTGTAGGAATTAGTCAGTGAAATGTATAAGCTTTTATTTGGAACTTTATGAACTGTAGGTTCTTCTTCAGTCATAAATAGTTATTCAGTGTATGGCACATTCCATTTAGACTCTAACCTAATCTTGTACCAAATTATAATTTATGCATGGTAGAAAATAATTGATCAATGTTTGTTTTAAATCATCAATAATTTTTAAAATTGGCGTACAGACAATCATGTTTTTCGCTCTGTTTCGCTGTTGGGCTACTCGCATCAAAGCGACCAATGACTGGCTATTACTGTTTAAAGAGGCACTTGCCTACAAAACTGGACAAAACTGAAACCAGCTTCAAATACAAAGTTAGTTAAATGAGATACGATTAAAATTTTACGTTTTCGTTGTTTCTACAATAACATTTTCAGAAATTGCTGAAATCATTCGTCTGTTACTCGCAACCTGTCACTACCAAAAATGAAACAAATCAAACAATGAAGGAACTGTTTTTGGGTATAATCCATATCAATCAATTAAGCAAAATTGAGCTGTCGGGCTGGCATTGGGCTGTTCTGGCTCTATCTTTTTGAAGTTTTCCAATTTTTAAGGTCTCCCTGTGGGGGCTCTTGTTGCAATATGTAAAATAGTCATCCAGTTGGGTAGGTCAGCGTCAACTGAGACTTACCATATGTTAATGTGTTTGAATGATAATGTTGACGCGACACGATCGGGTTTGTGCGTCTCTCGAAAACATTGAAAAGTTTTGATGCATTTCCAATCCAATTTCGTGTGTTCCCTTTCCTTTAACATGAGTTTCACCAAGTTAGATGGCGGAAACTTTAACTCATTTCGTCTCCACATGTCGTAGGATGACGTATCCGTGACACCACGCCATGTTTCATTCGTTGCTGTTCTAACTTTACGTAGATTTCTATACCAAATGAAAACGATATTGTGGAAAGCCATTTTCGTAGAGAGACATGTATTTTTAGTCAATGCCTCCGAAACACGGAACTGGCACGAGAGGCGCCTCGTCTCGAGGGTTCCGCACACTAACCTGACCCAATTCTAACCAGTTTGGGAAACGTGACGTGAGGTTTTCTTGTGTTTTTGACATAAGTGTAAAGTTAGAAGACAGTGGAATGAGCTGAGCTTTGAGTCACGCGAACGGCTTTTGCCCTTTGGTGGAGTGGCGGGCATGCTGTTGAACAGCGTTGTTGAGAGCGACACACCTTACTCATTAAATTAATAAATTGCCGTGAATGAAAATAAAGACATTTAATGAAGATTCTGCTGTAGCGTAGTTAACAGCTAAGAGCATAGTATATATTTACCTTCAATCTCCACCTTGTGTTATGCTCACTGCGAACGCAACTTATTTCGAAACAAAATAACTTTTCTTTTCTATGTTGCTGACTGAGCGTGGGTGACTAATTTTTCTTACGAACTCTTATTCTGCTTTAGTTTCCTGAATTTTTTAATAGAATCTGAAATGATTTACGTCTTTATATTAGGTGAGCTTTAGCCCCGAAGGGCTACTCCACCAGCTAACCTAATAAGGACATATTTGGTGCTAATTTTTAACGTATCCGCGTGCATTTGGGTGTCTTCTATATTAATGTTGTACGATATGACAACTAAGCTAACCACTGCCGCTGTTACTATTCAGGCTTACTGGCATATGACTTAGGTGATTCTCGCTATCGTTGGCGAAGCAAACAAAAGTGGAATCTGTGCCGGCATGCATTGGCATATGAAAAACATGGTGGTTTCCTTCAGATTCTAGTTTCTCTACCTTTGCCAACGATGGAGGGAAGCGCCCTTAATCACAACCTATCGGGTAGAAACTAGAAAATGTTTTTTTTCTCAACTTTGCCTTGATTGCACCTGTCAAAAGGCAATGATGAATTATTGTAGGAGGTTATAGGTGGCGTCACCCTCAACGTTGTCCGTTCTTTGTTTGCACGGTGTCTCCATAACTCATCGCACCGTGTCACACGGCGAGAAATATGCTGCTGCACGGGATTTATATTGCTATGGGATGGAAAAATTTGATTCAGCTCTTTTTATCGAATGATACGCTGGAATTTCAAGTGGTGAACTGAATTTGCATGCACGTCATTGCGATTGGTGCATTTAATTATTTTGTTCGATAAGCTTTCAATTTTGACTTCACTGACGTTAAGTGCAGCGCGGTGGGAGTTACTTTACACATTTGTTGCACCCTATTTCATTTTATCCAGTAGATCGCAAACTGCTGTATATGTAAGAATCGTAGCAGAGCATTAATTATTGTTCGCATTTCATGCGAAAATCATTTATAAGCTTACGGCACACAACGTCATCTACGCAGCAAATGACGCATCCCCACAAATATTAATTACGAAACAGAAGTTACCTACCATTGCTAACTTGTGTCTATTCTTAAAAATGTAACGATCTTCGATCTATCCTTGTTTTTTTTTAATAGGAAGAAAGCTTGCTACTTGCTCGATCCTGAGTTATTTATAATTGTCATGCTATCCCCCGAATTACACACTCGAATATTGTGCCAATATTAGATCCAATAATACTAATATTTCGTCGATCGAATGTACAACATATTAGAGCGTGTAGTCAGGGCCATTATCGTAAACCTCATATTCCGCCGCCAGCTCATTCTTCTACATTATTAACACTGCTGACTTAAAATTTTCTCTTTTAGGTAAGTTTATTCTTTCTACCAATATGGGAGGCAATTAGTTGGTGAGTAGTTGAAGTAATACACCTTCATGAAATGCAGTAGGTAACTTGTTATTTGTCTTTTTTAATGTTTATTGTAATGTGTGATCCGATCTCGAGTACAGTGGTACCATCGTATCAGCAGCCTAATCATGGCGATTTATAATACCGGTATTTATTTAATCCCCTGGTATTAAAAATGTAAACAAACCAATTTTGAATAGCACTTTCCATTATAAAATTATCTTGTTTACATTTTTGCTTTCCAATTTATACGTAGTATAAGGAAAGCTTTGTGACGGTCGAAATTTTCGATTCCGAGATTTCAACGGATTTACACGTTTTAAGGTACCAGGAACCCAAAAAAGTGGTTTTTACGAAATGTCTGTCTGTCTGTCTGTCTGTTCGTCGATTTTCGGGCAAACTACTCAGTCGATTTTGATGAAAGGGTCCACAAAAATCATACCTCGGGACCATTTATTTTTATTTGGGGGGTTTTTATTTTCAAAAACGTCTAAAAAATTATTTCCCAAAAACGGCTCCAACGATTTCTTTTAAATTCACATATATTGTAGTTGTTATTAATGTTGATAAAATGCGGGGGGTCGCTTGCCCCTTGATAGTTTTCTTCTGGGGGTAGAAAAATAAAAATGACTAAATTTTAATGAAAAATGGCTAAAAAATAATTTTTCTGCGACACCTTTCTATCGATGATTTCTACCTTCAGGTATGTTTTAGGTGTTATATTGAGTAATGAAACCGGATAGGTTGCTTTCCCACAAAATTATTTGGCTTTGTAAAAAAAAAAAAATGTTTTTTTGAAAAAATGATTGAAAATTCACGCTCAAATGTATTGCTTGCCCTGCCAGTATTGCTGTGTGGACCCCCCCCCCCCCCGAGATATCGGAAACTTAACTAGGAATATTATTTACCATGAAATTACTTATTTTCTATATCTACTAATTTTGATAAATTGGAAAGCATGTTCTTAATACCAGGGGATTAAATAAATACCGGTATTATAATCGCCATGATCAGGCTGCAGGTAGATACAATATTTTGAAATCAACATAATAAATTATTATTTGTTCGTATTTTCGAATGCAACTGAAATAATTTGTTTACCTTAATTTTAACCTGCTCATTGTCGAATTGTTGCCTTTTTTGAAACATATTTTACATCTTTGCAGTAATTTCTGATCAGTTACCTAGAATTAGGAGGAATAGTTGAAATTCAAGGCTAAATTAAATTATATTGTATAATAAATAAATAAATAATGACTTTATTTTTATTATTATTTTATTAAATATTGTAGTAAACTGACAAAACTGCATTCATCCTCTCACTGTAAATCAGATTTTTTTTTATTTTCGTCTCCTCGAGCATTCTTCAGTTGAGATAGATAACTGAATAGAAAATAATGGAGCCAGTAAAACTGGGACTGATAGCATATTAGTTCCGTATACCCGGCCAAGCGTATGACGTTCAACTACTCATTTCCAACTCTGATTTAAAACTGTATTGTAGATCTTTTCTGCCTACACCCTGCTCATTCCATTTAGCATCCTGCATCTTCACGGTCGGAAGAATTCTGATATGTGTTGGTATTGTTCGATTATATTTTTGTAATGTTGGCTGTCATGATTCCATAGTTTCAAATCCATTATGTTGCAATTAACTATTCATCATGTAAAATTAGAAAAATAAAAACAGTTGTTAAAACGGATGATTCTCGCCAGGGGCGTAAAGTTGGGGGGGGGGGGGTACGGTCCAACTTGCCCCCCCCCAGCTCCTTTTGGACAGCCCCCCCAGCCTCGAGCATTGTAAGACGTGGTTCATACTTCATGGTCCCCCCAGCAATATGAATATAAGCATTCCTCTTTTAGCTTTGTAAAATCTAAAGCTATACTTTACAACTATTAAAATGCATAAAACCCTACTATTTTGCTATTATATTTTCATTTTTTCCTTAAATTCTGCCTGATGACGTCATAAGGTCCACTTAGTGTTGCCCCCGCCATCATTCTAAAACTTTACGCCTCTGATTCTCGCAGTCGCGATTTGTCGACGTTACCTCTTTTCGTGTTAGCTACAGCTGAAGCCTAGTCAATATAGTGCTGTGCCAATTCGATTTTAGAGGATTAAAAATAACCGCTTTATAGACATCACGGTCTGCGTAGATGACAACAACATGACAAACACAAACACATGTAGCCATGAAGCAGCTTCGGTTATAAAATGACATACTGCAGATGTACCTATCACATGGTACATCATTGTAGAAGGTTTTGTCTCCGCGTGGAGAAAGAGTGGCGTATTATAGGCAAATGTTGAATAAACATTTGTTGTCTCGCCAATTTAATAAAGAGAGAGAGAGAGGGACACTAGAGATGGAGTATTACACGATTATTCTAAAAGCACTCAGTTCGCTAAAGCGTTTTACAGCTGTTCTAAGGCACACATTAAAATATTCTCGGTCACACAACACCACCATCGCTTCCCCATTCCATTCATATATTTTACTCCTTACCATATTCCGTAAATGCAATCGTACCCCCAGTGGCGGCTCGTCCATAAGGGCACTGGGGCTACAGCCCTCCCATAATTTTACAGGCAAACAAAGCAATTTCCTTTTAATAATAATAATAATAATGAAATAATAATATACTATTCTGAAGAAAAATGCAACTGCTACAATTCGGCTATGCTATGTGCGTGCTCTGGGCAACTTGGGGCAATTTTCAATTTAGCCCCGGGTCGCCATGGCAACCGAGTCAGGCAAAAGTTAAGAAGATCGTTCGCACCATTGAAAAGGTGTACACAACTTTTCTCTTATGGACCTTGCAATGCAATTCATGCCATATGCATTTATACATGGGCAGCGGGGCAGCGCCCCAAAAATGACTAAATGTTTCGTATTAATAATATCGTTGAATATTGGTATTTTTTTAAAATCATAATTATAAGAGTTATTTTTGAGAAGAATTTCACTATTTTGTCATGACTAATGATTACTATATAATTTTTCAAAGAAGAATTTTTGACTAGGGAAGTCAGGTTCTGCCCAACGGCCAGGCAGGGTAATGTAAACAAATATTACAAAAATGTAAACAGCGAGTGATAGACTTGTTTGCCACATCGAAATGCTGAAGAATCTATTTGTTATTCAAGTAGTGGTAAGTTATATGCTATTACTTTATTACAATTCGTTGCCCCACCATTTTGATACACCACGAGCCGCCACTGCGTACCCCATTTAATGGTACGCATCACTACTAATAATTACTTACATGTAAGAGTAAGCCATGATTGATGGGGTAAGTTCTCCGTTGGTGTGAGAGATCCGGGGAAATTGTCGAAGTCTTCGTAGTGCCCCAGCGGCCCGATCATGGCGATTTTAATACCGGGGGTAGTTTAATACCATGTCACGTGATGGTGTTAATTCAATTGCTTAAAATAAATGAATATATTTTTTTTAATTTTAATTTTGTTGATGCTGGTTATCGTCGCAAGAGTGCTATGCGCGGAAAATTCAAATTGTGTCGATTTAAACAATTGAATGATCTTCGGCTATTTTTTTGGAGAGTTTCTTAATTTTTTCTGCCTTAGATTTAGACAAATTATATATAATTCTTATATCTACAGTATATATATTATATATATTTCAAAATTAAAACTTGTTCATTTTAATGTTTATTTCTAGGGCGATATGTTTACATTTTGCTAATGATATTTCTATTTGCTACGGCAATCACCATCACGTGACATGGTATTATATTACCGCGGTATTAAAATCGCCATGATCGGGCCGCTGAAAACGTCAAATCGACATTATTATTTAAATGACATTTTATGGACGTAGGCCCATTGAACCGTGCCCAATGCCATTGATTTTCGGATATTATTGTTTTTGTTTCCGTATCAATTTTTGGTCATTGGCAATCTGGTACCCGCTGGCAATGTCAATCGATAATGGAGGAGCTGGAAGAAACTTACCAATGATTATGTCAATGGTAACAGGCTAAGCATGACTTTACCAAGTTCTGGTGCGAGTAACTATGGCCTATTCGCCCGGATTTTCATTTTCCATCATCTGACTCCGGCCGTGAGGGCATTAGTCATTACATACGGCACCCTCTTCTAAATTCATTCTGCATAATAATATTTAATCATTTGTTTGAATCATTGCGCGGGCAACCTAAATATGTATGGAGGCTTTACCGACATTACCCAGAAGACAATTTCGTCAATGATTGCCATTGTTTTAATAGCACACGCCATACCAATGGGCGTCAGACCGAAAATGGTGCAATACCATCATTGTTTATCCCCCTACCTGTATTGTTGATTCATTGAAACGTCTTCCAGTTTTAAGTAGGGTTATGTCATTTAATTTAGGGTATTGGGTAACATCTCAAAGCTATGACAGCACCTTCATTATCGTTGCCCTGACTCTTGTAAATTGAAGTGCAATTTTAGAGGTCGCCGGTACACCAGACCTGTTGGTGTCTTCAGGGAGTACTATGGTATTATAATCAATTTGCAGGGGAGTTTCCAAGTCCCGTCATCTTGTAGAGAGGTGCCCTTCCTCCCACCTCCTATGTTCTATGTAGGGCTGCTAAAGCCCAGCGATAATAATTTTATTGTAATGTAATGTGCATATATTATTGATTGATTGATGGGACGTTCGAGCGCGCCAAAAATAACAGCCATTGAGAGAATGTACCAGGTGGCCCTAGGATACAAAAAAAAAATTGCTCGTTCGAATGTATTTTCTTTCCTATAGACCTCCAATGGTGCATGCTGACATTCTGTTAGTGACAAGGCTGACATGTGAAAATTTTTGACAGTTTCTCCTAGTGGTACGATTCAAATTATCTCGATTCATTAGTCCTGCAGCCCTAGCATAACGTACCATTTTCATTAAGTATCCTACAAAAACGTTGGCTAACCAATGTAAGCAGAATGGTCGTTGCGGTGCTAAATGTACTAGTATATGGAAAATCGTGCTAGGTCTCAGGATAGTATCCCGAGCACGTTTTTATAGACAGCTCAATTCACTCGCCACATGTGGCTGATCCATACCTGACCGTCGGACCTCGAGTCCTAGTGGTCCATTTGCCATTGGCGTCACTATTATTAATAAAATCACATTATTTGAGCTACATGGAAATTTGCCAAGAAATATAAAAGGCATACTGTCAAAGAACTGTTCACCGAGATGAAAAGCACGACAGAAAAAAATTCACATCGTACAAGTGTACTTTGTGGTCCATACAGTAGGGAACGGGGGCGAGTGCCCCTTCTGCTCCACCTGCGAGCGTCCCTAGAAATGTGACCCCGTTGGGGGAGGGGAGGGGGGGGGGGTGTCGGGCGTCACGTCATATCAGGGTGTGGTCGCTCATTAAGCTAATGCTCCACCTTATGGAATTACCCCTTCCACTTCCACACCGGGGGATAACTCCCCCATAAATGACCTTTATGACCAGTCAGCAGCATTGGGAATCCATTTTGGAAAAGGTAGTTGTAGCCTAGCTTTTTCCGGGTCAGATTCAGACTGATTGGTAAATTTTGCGATTTTTTTCCCTCTCTCGCTAAGTTATTGATTTATAATTTTGGTGGTATCCCTTATGCCTTATACAGTATACTTTAGATGAGATTCCATTTTGCCCTTTCTTGTGGGCATGACTGCATTCACCATTTGGATATTTTGTGATATGCGGGTCAGCTTTTAACCATTTTTTAACCTTCACAAAACTTCAACAGACTTTTTGTATACTTTTATCGAAGTGCTACCAAACGTACCATTGTTCAACATTGGTATTCGCCATAAGGTGCTAGTTCATTTAAAACTACAAAAGAGTGCTTGAATTTGTTTGCTGTGATTTATGGCTCGTATAATGGGATTTAACTGCTCTATAGTTATAGTAGGTTTTTATTACCATTGCCAATTATTATAAACCGTAAAAGCTGCTGTTCGTGTTGTAAAGAACATTGATTTGAGCCGAGATATGGTGTCTTAACCTTTGTTTTGTGTATTGTACGTATGGTCATAGTGGGGTGGTTAATAATGTCAACATGCAGCCTATGTAAGGCAGTGATTCTGTTGGGATTTCAAATGTTATAATGTTAGCTCGACTTAACCAAGCATGGGAACGAGTGTTCTTTACACATTGGCTGCCTTGGGTATCAGATATGAACGACAGTGTTGTTTCTTAAACGTTTCTAACTTGGTAAATTTATGAGTCCATCGCTATCCCAAAACACCGAAATTTTCTTTAGAGTCCGCTCTATAATTCTATGATAAGAAACATTGCAGTGCAGTTCAATATTGATCCACAGGGCATTTAAGGAAGGGTGTACATCATATATGATATACAGGTGACGTTGTGGCAAGTTCCCAAAAACCTAACTGGCAGCCAATGTGTTAACATACAAATTTGTACAATAATATCTCCTCTAGAACTATTGATCTCCTAATTCTGAACCATAGTATTTAATAAAAGGCAGAGAAATTTTGAAAATATTCCATTGTATTATTATTATTTAACGGAAGGTGACCTTTATGGCTTTGTATAAGCCAGTGACAGAAATTTCGAGGGTTTAGTAACGACAAGCTTACTCTTAATGAATGCACATAGTTGGAGCTTAGCTAAAATACTCATAGCCTGGGCTTTACTCGTGAGACAGTTTCCCCCCTCAAATAATATGCATGCACACATTAAATGGCCGTCGTAACTAATTTGTGTGGCAGATTTCAAAGCACCTGGCGCCTTTCATAAATTCCGCACTTGTAAATTCTGAATGTACAGTATACGACATGCTGTTTGTTTATTAAATTACTTGTAACGTGACGGGATTTGCTTTAGATTTGACCATTTAACTTTTAGTGTTTTGGTAATGTTATTGCCCGGCAGTACTTGAAATATGACGGTTGGTTATGCTTGACTGACATGAGGTTTTTGCAATGGGGAACTTGCCATGAATTTTTAATGGATTAGTTTATGCATTTTTAAAGTGAATTCGGTTACAGTGCATCCTGACCATAATTCACTGTAAAATACCGTATGAAGAGACAACTGGGAGTTTAATAATTGGCATGCAAAATGGTTGACGCTTTATGGACCGTTTGTTAAGAGGAAATGTTGAGTTCGTACGCCGGTATGGGTCACGCCAAAATTGGATTTTATTTTTTTGCTTAATTTACGACGAGAGTAAGTTATCAAAAGTTGTTGTTCACAGTAATATATTGGTCAATGGTGTGATATTATTTAACAAAGGGTTAGTTAGACTTGCATTGCCTGTTGTGTTAGTAGTCTTTAAGACGCAGGGGCCTCACAATCATCGAACTATTAGGGCGGAGCCCGTTGTCAGGGGACACATGAGACAATGTAAGTCAAACTAACCCTTTGTTAAATGATATACAGTACTTCCGATACTTAATATTTTTTATTCAATTTACTATCAAGTTTATTCATGTTTCAGGAGACTATTCATACATCATATTATTGGGTGTTTTTAATAGTTTGTGTTATAGTTTTTCTATTAACTTTACTGGGGGGGGGGGGGGGGTTAGTCCCGTGCAACGTTCAAGAAAGAACGGCTGTGCCTACAATTAAAAATACCTGAAAATATGATGTACGAAACAGTCTTCTACAACTTGAATAGACTAAATCTGTAATAACTAAGGAAATTTAATAAAAAGTTCTACATCCTCTTAATTGTTTTTGAAGTTGGGGCAGGGGGGTGAAGAATCATTAAGCCGGAAACGAATTAAAACTTCAATTCTACGATTAAATCACTTCGCCAACAAATAAAAAAAGCTCCTTATCATTCAATGCATAAAATAGTTATCTACTGCGCATCATAGGCGTCTTACATGTTTCACAAATTTGGGAGCACATGAAACAAAAATCAAATGTATGAGATTCTGGAGTGGCTCCTCAACATTTCCTCTTAATTCGAAGAATCTAATTAATGCTGAGTTCTTGTTACTTATTAATGGCCGCTTTATAACCGATATTGATATTTTTCACTCCGAACAATACTTGGCAGTTATTAATTTTGGAGTGGATATTTTCAACTATTCATATCCTGTTAAGAAATTGGATTCGGTGTGTTGTGTTACCCCTAACGCTATTACGTTTACAATACAGTAGCTTATGTGCTTGTTGGAAAAGGTTTGTTTGTTTACCTGATGGCTGATAGTGACAGCAGTAATTAATTGATTATAATTTTTTTTCTTTTCCTCCTCCGTCCCTACTGTTAATGTAGGGTTCAGATTTGCTTACTAAGAAACTAAGAGTTAAGTATCAATATTTTCCTGCTAATTAATGGTAAGAGGGTTACTGGCATAGACGAAGACCATTAACATAGCTCATCTCTATATGAAATTGTTTTTGTCTTGAAGACTGAAAAGGGTGAGTCTAACTTATAAAACGACATAAGTGCAGTAGAGATTTCCCTCTGGGTATAAAAGCTTCCTGTCGGTTATAAAACTTGTAAGACTGCTGATATAAAATGAAAAGGATTGAATAGTGGAGATTGTTTCGTAATTTCCCTGTAGGCCACAATTTGAAAAATTGCTTTTCTTCCTTTAGACTTTTCACACTTTTTTAATTTCTGCCTTGTGGCACTAAACTTGGTTTCTTTTACTTGCACAGTAATGGCTTCACTATCTTATGTAAAGGTAACGCCAACAATTATATAATGTAACAAGAAAGAATTATATATAATAATATATTTGAAATTCCAGTACTGACCTATGCACGAGGTAATTATAACTACTATCTATATAATTCCCCAAAGCGCATGTAAGTTATGTACGTTCGTTTTTGTTAGAATTGGTTATTTAAAGACAAAGTACTAGTTGAAGCAATGATTGCAGACAACGCGGAGGAGGAAATGGAATTTTGAATTAGAGCTGAACAATTAATGAAATTTCATTCCAAGTTGACGAGAGAATTGGAATGTTTGACTGTCATGTAAATAACACATCGCCTAGGATTAGATTATGCTTTATTTAGTTTATACTACGAAGAGAGAAATGTTGGAAAATTGAATTTTCCGAAACTTTTGGCCCTACCTACGCTTAAAATGAATTCGGGGCTAAAGCTCGCCTAATGTAAAGACGTCTTTCATTTAATTTCTTCTGCAAAGGCAAAGATGGACCTTAATTTGCAAGGTGGCTCCCACCATGGTTCGTCTAGCTACGGAAAGTGCAATTCACAATGAATAAGAGTAGGAAAATAAACATGGCGGCTGTCTTCGGATGCCACTTTCCATAACTTTACTAAAGATGTAAATAAGAAATAAAGCCCATCATGGGCGTTGCAAAATATACCTTCCTCAGTCTGTTTTGGCAAGGTTAGCTCGCATTTTTCATTTTTAGCAAACGTAGGGGCAATAGATAAAATAGCGTTACGGCGCTTTGCGCCTTATAATAGCAAAAATATGGAGTCTAATGTGCTGTATTTAAGCTGATGGTTTTACATTTTAGATTGAAAAAATATCTGCGATTGGAAAGGAATTCCAGAGAATTTTTGAGACTTGCTTTTCCTTTTCGGGTTTACTGTCTCAAAAAGGTTTTGCTTTCATTGACCATCGGATTCTTTTCTTTTATTTCTCTTTCTTTACTTTTGAGCATTTAACGGTCTGCTTTCTTTGCTAGCAATTCTTCAAAAGCGCCCAGCCTTGTTTTTAGGAGTCATTATTGAGCGAGCCATCTGACCCTATGACCCCAGAAGACAAAGCTTTTGGTTGTAGTAGAGCCGCTCCTTCCGCTACTGAAAAGCTGCGCCCATCGTTACTACCGTGAGAGACAATATGGAACGAAACTGACGTTAGTAGATCAGTGATGGTGGGAATATTCTTAAGAGTCAGATTTCAAATTATTTTGAAAACAAGAAAGACCATGGTATGGTATGGGTTTTTGACGAAATAAATTAATTTCTCGTTCCATAGCCGCAAAGTTATGTAGTATACAAGGAAACTCCCTAAGGTAATTTAGGTTTTCTCACCTGAAATATTATTCCTTCTGAAAACCTCGATAAAGTGCATTAACCTGATTTCATGTACATATATTTATAAATCTTTCATCTGATCACTTTCATATCTTTGGTGGTTTAGAATGAGAAATTAATTAATTTAGTCAAAAATACATGGCCATTACTTGTCAATAAAATATTTTGAAACTGTCCCTTATAGGGTTACGAATAATAGTGCATGATATTTCTATTCTGGCTTAATTAGCCACGCGACGGTCGAAGCCATTTTTATTTATTTAATAGTGCCAAAGTTGTACGCAGCAGTATTGAAAGGTAATGATAATACATTTTTAGGATCTCTAATATACTCTACTTCACACTATCCTGGAAGGGCACATGTATGGAGGTGCCGCGGTAGGCCGCCCCCGTAATGAGTACCTGGACCAGCTGCTCAGGGACTTCAACTGTACTACGTATGGACAACTGAAGAGGCTGGCAGAGGAAAGATCGGAGTGGAAGAGCCGGAGCAAAATGCTGCAAGCCAACCCATGAGGGTTGTTCACCAGAAGAAGAAGAATATACTCTACTGTCAACATTCTTTTAACGTGTACATTAAGGTCCGAAATTCGCACAAATTGGAAATAAAGACAACTTTCTTTCTTTTCTAAAGATAATCTAAATCTAGCAAATATCGATACCACTGACAGATTTCCGCATAGCGTACGCTGTTTATGTTCTTCTGTGATTGTTGCGGTTTGCCGTCAGGGCAATGAATGAACTTCCACTTGTATTGTGGATGTATGACTGCCTTTACGTAAGCCGTTCACGTAAACTTTGTTCAAACACTGCACCGTGACGGGAGGTCGACTTAGTTCCATCCAATCATCGTCTCCTTCTCCCTTTTCCGAAAGTTTTAGCACATTCGGGTAAAAGGGGGTTACAAGGTTCTGAAACTTGCCCTTGTAATCCTCAGGCCTATCATTAGCCTACCCCTGCGCATCCCTTGCCCGGGTCAGGTTGCTGGGTTAAATGATAATCTTCAGCACCGTATGCTGAGTCTGTCGTTTGTAGCTTTCGAATATGCTATAAAAACCTTATTTTTATTTGGAGTGTTGCAGAGCGGAATATGTTATAAAATAGTTTATAAAGTTAAACTCACTAGTAGAGAAACTCGAGCTCTCGAGCTTTAATTAATATGGTCGGAGAAAGCGGTGGAGGCCTGGGCTACAGTTCTATATAGGAGGGATGAGACAATGGCGGATCCACAGGGGGGGGGTCATGCCCCCCCCCCCTTAAATGAGTAAATTCATAAGATAATAAAAAATTGAATGAAAGCCAACTTTTCAACAAACAAATTACCTTTTAAACTTGCATACAACTTGTGACCCCCCCCCCCTAAATTTTCCGCTGGATCCGCCCTTGAAATGAGACCAAACTTATTTTTTTAACGTTGTGCCACCTGATGTCACGTCTCCTATGACCAGCCATTGAGAAAACGTGCCAGGTGGCCCCTGGATTCAAGAAAAAATTTTGGCGCTCTCGAATGTCCCATCTCTCCTATATAGAACTTTAGCCTGGGCCTCGACTTTTATAACCTTATTTTATTCTATAAAAGCGTTTCTCAATTTCTAATAAAACCTGTGGGGAGGCCCTTATGGCGCCCGGATTCGTCTATTGTGGCGGCTGAATCATAGTTATAGAGTTTGTATCTGCAGTCCTCGTTCTATCCGGCATTGACCAAGTCCTTCGCTAAGGTTTTTTTTTTGTTGATCTCAATGCGTCAATAATGTTCTTTCAGGTTCATTTAAACGTAGTAGGTGACGAAATCCTTGCATGGGCGTAGTCAGCCATTGTGTCGCCTTCGTCACAAAATGCTTCAGTTGGTAGTGCTGGCTTCTGAACAAAATCCCAAAGTCAGTAGGTGTGCCCACCTAACCTTGTGTGTGGTTGTGCCCATCTCACATATCTATTAGTGTCACTTTTGTGGCCTCTTCCTATTGACTTGTAAGTTGGACAACCTGTTTATTACTTGTTAAACCATAACAGCCGGTTAGGTCGATTTCAATTTGTCCTTGTTGTTGTCATATCTATTCACCGCACGTTTGATATCTACGTGTACAATGGTACTATTAATTTGGGATTTACATCGCGCATATTGTTGTCATTTCGTAGTCTATTGGGTTTGATTTTATGCCATATGGTACTTATACAGACTTCCTCCGAATCTATTTACACAGCACACGGTAGTTGTCTGCTTGGAAGATTGCAATGCAGCACATATTTCATGCACTTCAATGAATTTAACAATGTAGTTTAAATTCAGTTAAGTATGGTCGGAGACAGTCAGGTGTACAATAAGCAGGCCACAATTTACGTTAACTGAATGCACTGTAAATTGAATTCGCTTCGGGGTTGCCAGAGATGTGGTCGTACCTTCGCTGCTGACTAAGCCTGTCTCCCCGTACAATATACAATAATAAGCCCTTTATAAGAGACTTGGTTCATGGAAAATCAATTTAATTATTGCTAAGAAAAAAATACAAGATGAGAAGAGATCCTTGCTTGTCCTTAAAAGAAGTCATCCATTCAATGAAACGGTGCAAGGCCGTAGCCAGGATTTTTTTCGGGGGGGGGGGATTAGAAATGTAATTAGGTATTACATAGTGGTTTTTATTTTTCCTCAGACATTTCGTAAGTCTTTTTTTTTTTTTAATTCTCACCCACTTAAACACATATTATTGTATAATGTGCAATTCATTGTCGTTAAGCGTGTAATTATACTACAAATGCACTGATTGAGTATGACGGATATGCCTTTTCTACATTAAAAAAGTAAGGCTAACAAATATCTTCGTAGCGTGGTCGGGGTATACGTTTTATCGTGTATGAATATACGGGTTGACACTTGCAATTTTTTGATTACATTAGGGCTCTATGTTAGACATGTATGGTCGTCCGCCATTTTGAATCTATCGTCAAGCTTGGTGTATTTAAGAAAAGTTCAAATTCAATAATTTTTTAAGAGTTCTTAGCATAAAAAAACGACCCACCCAACAGAATGAAGTGCTTTATTAAAAATACTGAATAATGTCTAAGTTCTTTTTAATCTTTTGCTATTTTTACTACTCTTAGTAGTTACATACATGGCCGTTCCAGTGCCCTTGCCCCCCCCCCCCCGAAATAATTTTTTTTCTGTAAACCTGTATTGTTTGAAGAATTCATCCATTAATTCAATAATAAATTACGTTCAAAAAATTGCCCCCCCCCTCCCCTCGAAATCAAAACCTGGGCACGGCCTTGGTTACATATAATACTTGCCATATGGCGACATATCGGAATCAAAATGGTGGGTAGCGTATAAATACAGTATATATTGTATTAAGATTACATGCTGACTTTAAAAATACATTTCTATATGCGTTGCATGGTATTCCACATTATGACCATATTGCATTCCTTATCATTGCATTTGTATCTGTATGGTCTAGGAGGAATTCCGCCGTTATCCCCCCCCCCCCCAAGAGTTTTAACAGTAACAGCATTATTGCAGAAGCTGGTGGCAAGCTATAAATGCTGTTGACATTATTGTGGCAAACTTGGGTTTTCCTCCCATTTTTATTTTTTTTGCCAAAGCAATTTTTCATTAAAATTTAGCGGCGAGGAAATGGAGTAAAAACGTACATAAAGCCAGGATTATGCCTTTCCCATTATATTATGATCCTTTTTTAGTAATAAGAAATGGCTTATATTCGGAATTTCATGCTTTTTTTGTTATCAGAAGGAAGGCATATTTGATGGCTTAATGGCCGGGCTCGAACTTTCTGGCTCTCTGGCATTTTTATATTGTTACTTTATTCATCAGCAGCCTGATCGAGGCGATTATAATACCGGTATTTATTTAATCCCCTGGTATTAAAAATGTAAACAAGATAATTTTATAGTGGAAAGTGCTATTCAAAATTTGTTTGTTTACAGTTATAATCCTAGGGGATTTATTTAACCTCGGTATTCTAATCACCTCGATCAGGCTGCAGGCAAAGTAATAATGTTGTCGCATAGTATTATTATGATTCAGATTGTCTGCATAATATTCCTTTTCTGCTGAACTCAGTGTTACTCAATAGTGTCAACTGTCACTTAAAAAATCTGTGCTAACAATAGCATCAAAGAACATCTTGTATAATTTAAAGCTGCCTAGGCGGGTGATTAAAAGACAAAAGCTACGATAAGCTTTAGAAAAGAGGTTACATGCAAGTTTCATTCGTTATTCATCATATTCTAATGTATTCACCATCCCTGGTTGACTGATTTCTCCTCCTTCATCAAATGTACGCAGACATTCAATGTATGGTTTAGCTTCTTAAGGCCAAAACTTTTGTAATGAAATGAACTTCAGTCAGAAGCTCAACACTTAGTTAGACAGTAAAGCGCCAGAAATAGGTAAAACTGCAATTATTTGAAATAATACAAGTCAAATACGGAACAGGTACATGACGCGGGGCTTTGTTTATAAAATTGATATTCAACCATCTCGTGGCCGGAGACCGCTATCAATATGGCTGCTAGTGTAGCCTGCACAAGCTAAGTACAGAGTTTTTGACCGGGTCCAGGTATCCGCTTTGCTATGCTGTTATGTGTAAGACTTTGATATTTTTTGCGTTGGTACTTATCTCTGATAGTTGGCTTATGGTTAACGGGTGCCTCGTAAGGCATATTATGGCTCCCGCCGCTCCAGTTCTATTATATTTCTATGTATTCAACACTCAACGTTCAAGGTCTAAACTCTCCGTCTTGGCCTTAAGAGTGTACAGCCCGTAGGAAATTGGCAGCCCGAAATTTAATACTTTTTATTTTTTATTTAATTAACTCAGCATGTTAATGAAGATTTGGCTAATCAAAGTTGTAGAAGACTACTTTATGCATCATCATTATAAGATATTTTTAATTTTCGAAATTGTAGTTTTTTCAGAAACATGCAAATATTTTATAAACAATAACTTTTCACGTATTATCGATTTTATAAAAAAAAACTACAATTTCGAAAACTAAAAATACCTTATTATATGATGCATGAAGTAGTTTTCTACAACTTTGATGAGCCAAATCTTTAATAACATGTTTAGTTAATTAAATAATAAATAAAAAGTATTAAATTTCGGGCTGCCCATATCCTACGGGCTGTACACTCTTAAGAGGAGTTTTTTTTTGTAGAGTTTCACAGGAAATATCGATCGTAGAGCCGTCAAAACAATATCTATTGAATTAGCAGAAATACTCCTAGACATCTTGATATAAGACATGTGACCATCTTCTTCCAATGCCTCTTCTATCGAAGATTGGCGATCATCATGGCAGCTGTAGTCATTTTGACTATATTACATTCTACAACTTTGAGAGCCAAATTTTTAATAACATGCTTAGTTAATTAAATAAATAATGAAAAGTATTAAATTTCGGGCTGCCACTTTCCTACGGGCTGTACACTCATAACAGTATCGAAAACGAACCGGTAGGAGTGAACCTATACTTGCTTTCCTATTTATCAATTCTAGTGTTAATATTCGGTAGCCTCGATTTTCCTTGAATTGATGGATTATTGCATGGTCGGGCAGACCAATGTAACACAACATAGTGATAATAATGGCAGGGCATGCAAGAATGTATTAATATATATTATATAAATCATATTATATATATATATATATATATATAAATTAGTCTTTTTTTTTCCATGAAAATTGAGCCTATTATTTTTTTACACCTTGAACCAAACTAGCAAGGGGAATGTGACCTAGTGGGGTTGTTTGCATTAACATTAATAACTACTACAATTTATGTAAATTTTAAAGAAATGGTGGCAGCCCCTTTTGAGAAAAAATATTTTTTATTTTTATTTATTATTATTTAGGCAATGAAAAAAACCTTGGCATTATTTTTGTGAATCTACACAGATATTTGACAATCTACACCAGTCATTTCGTAAAAGCGGCTTGGTTCCTGGGACCTCAAAACATGTATATCTGTTGAAATCCCGAAATCGAAAATAGGAAAGAGAATAAACTATACTGCGCTTTACGACGCTTCTAGTAGCCATATTCTTAATGTATCTTTGAGAAATTAATTGATTTCCTACCAGTTTAATCTCTTTCCCCCCTGGCCTATAGCCGAAACACGTTCATTAGATCCGTGGCGTCGAGGTTGATGTTTATGTATTATCTTGAGATGTATAAGCTAAGCATTGCATTCACTGTGGTTGTCACTATCTGCCTTTCTCTGTATGTATCATCGTCACCCCTCCTCCTCCCTCCATTAGTGTTCAATCTTTTTATCGATAGAATAAAAATTGCATGTTGTATAATAAAATAGTGAATTATTCTAAAGAATTTTCCCTCGAAAGTAGAGACCCTTTTACGAGCATGGAGTTTATTAACCACTGCAGTCATTTGAGTTTGGTTTTTATTTTTAAATCCAGCAATATCGGTTTTCCATGTTCTGTCTGGAGGACATCGGTGAATAGTCTTTTTTCTGACTTTTTAAACTTTTCTGCTTTCACCTTTTTTGCTTTAAAAGTTTGTAAGCTACCATAATCCACAAAAAAGGGAAAACAGTAAAGTTCAGTGGTATTTCGAGGCTGGTTCAGTTATTCTTGTTATTTTTTGTGTTATGTACTTGTGAGTTGTGTGGGTGTGGTAGCGCGATGACTCCGCAATAACGGATGTTGTTGATGTCGATGTGTTTATTTCAGGAAATAAATATGGGAGATAAGAGTAAAACCATGTACTGAACGGAATTTGTATTTGTTGTTGTCGCATTTCCGTGCAGTGGGACATTACAATACTATATTAATTTCCTGTTGAAGTGACCAAGCGCTTTTGATTTCAATGAAATTGATATGGAAATCAGATCTACCCCTCATCCTATCGACACTTGACACGGTTGATTTTAATGGAGATATATTTCAAATTGTTTTGTAAACCAAGAATCAATTTGATGCAATTATTTAATTTCTCCTTCCACAGCTACAAAGATGATAAAATGGTCAGATAAAAATTCATTAAAAAAAACATTTATTTTTGTGTGATTTTTTCCATCTGATTGTAGATGTGGAAAGAGAAATTACTTTCTTTCGTCAAATTAACTCGATCGTTCCTTGTTTACAAAATATTTTAATATCTCTGTCTTATATGAAATTTGTGGTACAGATAGGATTCCCTCATTTCTGTTGGTTTTCCCTGATTTATTGGTAAGTCAATTATACGACCTAATTTCCAATGCTTAATTACTACCCTTAGATTCGGAAGGAGGAGGGAGGGCCCGGAGGGGAAAGAAGGCGAGAAACATCGCTGATTGGAACAAGGTCAGCCCCGGCGTCAGTCGTCTTCACACCCACTTCCAACCTAACTACTCCAAATTGCCCCACCCACGCACCTTACCGTAGCGCTGCCACGTACATCACAGGGTGTTTCCATTAAATGTATTTACAGTAACTGGACTACCTCATATTTTGTGTTATTGGTATCTTTACATAAAATACCAATAGCCTTAAATGAGGTTCATTTGTGACGTCATTTTGTAGATGGCAGCACCAGTTGCAATGATATCAAAGCGTTCATTTTTCCATAAGCCTCAATACTATTTTAAAATTATTTTTAATTACGTATTATTTTAAAGTGATATTTTTCTATAAATATATATATTAAATTATATGCAGCGAAATAAGGTCCAGGCATAGTAAAAATATTTAAAAAATTAATTAGATGCTAAGAGCTTAGTTTTCACATGCAAACGGCGGCCATTTTGAATAATATGGATATCGGTTTGTCGTCAGCGAACCTAGTGACCAAAACTGTCCCTACAGCTCATTGTCGCAATGGGCACACCACGATAACGCGCCTATCTGCGACCAAGAAATGTTATGGTCTTCAATTAAGTTCATAGCTCATGAAGGAAAGAAAATTGTCTTTATTTTCAAACATTTGGCCCACCCTTACAATTACTAACCAATGCTATCTCATTTTGGAAGGAAATCTAGAATGCATATCTGGGAAGGAAGAGAGATGAATGCGAGTTCTCTAAATCCCCCCCCCCCTTAAACTCGTAAATATTTACGTCCTATCTTGAATAAGATTGACAAGAACATTCAATTCTACCGTTCTACTAGTTCATGTCTCATATTTATTCTAGTATATGACACCTCATCATTGACTCTCAATTATACATAAAAAAATTTCATTAATTTTAGCATCAACGACAATAGTTATTTATTATGGATGACAATGCTTCTTATGTAAAAATTTACAGACTAAGAGCTAATGGACGGTTCATTAGCTCAATAAGAAATGGCATTCCCTGTTGAATTTAGGAGTCGTATTGCATTTTAGAATAAATTGGTAAGGCATTGAAACCTTATAACCTCCCTCCCTGATTACGGCACCACCTTAACTGGGGTCGTATCATTCGATGCAAAAATGGAGCGCTGACATTTACGTCTGTGTAATTTATTGCAGGCTTTGTTCATTTGGCAGTAGTTGACCTTCTGCTGTCGGCAAATGTCAACAGTGTTCCCTGGGGGCGCTGTTGGAGGGGGAGGGAGTTACTAGCTACCTATAATGGACACTCCCGCCTTATTGCCCAAGCTTTTCACGTCTTGGCTGGTGTTGGAAGTTTCTCTGTTTTTATCTCGTTTCACATGTTTCTTAGTCATTGAAGTCAAATAATTGTTAGCTTTGTCCTTCGATTTTGTTATAGTTTCCCTTTTCCATTTCCTGATTATTAGCAGAGTTTCATTTACTTAAGGTAATGTCTCGTCGGGTGGTTGTTACGTGCTGGATTTTTATAATGCTCTTATTACTTGTGGTATTGACTCTTGCTTGAAGGGATGAAAAGTGTTCTTTCCCGATCTGTTTTTTTATATTTTTGTGTTGTGTGCTCATCTCTCTCTCTCTCTCTCTCTCTCTTCAGGTTCTGTTTTAGTAGGCATAGGCATAACCAACCATAAATTAAAAAAAATAAATAAGTCAAAATTGTTATTGACGACAACACAATTTACAGAGGTGTACATTAATAAAATTCTACAAATTTATGTCATTGGATCCCCCACTCAACTGTGGAAACCATGAGTGATGGTGGAAAATAAATCGTTCATTATTATGTAAACTTAAACGAGGCAGTGCGTTTTTAGTAGCTGGTCTATATCTTTAGTTGTGGTATATGTTAGCTTAAATGGAGGTATTAATGTAACCGACTCGTACACTGCCACCAATAAAAAGAAGAAGAAAGTTGAGTGTAAAATGGATGGATTAATAGACCAACACACCTAATTTATGTAACGCTCCGTAGGATGAGCCACTCCTTAGGTTACAATAGAAGCTATATGGGAAGTTTGCCGTTTGTTTACGCCCTGACATTTCTTATGCCTTACTTGTACCCTATCATATTTTCCAATGTTGGTAAATACGACATGGCAAACTCTGCAAAAGCACAAGTAAGCTGCTGTATTTAGTACATTACATGTCGTAAAATATGCAATAAATGCAATGGGAGCTGCTACGCGTGTACGTTCAGTTTACATAATCATTGTTTTGCTGGAAATTTGCCAAGTCCTGATACTGATAATTATCTAGTAGTAGCATGGTTGTACACAGTCCCAGGCCACGGAGTGGGCCCATAGGACAGTGGACCTCCTGATTATAGTGGATTCCGAACCACTTGGGAAACACAGTGAAGTCACACGATTAGTTCGGAGGTGACCAGGACAAGTCCTACCATGTTTCCCTACCGGCACTGTGCACACGACCAAGTTATCTGCATCTTTGAACCTGCTCTGGTCCGCTGGATTCAACTTGGTAAGGCGGCCGGCGATAATTATCTAACAAGTAGCTTTATACTTTGTCTGTCGCCAGTCGATTTACCTATGGAAAATTGCTGAATTTTTCAAACGCTAATGTTTTAATTTTTTTTTTAATGTATTAAGCAAGTTATTACAGATTTACTTTTAATTTTAGATGCATCAGTACTTCCGTAAATGTTACTGTAGCCTAAAAATACCCCCAGTAAATTTCTTGAAAAAACTATGACACATAAACAATTAAAAAAACACTCTAATATAATGTGTGAAATTGTCTTCTACAACTGCTTAGTAAATTAAATAAAAAATGTTAAGTATCGGATTTTGGGTAGCCAATACTCAATATCTCCATATCCTCTTTAGCGTATCCAAATAAACTGGGTAGGTCAGGGGTGGGCAATGTGAGAATCGCAACCCGCATGCGGCTCTTTGGTTCATTGGGTGTGGCTCTTCCCTATAACCGGCTCTTTACACTACAATGTAATAAGTAATGAACATAACAGCAGCCTAATCATGGCAATTATAATACCGGTATTTATTTAATCCCCTGGTATTAAAAATGTAAACAAACCAATTTTGAATAGCACTTTCCATTATAAAATTATCTTGTTTACATTTTTAATACCAGGGGATTAAATAAATACCGGTATTATAATCGCCATGATCAGCCTGCAGATCCAGGTGGCCTACTTTTTAGTGCATTCGTATTTTAAAGAGACCCAATAACCTGCAAGGCGTTTCTTTCAAAGTTGATTGCAACTAATTCTGTTGTTTTACTTTTTGGATTGGGATGTGTGGCTCTTCTAACAGAAAGAAAGAAAGGAAATTGTCTTTATTTTCATATAAATCGGGTTATTTAGAAATTTGCTAAAAGCTGCTAAATATATTGCCAGCCCCTGGGATATGTTATCAGAAACACAGTGCTGAATTTTGGTTGTCGGAGGTCGTTGAATTTCCGGTAGGTTGACCAGCTGTTTGGGGCACTAGAGCATCTGTGAAGAGTTGGCAGCATCAGCTGTGCTATTTCTCTCTCCCTGGGAATGCGGTGACAATGAGTAACTACTGAGTCATAATGTAAAGCTGACGCATCGCCCCGCGCGAAAATCAAAATCTTCAACGATTTTTTTACTCTTTGTTTTTTTAATGGCTCATGTTTATGGTCTTTTCCATTTCTAACTTTGTTGTTTATTGAGCTGTTATATTAAATAACACATACCCCATAAGTTACTTAACAGGCAATAAAGAAATGTAAACGGTTGTTAATTTTTTTTAATGACATAGTTACTGCGATATTGTTTGGGAAAGTGATTCATATATTTAAAAATATCTACTCTTCTTTCTTCATGCGATTTAATTAGTCAAATAATGTCATGGGCCTTTGAACACAAAGCTTAACTTACATACTTGATATTAATTTTTAGCTGCAGCCCATTGACAGTATTGTGATGAATGGTACAGGCGATTCTTCTACAGACCACAGTCTCCTAGCAAATTCATCACTAAGGCGCATATTCCACCGACCTACTAGTGCTAAATAAAAATACGGTGACGTGGGAGCAGACATTCCAGACTTAGGCGGAGTTTCCACCGACCTAGCATTGCAGAATGCAAATGACATTGACAGAAATTTGAATTTTTCTTTTTATAGAAATCTATTAAAATGTTTGTACTTAACATATCCCATGACGCCATTTTATAATTTTAGTTTGTTTGCTTGTGATTTTACTCTATGATCATTGATCAATTTTAACTATGGCATAGAGTAAAACAAAAATTTCCGTCAATGCCATTTGCATTCTGCAATGCGAGGTCGGTGGAAACCCCGCCTAAGTCTTGAATGTTTGCTACCACGTCACCGTATTTATATTTAGCACTAGCAGGTCGGTGGAATATGCGCCTAACAACGATGTGCCTTTAGAAGGAGACCAGAATCTTTACACTGATACATGTACCTATTCGTTTTCTCTAAACATCATTAAAATACAGCTGACAGTGTCTAAATTCATGCGTGAAACTTTCGTACTACGTGTACTAGCTGACAAAAGCTTCTTTATCCTAGAGCCGAAGACAGGTTTAAAAGAAGATTGGTTAAGTAATACCTCATTAATTTAAACTAAATCAGTGAACGTGCTTTGTTAATGCAGTATGTAATCTGTGTCTCTGCAGCGAAAGAAAGTGTAATTAAAAATATGTTTGATTTTTATGCAGAGAATAAATTTTATGCCATCCACGTCGTCGATTTACCCAACAGCTCGCAACGAGAAATGAATTCCAAAATTGCAAAGTAGCTGGCAATTTGTAGAGGCGGCTCCACTCTCCGTTATCTTTGCAATTAATCGCCTTTTCATTACCGGAATTAACTGTCTATTCACTAGTTGTGCATGCACTCATTAAACTCCCATTCATCTGTCGGGAGTAATTGTAATGTGTTCATTCCGTCGAAGAATGCCCATATGGGCAATGCAATCAAATTTTATTAGTTAAGTTGGAGTTGGAAGGTTCTCTATTACTAGAACAAAGTTGTTTCTAGTTTGGTTGGTACCTATTGTTATAGAAAAGGGAATGAGGCTTCCCTATATAGACATATTGTATTACTGTATGGTGTGCTGCCTTGACTACTTCATTGGAAGTTTTTGTAGAATCCGCCCTACACCGCTTTTATGTGGTCCGTTTCTTCTACTAACCAGGCCAGTGCATATAAAATGACCAAAAATGGTCTGGAGGAAAATATTGAAAACTATTTATTTATTTATTTTATAGTAATAAAATGCATTTACTCGTAGTAAGCCGATGTCACGTACTTTTACGTTACATGGAAACTTGATCCGTTGATGGCAACACACATACAAACACACTAGTTCATTCTCTGGAGGCTGCATTCCCAGGACTTTCTTTCCTTAACTAGTGACAGCTTGCTTGTTTTCTTTCGCCCTACTTACTCTCTGTTGTAACCACACATGCCGCGTTTGAAGCACTGTTAAGTCACTGACCGAAACGAAGAGAGGTCCCTTAATCTGTTACTGGTACACAGTCCAGTCTTGCGGAATTGACCGGCATTTGCTGTAGTTAATGGCGGTTAGAACGTGGTTTTGCTAGAGTAAATAATAGCGCCATCATCGTCTCTGATTGTATCTCCGTGGTGGTGGAACTGTGTGGCATTGCGGACGGTCATTACCTTACCGGGGCATGTCGTGAGCACTGTTCCATTTGATAACGGTATGCTGGAAGCACTGCAGCTTGAGTTAAATGCTTGGATGCAGAAAGATAAAGCAGGATCATTAGGGGTGGGGCCATTTACACGAATTTCGGTGAGGAGTTTCAATTTTGAAAAATCTCATCCTTATCTTCCTCAAACCTCAAACGCATTCCATTTTTAGATTCTTCCAGCAAGTATACGTAATCCTATTGTGATACTGCACTCCGTTCTATGTTTTAGTCTGCTTATATTATATAATTTTACAATACAATGGCGAAAGATTATAGTTTTCCTACACTTGGAGGGAGTGGCCCTTAAGAGGGAACATCGTGGTGAGTGCGTTATGTCCAATAGATATAGGTTCAGTTTAAAAATGAATTTCTTGCGCGCGTTATATTTACTTTTGTCCATCCAAATCCTCGATTTATATGAGTGTCGTGTAAGAGATACCTTTTTTCAGTATGACATTCGCTTTGATTTGCCCAATAGTTTGGATTTCTGCCGTGAATCTCCAAAGTTGCCACTCACACTGACGGGGCAATTTATTCTTGTGTCTCACTTCTACCAACTAATCAGTAATATGGAGAGTAAATTAAATTAGGGGAAAGTGAGGAGTGATACATTTTGGTATAATGATTCAAACATTGCGTTGTGTACGAGGTGAAGAACCGTTTCTTGTGACCACATTTTTATTCCCGTGTTCGAATTCACAGCTTTGGCCTAAAGGTGCTGCATTAATAGAGTTTCCATTGTATTATTTTCTTGAAATACCTATTTAAAATCTACGTTTGGCCATTCCCAGCTTTCTGCTAACGTAAGTTTGAATGGCGTTGTATTGTGGATACAATAGTAAAGTGTTGCCTCGTTAAAAGCTATAGTTTGCTTTGCTGCCTTGTTGAAGCCATGTGTATGCATCAATGTTTGTGTTCTGACGTAGTGAGCTACTGCTTAGAGGGTTTCTTTGGGAATCAGCAGGGCAAAGGTCAACCCGTTAGTTTTCTCCCATCCCAATATAATTTCGGCGGAGTAATGGGGGCAATATCCTTTGACTACAATACAATCGAGCTTAGTATTTAAATATTTTATGTTTATACAATACTTTAATACACTAATTTTACTTTAACATTTGCAAAGGCCCAGCACAGGACTTGTCCCTTGTGCTCCCTTCCATTTGTGAATTGAAATATTGTAATTGAGGCAAATGTTTTTTTTTTAATAAATTTGATTTGAGTGATAGGCATGTCTGATTAGACAGGGGCCAAATTAGCTGGGGTCCACTGTAAGTTAAACCTTAAATAGGTTTACGAGATTGTATAAGCTATATGGCGTTGATAGTGACTTGATTATTATGCCGTTAGGTGCGGTGGAGTATTACTTTACTCCCTTGAGGTGTGTTAGGAAGTTGGGAAGAATGGGGGTGAAGTAATTAGTCTCGTATTGTGGCAGCCTTATTGTCATGTGTTGGTGCCGTGCATTCGTCTCGGTCATATAGTGCCATTCCTCACAATAGCAGCCCAAGTTCTAAACGATGCTCTTGTCCCCGTTGAAAATATACGTGCTCAGCATATTTCTCAGGCTTTGTCAGTTATATCGGGGAAATGCAAGATCTGAGGTTTTGACTTCACAACACTTTCGAGGTACAGTACTGATGGGCCGATTTTGATTCCCTTATACCCTACTTTCGACATTTCGTATTTTTCTCTATGAAAAGTTGTCAGATTCAGAACAGACGGAAATGGTTAGAAGCGTTTTTGACAGGTCCATTAGATATTCAAACAGGGTGGGGACTGATGGCTTATGATTAGGGAACGGTTTTATGGATTTCTATGGTGAGGCTGTCTTTTGTCATTTTTCCCATCTATAAAAAACCTGGCGTAGTTTATACTGGCTTGTACGTCAGGAAGTCGTAGGTTCGAATTTCGTTTCTATATTCATGGCCACGGTTATCATATTACTTAACCATTTGCTAAAATTTATTGCCATGGCAAAGTTGTTCGTTGTCAGTATTGTTCTCGTGATCAGTGTGTTCGTTAACTTTCCTGAGTTTCCTGTGGTGAAAGGGAGTATCTTTACTTGGATGCTTTACACCTTTGCTAAGCAACATTGAGGTGAGCAATATGGTATATGATTGTCTTGAATAAACCCCTAGTTTCTAAGTTCTACATGGTTAGTAAGGATCTGCAGCAACTTTCTTATATCGTAGGATTGTCGAGGCTGTTGCGATTATTTTCAATGGCCGATTTGGAACCATGATTGGGGTGAATGTGCTTTTGAATTTTCCAAAAATAGATGTGTTTCATGTCGTACAATCATAATATTAAAAACGGCTCCAATTTACCAGGACAGTCTAGAAACTGGATTTTTACTTTTTACGACGTCCCATTTTCTATCATTGACCAGCGTTCCATTGCACCCAATACGATTTGGATTGTCTTGGTGGAACAGATCGGTCAGGAATGGTAGACTTCAGATTTTTTGGGTAATTGATTGTCAGATTGAAAAGTCTTTCTAAACATGCTTCTAAAATGGAAGTCTGGAATTTGGTGATTGTAAAGCCTGATTATAAAAAATTAACATAACCATCTTAATAACCTCAACCGTAACCATAAAAGTTAACACTATATTTAGCTTAGGGAGCATACCCAACATGACCGCGGCCGTATTCCTTATCCATAACGTATAGAAAGTTTCCAGGTTTTAACTTTCTTAACTCCACGGTTATGGGTAAGTTTATGTTAAGTTTTCTATAAATCTCAGGCCGAAGCTGAACAGTGGAGGTAATGGTCGGATATTGCACATCTTCCTCCATACTTGGTCACCAACCACGCGGTTACTTCTCGCCTTTCACCATCTGGCCGGTCCTAGTTATTTCCGCGTAGGTGTTTATGGGATTTTTTTCGTTGATCTGAAATTTGGCTACATTGTGGTACTGTTCAAAGTTTTCTTGTAGCGCTATGAATGAATCTGTTATTCTTTAATTTTTTAAATATTGTGTCTCAACCGAAACTGTAATAAACTTTATCGAAATTAAATAACAATGCGTAGTTGCTATGGTCTCTTTGCTTAAAAGGATATTTGGAATAACTCAGTTAGAATTTGTATATTTACCACAAGCTAATAGTAACATAGCTTTTCCGCGATTTCCATGAGTGAACACTCATAGCCTTATATTACAACATGAGGCTCACCATTGTCGTAATATTCGATTAAAGTTTAATTTTCAAAAGTTATTAATTACTAATTATGGCCCTAAATTGGAAGACATCGCCTCATATTCAGAATAATCCGTTAATTTACTGTAATTAAAATGTCCCATGCTGTTGGTTATTGTACGATGAATGAATGATCCTATTGTATTACTAATGAATTTTTCTTAATTTTTTTCAGGTAAGGGTTTCACCTTTCCGTTCAGTGGGTGGGTTGTAAGGCCATAGGAAGTCCTTCTCAACAAATAATTCCGTAGGGTAAGTAACGTGAAGGATTTACTGTCTATAATCGTAATCATCAATCTCTTTAATGGAGCAATGGTCAATATGAGATACTGAATTCTAAGGGAAACTCAACTCATGACAGGAAAAATAATCATTAGTCAAATTATTTTGAGTTTAAAAATCCATGCCCTAGATAGAGGGCTGTGAAAGCACTAATGCCGTACCGCCGACCCCCCGTAGCCCGCAGGGCATAAAGCGCCGAAAAATTAACTACAAAACATCATTAGGGAGCTGTACCTGGTACTTATACTAATGATGAATTAACCATTCATATTGAAACCTGCACGAATTGCTCGATATGCCCAGTATGATATTATTTATTTCCTTTTGCTGGTTTCCCCTCGGAATGAGCGAAACTGGCTGCACAAGGGATGCTACAATTGACGGACTGAACTATTTCGCAGTTACACAATCCAGTTGTGGTCTTTCAATCTAACTATATAATTTACTATGTTTTCTGGAATAAATCGGATTTTTAATGGACTTCGATTTCACCTTTGCTCCTTCTACAACGAATCTGCCCACTACTTCTCGATTTGCAGTCGTTAAATTGATACCCGCTGTCCACCTACTGTTTTACCAGAGTTATTTACAGTTTGACATACCGCTTCAGGTCATTTCTTCACTGATGCTGTGTTTGTTAACCTCTAGAGCACTGTGGATACTCTCAAGACTTGATATTTTGACCACAAACTGTGAACTTATGGGGCAGATTCTGAAATTATTTGCTGAAAAGGAATGCTTGTATTTATGTAATTGCTACTAAATTAATTAATTATTCGTTCCACAGGCCAAAGATATGAAAGCGGCGAGATGAAAAATTCATAAAAAATTAAAACTTTCTCCAACAGCAGTCTATTTCCCCGACTGATTTACAAATATTCTATAAAATCGGATTAATGCACTTTATTTGTGAGATTTGAAAAGGTAAATTTCCCTCAAAAGCCAGCATTTTTTAATAAATTTTTCATCTGATCACTTTCGTAACTTCGCGGTTATGGAACGACCATGGAAATATTAATTAATTTCGTCAAAAATCCATGGTAATTTCTTGCCTACAAAACATGTTGAAATCTCCACCTTAAGTCTATATTTGTCAAACTTTCTAAACGAGAGTTGTCTATTCACTAACTACCGAAGTTTTCTATTTTGTAACTGAAATGTAATATCCTGATGCTGAAGTTAACTTACACTTGATGGAAATAACTACTAGCGTGGGGAATTTATGTTTCAATTTCCTGATGCAGGTGAGGGGTATATGGAAAAGCGTCTGTCGTGCTTTAAAGAAATGAGGTAGCAAATCACTTGGCTTTAGAAAACTTGAACTATTGTCTTTCAAATAGATCACTATCGCTTGGTTAATTTTTTTAAAAATCTATCTTTATATTTGGATGTCTTCGTTCGTGACCCCTCCTGCTGGTTGCAATACATAGGATGAAATTACTTATTGCTGGTAGTCAATGCGAAAAAACATAAATTGGCGGTATTTTTAACCTATTTTCGTTTATTTACTTCCTTAAATGCCTCTTCTATCGAAGATTGACGATCATCACGGCAATCGGACCTTGGAGACTGCTGCTCTGAAAAGGAAATAAGGGAAGTCGTGCCTTGCCAAACCACTACCTCAGGTTTTTTAACCAGGAAGTTCTTCTTTAGCTGGAAGCCCGCAGTCCTTTTATCTTCCCTTACATGAAGAAGGCGATACTTTTCCGTTTCTTAACCGCTAGCACCAAGTCGGCTTCTGTATCCATTCACCTTAGGACCTCAGCATTAGGGACACGATCTCTCCAGGTTATCAGCAGCATTCGTCTGTATACCCACATTTCAAATGCACTGATTCTGTTCTCCATAGCTATTGTACGATATGCCAAATTAAATGGAGTTTAATTGAAAGAGTCTAAAAATATAAACATATTCCAAGCTTAGTTTAAGAACTGTAAGATAACACCCACGCATGAAAACCGATATATTGTACAGCATGCATGAGAGGCATCAAATCAAATGTAGAGAGAAAAGCTCTTTGCAAAAAAGCCATGAAACAGAGAGATTGGCAATGGCGTTAAAATAAAAATGAAATTAGTGCAGCAAAAAACTCGGGGGATGACAGCTAAAAGACGCGAAAATGTATTCTGCTCACGTGCAAAACAATTGAACGGCGGGTCGGTCGGGGCGCCCGCGCACGGTTGAGTATACTTTATGTAAGTGTATCAAAAGGAATTGGGGCTCCGTTGCTCTGCGTAATTTAATTATTTGAAGCCTTTACTTTCACTTTGCCAAAATCTGTCTTGAACCCTTAACCCTCTTCATTAGGGGATATGGAAAGGGAACGGAGCAGGCTTGAGTAAAATCATAACAGGTTTCCATCCAGAAATCTTCGAAGAGGAACATGGGGGCGTGCGGGTGGGGAACGGGGCGGGGATTAACACCACGTATGTCTCTCTCTTCCTAGCGTTATGTAATCCTTTTTTTTATCCCTACCCACTTCACCTACGGATTTACTTTTACTGAGGATAAAAATAATAGGAGTAAGTTTTAGAATATCAAATTTTGTCGGTAGATTTTTTTTTCAGTATAATATTTTTATTATTGTATATATATTTAATAGTCCTTCAATTGCACCTCAGTACTGCATAGATTTGAAAATATAGGTGAATATATCTTTGCTTTTAGAAGACAGCTGAACCTGTCTTTGGGGGAGAGGGTCATGGCGCTTATTGATCTGTTGCTTGTCCAATGCATTACCTTTCTCAAGTGACTTGTGGAAGGCTAACTGGCACTGATCCAGGACCTCTACATTTGCTCATTCATAACTTTCGATAACACAGTCTGACCTTCAGATTCTTGCAGGTTCCCACTCATGGCTATTTAAATAGGGCGGTCGAACTTTGAAATTGTCTTTCAAAACCAACAGGTTATAATTTAGAAGACTTGACTGGGTATAAACGTGGTAACGACGAATGTACAATTACTCACAATTTTATTATTCATTCCGGTTATCAGTCAAAAATCATAATACTTAATCAATTAAGGCATGTCAAGCAGAAAAGTAATAATTTGGACCATAATTTAAGGTTGTAGTAGCTATTTTTAAATTTTACAGCATCCGTTAAAACGTATTCGCATAAATTACAGTAAGACGTGTTTATTTCCTTCAGAGTGCACTGTTTTCTAATGTATAACAGTACCGTTTTTTTCTAGGCTCTAGGAGGCGTGTATATATTCCTAGAATAATTTGTGCGTATGTACTGGAGTGTTCTCAATTTCTCCTCTTTCTTCTCCGTGTTCTCACAATCTAGTGGACGCACGCACATGGGAATGGGGTCAGTGATCTGCTATATCCTGCCACACATTGTTCTTTGTCATTCTGAGATAGCCGTTAGTTGCCAAAGAAATTCGCTACTTTTCACAACGTTGCTCTAAACACATACTGTATACTATATGATGGAAAGCTGTCAACTACGCATATTTTCCGTATTTTCTATTCAAAGCACCGGGCCAGTCCCACCATGTTGCTGCAGTCCGCCACCATGTGTTATCCTTGCAATGCATGGCGGAAGGATGCAATATTCTGCAGACTACCGTTTCTTTGCCCGCACATGATGGGAGTGACCCTGAGTACTGAGGGCGAAGGAAAAGAGAGTCGCCCTTAGCGCAAGAGAACTGACGTTTTGGTTTGAAATAGGCCTTTCAGTTATTCAAAACGAAAGACGACAAGGGGGAGGAGGGGGGCAATTAAAAGTAGTCCTCTCAATTGCGATCCATTTTTTTTTCGCGATGACTACCATTTCATAATTATATCATTGCCATAGCTTGGGGAAACCATTATTTCTGTATAATTTGAAGAATATACGCCATGCTGCTATGATCAGCTGTCGGAATAATTGAACATCCGGACAGGGATCACAAAAAAAAGAGTATTTTATGACAAGTCAAGCATTGCGACTCTTTCTCAACGAGCCTTATTGTGTTTTCATGCTGCATAGAGGGGAACTTTGCTCATGTGTCAGAATCAAGAAGAATATTCACCCTGCTGCTATGATTAGTGGTCTGAATAATTCTCCGGATAGGGGTTGCAAAAAAAAAAAAAACTATTTTACGACAAGTCAAGCATTGCGGCTGTTTCTCAACTAGCCTTATTGTGTTTTCATGCTGCATAGAGGGAAACTTTGCTCATGGCAGCTTTCCGATTGTGCTTGGAAATTGGGTGTTGCAATTACCCCGGCTCAGAGTTAAGACAGCGGGTTATGCCTGCATTGTAATACAGTGCGCGTGCTGTTAACTGACAGCAGTCTAGTTGCCTCATGTCACAGTCCTCGCTTGTCCCAGCCATTTTCAATTCTCCTGGATTTCATTTTCAAATGTCGCTTTGAGCAAATGTAAACTGTGAATACTGTGGTTTTAAAGTTTGTTATTGTATTTTTAATTCATCTTGAGAGAGGGCGGCATTAAATAAAAATATCTGCGTCCTTTCCCTGTAGAGTCTATTCTCTCGTAGTCTCACACTCGTGAGCTAAAACGTCTTCCGTTTCTGCAAGCTGAAGAGGTTTTCTTCTCTACTAGAGGAAGGTAAATTCATTTTTATTTGGTCAAATCATCCATAAACATGCAGCATTTGGTGAGGCTGAATTACTTGTCAGGCAGTAAAGTGTTAATCCCTCAATGAGAGGCCAAAATGACTGTAAAATCACTGCCGAGGCTCCCAACAAAGGGTGTGTCTGTTTTTCAACCAATGCATTTGAATTAAAACAGTATTGATCGATTGTGGTCTGGTTACGTGCACTGATTACAATACGTTCAAATAATAGTTTCATATCGTCACATTATATATTCAATATTATCATTACGTATTAACTGCTTCAGGTTCAGAGCATTGATTGATAGGTTTTTTTCGAAAACCTTGTGTTCCTGTTATTTCGTAATTTGTTTCGTGTGGTATGCGGTCTATAGTTAGTTGTCAAATTGAGATTTATATGTGGATATTTAGACTAATGGCCCCACCTACTCTACTGGCCTGTTAAACTTAAAAGTAAAGGCACCTTCTATAAGATTGCATTGTAATCGTATGTTGTTTCGCTGGGGTCATGAACTTTCTTGTGAAACAATTCTTAATTAGGTAGTCGTGTTGTTAAAGCACGTAGACTTAGTGTTTGAAACTTGAAGGTATATTGAAAGCTACAACTCATTCAATAGCTTCGTAGTATTTATTTAGGGTTAAAGAGACAAAGTTTAAAAGTTTAACTAGGGAGTACAAAAATACAGCTTGATTTTTAATTTATGAATTCAGAAAGTTTTTGCTTCCGCTTCATCCTTTCCCTTTCTTTATATTCTTTATATTACTGCTGCTCATAGAGTGTGGCTTATACAAACTAACTAAAATTTGAAAGGAAGTAAAAGTTGTTTCAAAGCATTACGGTGGCTACCAAACTCCCACTAAAGATAAGCTGGTGTGTTAAGTGCCAAATGTTTTTAGTTTGTATGGGTCTCAGAATGACATTTTTATTGCCGTCACTCCGTCAGCCACTGATTATTATGAAATATGAAACTTTTTTAATGAGATTTTGACAGGCAAGAGTGAGACGTATAAGATGTGGATTAATTCGAGACAGACTATGACTAATATAATAATAAGATAAATGCTAAATACTAATATTGCTGGACGGCTGGAGTCAGATAAAAAAGCAGCAGAATCCGGGTTGATGGGCCGTGGGTATATGAAAGTATGTGCTTCCAAACGTTTCGTCGACATCTTTAGTGATACTAGGCTACGTAGACTCGGAGGCTTGGTAGCACTTGTTACTCCGAGGACCGAGATACTATCTTATAAACTGCGTAGTGCCACTGAAAATGTCGATCGTAGATGCTGAAGACACGTTTTCAGAGCGACCCCATGAGCCCAGATTCATCAGACTATAACTAGCCTTCGTGTATAACTGACCGAGGGATGGCGTTATAAACCAGAGCATGAGTCAGAATTGAGAATGGCCCATAAGCTAAAGTAGGAAATCGAACCTTTACTAAGGCGGGGTTTCCACATACGTCAATGGTAAATGTGGTATTGACGTTTTAGCAGACATTAAAGACATACTAAAAATGTCTGCTACCACGTCAAAACCATATTTACCATTGACATATGTGGAAACCCCGCCTAAAAGAACTGCATTAATCGCTATTACTCTCCAATTTACGTATAAGGAATGCAATGTGATTGTCGAAATGTTCGATTTCGAGATTTCAGTGGATTTACTCGTATTGAAATCCCAGGAACCCAGAAAAAGTTTTTATGATGGTTTTTATAGAAATGCCGATCTGCCTGTCTGTTCGTCGATTTGTGGGCAAACTACTCGGTGGATTTTTATGACATTGCTGGTTGACAAAATTCATGTCTCGAGACAATTTTTTTATATTTTGGGCTAACTCAATTTTTTTTTTGACGGCTCCAATGATTTTCATTAAATTCATATTGTAGTCGTTATTAATGTAAACCTTGCCCCTTCGTAGTTTGGTTCTGGGGGAAATAAAATTTAAAAAAGACGCAATTTTTATATTTAAAAAAAAAATAGCTAAAAGGAATTTTGTAGAACCTTCCTATCGATTCTGCCTAACTATTAAACTATACGTATGTTTATGGGGTTAAACAGAGTAACAAAAGCAAAGGTTTTGAAGAATTCAATGCTTTGGGATTGAAAAAGTCGAGAAAACCACCGAAATTTAACCCCAGGACAATTATTTACCATGGAACTACTTATATTATCCATCTCGGTTACTATACTAATTGATAAATAGGAAAGCATGTACGGTTTCACTCGTACTGGTTATTTAAATAGTTGTAGTAACAGTACAGTTCTGCTACAAAATAAATGTCTCATTATGTGGTGTAGACTGGTATTGTAGCTGCTACCGTATTTTCCCCAAGTTTAGGTAGCCTACCAAGCAACGGTAGGTACCTCTACCTACCGGGTTTGCTACAATGTATAACTGGGCACGATTGTTTTGGTTCATCGACCTTCTTCGTCATGCTCTTGAAAGGCATAACTGGCATTAACATTTTTTCTGGTCGTGCTTTATTTCCTCTCGTGAGTATAAAATAATTGCTTCCATTCTACATCGGCATAAAGACTTAAGTTGTTGAGTGTTTAATCGCTCATAATTTCATTTAAGACCATTTCTCTAGATGTATTTATTTGCAAGTCGCATAAACATGACGCTGACCACAACATCCTCGGGTGTAAAAGGAAGATACAACTTACAAACGCCATTAAAAAAAGAAACTATTTAAAAAGACATCCTCTACCTGTGCTCAGACCCTTATTGGCCTATTTTTATTCTTATCTGATGGCTAAATTTCAGAAATTTGTTGGTTTGGCTCGGTTTGCTTCTATACCACTCGTACACTTTCAGTTATGTGGAACCGTATGAGCTAGTTGGAAGGTTCCATGGTAAGGAATACATAGTAATACAGCTGGTATGTGCTTTTTGTCACAGTATATGACAAAAAGACGGTTTCACGGTACCTCTGGAAAGACAAACGAACTGAAATGAAATGAAAATCGTATATTTATATACATAAGTGTACAATTAATAATAAGATAGTTTTACAATTGTGAAGGGGGATCCCAAAGGAATGGTTCCCGTGCTGGGCCCCCCTTCAACTCATCGAGCTTTACCTAAAAGAAAACTAGTGGCTGACTCAATTTGAGAGGGAAATGAATAGAGCCACGAGCAATATTGTAGAGCAAGCTGAAGAGGAAAAATGTACTTTCTGCCTGTTTCAACATTAAATAGCCCGTAATAGTAGTAACAAGACGACCATCTTTATTTAGTATTAGAATAAATGGTTTGTTTTCCTTGGTTGTGATAAACCTGTAGCATGATTGACACACTATGTTGACCCCGTACGTGTAACTGGCATTTTTCTCATGTGACCAGGCCAAATGCAGTAGTTATCATTGGTTGAGGGGTACGATTGGATTGTGACCACCTAAAGGCCCCATAGACGGCCGATCCGGGCCAGCGAGACAATCCAAAGCAAAGGTCCTAACATTTGACGAAAATCCCTTTTTGAATTGTCACGCCTTATTGGGATGCCCGGGTCCTGGGCTGACCTGGGTGAGAAAAGAGTATCTACAGCAAGTGATGGAGGATGTAGGGGCCAATACATACGTGGAGCTGAAGAGGACGTGCCAGGATCGAGGGGAGTCGAGGCATCGATGCCATATGTTGCTGCCAACCAGCCAGCCGGCTGTAACTTGAAGAAGATCGGCCCATAAGGTTCTTATAACGTACATGCCCAGACGAGTCGCTAGCGTTCCAGTGCTGTAAGTGCTTCTGAAGGTTCACCAGCAGGAGGGATCAACGTTAATGGTTTACGAAAGGGAGGGGGTAAATACTTGAAAGTCCATTTGTTGTTGTTTTATCAAACCGCGTGACGGATCCCTTCTTTTGGCTTGGCCACTATCCTATTCCCGTCCTTTTGGTTAGTATCTGCTTCCGTTGAAGACATTCCGACTAAATTTCCCGAAAATACTATTATACTTTGTTGACAAATAGTTCTGAATTCACATTTCCCATTACAATAGTGCAAGCTCAAAAGATATTTGCTAAAAAATATTTTTCTCAAAAAACGGCTTGTTTAAATTCTCATATATTGTAGTCGTTATTAATGTAAACAAAACCTAATAGGTCACTTGCTCCTTGATTGTTTGGTTCTGTGGGCAAACACTAAAAAAATATTCAATTTTCTTGAATTATTTGCTCAAAAATAATTTTTCTGCGGAACCTTGCCATCAATGCTTTCTTAGTTCAGTTCTCCGGTTCATATTAATATTGTCCGTCGAATGTTATATCTGTCCTTTATCTTAGGTCGACGTCAGCTCATTTTATTTCTGTCATCCATACCGCTTTCAAATTTAAAGAATGATACCATTCTAATGATGTTTGATGTCAAAAAAGTTGAATTATTCGTATTATTAGGCCAATTTACAGTCTACAGAATAAAGTGAAGGGCTTTTTGGAGCCTGATGAGGGTTGTTTTGAAAAGTGATAATTTGGATACTTGAAGCCGCGTTTAATTTTAATTGGCTTAAACTCTGTAGCAACATTTTATTTTTATTTTCCTAGCCTAAATTGATTTAAAGATGTATTAATTCAAAATACCGCGTAGGAACGGTTTTCATGAGTAACTTTGTTTGGGTTGGGCATTGAATATACTGTATGTTGTACATTTAATGTATGTATATTGTTATATTTTACCATTTGCATAGTTAATATTATTATAATTAAATAAAATTCCCTTAATAGACCGGTTCGAAACTAGTGAGGCGCTAATTACACCGACGTCAATAGTGATGGTACTGGTGATATTGACGTGGTAGCAGACATTAAAGACAGTCTAAAAATGTCTGCAATCACGTCAATATCACCAGTACCATCACTATTGACGTCGGTGTAATTGCCGCCTAATCAATATATCAATGCTGGCTTTGCTATATTTCGCCTAATTGCTTGTTTGTGTATACACACTAATTTAACATTTTGCCCAGACTTATGCTTATTTGTATTGGACAATCGTCAATCATCCTCTGATTCGGAATGCTTATACTCCAGCTAGTGACGTCATGTCAAAATGGTCTATTATATCTGTATTTATGTACCTTTAGGCAGTGCAGTGCAGTGTTGCTGTCTGTCCGTAGAAGCTATCAGTTTAACCACGACATGCCGCAAGACCTAAATTAATTGCTACTGCTTGATGGCTAATATTTAGAGAACAGAATTCTCCTTTCTTAACAGCAGTCCAGCAAAATGATGGGGTTATTACAGGGTTGCGGGGGGGGGGGGGGCGAGTGTTGGTGCTGATAATGAATAGGATCCTAACTAAGATGGACCCTCTCAGCGCTTTTTATCTTGCCCCTTTTCATCTCCAGTAAAGCTAACTAGTCTTCTTTCTCTCTGAACTTTGCGGGAGTTAATGGTAGTTTGAAATTGAAGAGGAGTCAATTTCGGCTTGGCTATTGTCTACTGTTTGAGTTATTCTTACTCCTCTTGTTTTCCCTTTGAACATCATTTCGATTGTCTCTCAGATATTGCTGCAAAGTTGTTTGCGAAAGCTTATGCTCACTTGGGGGTAAAGTTACGAGAATATGTATTGATTAAGTTCTATTCCTGTTGTTGCCTGGGTTTTGACTGCTTCATACAATTTTGCATAATTCAAGAATCGTTATTATATTTTACGTTCAATTCTTCCTTTCCTATTTTGCATAAATTCCGAATTCATACTAAAACTAATTACACACTTTTATGATCACCTGCGGTATGTGCGTGACAAGCTGCTACTGCTTTCATTGAAAATCAATTTAAATTGTTCAACTTTGGTAAATGTTGGTGAGAGCGAGCCCACTATGCCGTGTAATATTAACTTAATTTGTGGGCTACTATGGTGATTATTTTTAATTTTAACCTTGGATTAAATATGTATGGAAAGTGCTATTCAAAATTATTCTGTAAAAATTTTTTCCCCAGGTATAAGTTAATACTAAACGGCATGGTAGACCCGCAGTTACCTTTTGCCCACACTAGCCCCGAGTCATTTTCGCAATAGCTTATTCGGGAATTGCTCGTGTCAAAACAATAGCCTGATTCCTAAACATATTAATTGTTCGACCAATGGTGCAACTAAAACTATGAAACAACATCATTGTGAAACTTGTACCACCTAAGGGTAAGTTTACTTCAATTACTGGTAGAACATTCATTGGAGAGCTAAAAAATTTTGTCGATACCTTTTCAGACCCAGGCGCAGGATTATTTTATTAAATTATGCTGGAGTTCCACCCAGTAATGTGCAGAGCGCACTATCGCTAATTCGGAGAGATGGGGAGATGGCTATCTTTTTCATTGGACTCGTCACGAATGCGAACTGTGTTGTTACCCTGATGAATTTCTAAGTGGAGAAACCTGGAGGGAGATAAAATTATTACTTGCAAGCCCTACTTTTCTCTGACCTCATTTCTACTACTCTACTGGCCAGTCATTTATTTTGGATGGATGGAGTTGAATTGTTTGCTTGTTGGTATTTTCAGCTTTCCTTCTTTACTCGCTATAACCTACCTAGTTTTATTTTCCTGGCGGGACAAATTTAATGATGTTGCTTGCTGTTGTTGCTCTCTGGTTGGTAGTAGCAATAAGGGGAATTATGAATATATTTCATTAATAGCGCCCTTTCCGTTCTTGCGCAGTATTTGTAGTGTTCATTCTACTTGTTCAGTTGATAATATCTTACATAATTTTCAAACCTGCAGACGTATTATTCTGTACTGGTAGATGGCAAGTGTTTTATGGCTTGAGTTGTACAAAGATTGATCAAAAGGTAAAATTTCAATTTGACTTTCCGTTCACATCTTCGGTTGGCTGTTAGCCTCACAATGAAATCAATACAGAATATTTATTTTTGAAATGATGTGAATTAAAAATGTACAATAGTAGCAGTAATAGTTAACATGTTAACGTGAGCGTCAATTGTAAATTTAATTGCAAATAAGGGCAGAGAAATCACAAAGCATCATTGCCAATTAGATAATTTATAGCGCCAGATGAATAGGTTGACTAGCTATTGTCCCCATATTTTCAACGATAGTCGGGAAATTTATTAACGATTGGGACCGATTCCAATGTGTTACAACAGATTTACGGATAATTTCCATATTTTCATGTCTGGTAGCCCTGCAGCAGCGTTTTGTCAGTTTTACGTGATGTTTTTGGTACTCTTATCAAACCCCCCGGGGCAAATAAACAATTTTTCATATTAAGTGTATCAAATGAGTTCAGCACTTTTTGCAGTTTTTTGCACCAAGTCCCACCAAAGCAAGACTAATTCTAGTTCGACTTGGTTACTATGAGAACGGAAAACCTCACTGATAGTAACAATACCATGACGATATTCAAATCAAAGTTACTCGTAACTCCGCTTTTGAGGCATTGGGCGTAATTCCTGAAAAAATGTTATTTTTACAGTAGAACTGAGATTCTCGTACACTCCATATTATGCAATATGTATCCATTACCTACTGTTAATAACCCCTCATTTTAAACAAAATTATGGTAATTTCGTCTGTTTGGTTGAGCTGACTATATTTTGCTTACATTAGCATACGCCATACGTTACTGGAGAAAAATTACAGGCTAAAGACGTGATATGAGAAAGTAGACCAAGGGCATGTACTGGTTTTTTAGTTGTTCTTTTATATTTATTTTAAATCAGACATGCCTTTCGTTTGGTATCTATCATATTGATGGATGGAGCAATTTAATAATTTTTAGCAAGGGTATTCTTTTGACTTGGAATCCATGTGCACTGACTCAGTTCAGCTAGCTGGAAGACAGTAAGGAAAGTAGTGTCATCAGTTAATGTAAATGTCCAAAGTTGGGGGAAGAAATTGCTGAAATATGTTCTGTAAAATGTAAAACAGCACGTTGGGATGCGATGGGTGAGTATTTAATTAACTCTTAATGACCCACCCACATATTTGTGTTTTTATGGTGAATTTCCTAATTAGCGAGAGCTTTTTATGTAGGCACGAACGCCTTTGCTTTTTTTTGTATATTTTTTCGTCTCTATGGAATTTGGATGTATAATGCCTACTTTGTATATTTCCGGCGTATTTTTTTCTGTACCATTCTACTTTTCCATTGCTGAGGTGGTTGCTAATTATTTATTCTGATTTAGTTGCTCAGTTTTCATTAGTTTCATTTTTATGCAATTTGGTTTTTCTGGGTAACTTTGTACACTCATTATATGATAATAATTGCTACCAAACCCCTGCGACTATCAATGAGAATTTGCAAAACCGTTTTCGGCCGATTTTCAGCCTTAACATGACATATATTTAATTATTATATACAGTATATTGTATATGTAAATTATAAATTATTAAATTTGTAATAAATCAGTACGACGTTATACGATTCAATCTATAAAAGATATATTGTTACATAATCACAATTACAATACATTACAGACAAATAAAAGATTAAAGTAGAAAGATGTTTTACATACCTATAAAAGAATTGAATAACAGTCATTTTCAACACCTCTTTAGGCATAACATAATATATATAATATATAAAATAAATTTTTTTTTGATTTTGAGGTTATGTGAAAAAATCACTTAAGTTGTACTTGTTCTTATTACCTACCTTTTTGCTATTTGACTTTTTCCATAGAACTTGTAGTTTTGCCGGAAATGAAAATGTACTGTATTTCACTATTAAAAACCACCCCTACCTACTTCCCGAACTCAGATCGCCCGTAATTTATTTTTCCTTTAATGTCTTGTCATATTATCTTCCATTTCCAATGGTTTCATTCTACTATAATTTAATGTCTTAAAAAAAAAATTATCTACCCTGGGCTAAAGTCTTAGAAACCAAATAAATTTCTCCGAAGCCCCGTATACCTGCTCTCGGATTTGTGTCCTCTCAAAAGCTCATTAGCTTTCAGTTGAAAATGATAAACGACCACATAAATTTGAACCATTTGCGATGAAACTCCTCTCGAAGAAAAAATAAAACCAGGACAAGATCTAGAAGAACGAAATGGCTGAACGAAATTGGTTCTCCTTAAAAAAATGTGTAATAAGGTATATTGTATATTCTTGTCTTGCTTGATGGTGTTCAGGATCGAGCCAGAATATTTTCCCTCGTGGGACAATATTGCATTGTGGGTGGGTGTGGCAGCTGATATTTGAAATATATTGGGGGTGAGATTGTTGGGGCAGGGGTGGTTGGTAACGAGGGAGGTAACCTCCTCCTCCTCCTCCCCCCCCCCCTCGTGACAGCTCTGTTTCGTTTGCCTCCGCTTCCGTCTGTATACATCCTTTTATTTTCCCTCGCGCTGTTAGGTTGCTAATGATGGCATACTGTGTATCCTGCTGTCGTCAATAAAGATACTCCTTTCTGCTGATGCTGAGAGTTGATCGGAAGGATCAGAACTTCTTAAATGTAAATGTAAAGCATGGTAGTAGCACAGGGGAAATTTACAGATTACAGCTTTTGTAATGGCAGCAAAACTGCCTCATTTTCATATGCACAATTATTCATGCCGTTAGTAAGTGATGCTGCTACTTATTCCGTAAATTTTCAGGTGAACTCAGTGTCTTGTTCACATAGCTCCAAATTCAGCAAATCGGTCTAAAACTTCCCAGACGGAATAAAATGGTTGTCTAAGTATCCTTTGGTCCTTGAGATGTTTCCCGATATCCGTTTGTCAGCTTTATAGGTTTTTCTTTTGGAAGTAAGTTTCGTGAAATTTTCTCGAGGCCTCGAGCTTTTAAGAAACTAGCTTAGTAAATCATTTGCAGATCTATCCGTCTATTTTTTTTATTTTAATTTTTATTTATTTTATTAGAACCCGTTGTGGTCATTCAGACGAACATAAAAGAAAATGTCTTGACCTAGAGCAGTGGTCGGCAAACTTTTTAGCCAATGAGTCAAATATGAACATATTTTAAACAATTCAAAAAAATAATTATAATTGGGAGCCTAATCTGCTTGTAGTGGGCTAAACTTTTATCACACCAAAGCCAAAGAGTCACATGCGGCTCTGGAGTCGCACTTCGCCGAACACTGACCTAGAGTGCGCTGCATTATCCAAAATATCACTGTCGTAGCCAATAACCTTCCATCTTCATCAATCTATTTAATTAATTATTCTTGAAATAGTGTTGTACATGGCGGGAACAAAATGGCAGGGAGGTCAAACTAGAAACCGACCTCCGAGAGGTTTGAGTCCTTAAATGGTGGAGCGTCGTACAAAACCAAAATGGCTGAAGGAGTGTTGTTGAGCAGGCCAAAGCCTCTCAAGGGCTGCAGAATCTGAGGAAGTGTCGTATGTGCAACACAGCTCGTTAGTTTGCCTAAAGTTTGAAAGTGTGGTTCGTAGAAATAGTCTGTAGATAACTTATTTCCTCATTATGAAGCGACAGAATGACAAATTCTCAGCGTACGAGAAGCACAAAGAGCGGGAGAAATTTAGTTTCAAACGCACCAAACTCCACTGGTACAGCTTCACAGTTGGCTGTTCATTTAATTACTTGTGGAAGACAAAGGTGAACCGCAGAAAACTTCATTTAGCTTGTAATGTATAAATTACGGTAGCTGCATGATGGAGAAAGTATTTCTGTGACAAGGCTGCGCATGTTTATGAGTGACAGATGTCTTCGAAAAAATAGTAATTTCTAAGGCCAACAAAGGCGGTGCTAATAATTATCCAGACCGTGGAAACCTCCATGGTCCATAGATAGTCAATGTCGGCTATTCATGCTTGAGTCTCTGACGCCGACGGCAGTAGACTATTTCGAAGCCCACGGGATGTAGACTAATAAATTCTCTAAAAAAAAAAAATAATAATTTAAAATGATTTTATTATAAATTGTTCCTCTTCATGACACTAATAGCTAGGGCCGTAAGTCTCTCCACCCGAGCCCACAAGAAAAACAAAACATCGTAATTTGCTCAACAGAATTATCGTATCTCAAATCAAAATGTGTATATTGCCAAGAATTCTGATAATTTGGTTAACTAATGGACGAACTGTTAGAACAAAGGAATGTAATGAGCATTTTGTATGTATATTCATCGCTGTATTTACACAAGGCTGTTTATTGCTTTCCAATTTATGCTTAGTAGAAGGAAAGCTCTTTGTGATGGTCGAAATTTTCGATTCCGATTCAACGGATTTACACGTTTTGAGGTCCCTGGAACCCAAAAAAGTGGTTTTTATGAAATGTCTGTCTGTATGTCTGTGTGTTCATCGATTTCCGTGCAAACTACTCGGCTGATTTTAATGAAATTCGGCATGTAGGTTCACAAAAATCATACCTCGAGACCTTTTTTGCTTTCCAATTTAAACGTAGTATAAAGGAAAGCTTTGTGACGGTCGAAATTTTCGATTCCGAGATTTCAACGGATTTACACGTTTTAAGGTACCAGGAACCCAAAAAAGTGGTTTTTACGAAATGTCTGTCTGTCGTTCTGTCTGTCTGTCTGTCTGTGCGTCGATTTCCGGGCAGACTACTCGGTCGATTTTGATGAAATTCGGCGTGTAGGTTCACAAAAATCATACCTCGGGACCATTTTTTTTATTTTGGGCTAACTTAATTTGGGGGGGTTTTATTCTCAAAAAACTCCAAAAAAACGTCTAAAAAAATTATTTCTCAAAAACGGCTCCAACGATTTCTTATAAATTCACATACATTGTAGTCGTTATTAATGTTGATAAAATGCTGGGGGTCGCTTGCCCCTTGATAGTTTGCTTCTGGGGGTAAAAAATAAAAATAATTTTCATGAAAAATGACTAAAAAATAATTTTTCTGCGGAACCTTTCTATTGATGATTTCTACCTTCAGGTATGTTTTAGGTGTTCAATAGAGTAACAAAACCGGACAGGTTGCATTCCCAAAACAATATTTGGTTCTGTGCAAAACATTATTTGTTGAATTATGGAAAATTCACGTTCCAATACATTACGTGCCTGTGTCATTGTTACTACTGTTACAATGTATTGGTCTGTTCGTTATAGAATATGCAATTGAGTTTTAAGGGGTTTTTAATATATTGAAGTGGACCCCCCCCCCCCCCCTAGAGGGATTTTAAATTTAACTATAGGGAAATTAATTACTAGGAAATTACACATTATGTCTATCTACTAATTTATAAATTGGAAAGCATGTTCGAGTAAACTCGGACCGGTTCTTTTATGATATGGCGGTAGCAAGACAATAATAACGGCTTAGGTAAGTCATGTGAAAGGTTCTAAGGGTTGGAAATAGGAATTGGAATTTTATATTATATTTATATTCAGTATAATTTGTAGCTTATGAAAAGTTGATGTCTCTCGACAGCCGACTTGTAACGAACCTTTTGGGAATACAGTGACGAAATTATTAAATAAAAATGACTGAAGTTAATATTTGTTTTCGACAAAATCTATTAATCTAACTTTATTGTACTATAAATGTTTGTGTCGTATACCAAATATTTTTGGTCTCTTCATGACTCTGTAGGTAGACCTACAGCACTTCTTCCGGCTCTACAGCCCGTGATGGGCTTTGGCCTGGTCAACAACACTCCTCCAATCATCTCGGTTTTGTACGTCGCTCCACCATCTACGGACTCCCAACTCGCGGAGGTCGCTTTCTAGTTCGTCCTTCCAGCGGTTTCTTGGTAGACCTACAGCACTCCATGCTGCACATTAATTAATAAGCCTTTAGTGGGCCATCGGCATAGCTTGTGGAAACATCCATGATGGAAATGTGCAGGTTACAGAGGAGTTGGTAAGTTTGTGGATTGGCTACGCTACGGGGTCGAATGATGATTAATAACTAAGTAAAAATAGGGCTTAGTTCAGGGGCTGACACAGCTAGCTACCTGAGTTAAGGAAAGATGAAACCAGAGGGGCACAATGCGAAACTTAAGGTTAAGTATAATAGGCGAACTGGGTTACAATAAGCCATAGCTTGTAATAAGGGCTACCTAAAAAGCTGACCAGTTTCGATATGAGAAAAGCCTCCAGTGTATTGCCTTTCTAGTTCCTGTTGCCCTATTGCTATTAGGCGCTTATTCCGCCGACGTCAATAGTGGATAGTAAATGTGGTATTGACGTGGTAGCAGACATTAAAGACAGTCTAAAAATGTCTGCCACCACGTCAATACCACATTTACTATGCACTATTGACGTAGGGGGAATAAGGGCCTTAGCATCATGTGTCGGCAATGCACTCGCTGCCACATGTAAAGAAATGAACGTTTCTTTATTATGAGGTCGCAACTTTAATAAAAAACACTTTCTTATTGAATTCGTCTTTAAATACCTTTGGTACTTTGGGTACGGAAATTATAATTTTCGAAGCGAATGGGGTGACTGCATCTCGGAAGGAATTCTATGGTTTTATTGAAAAGGAAATCCATTGATTTCCTTTGATTTTCTACTCGGGTGACTCTACCTTTCTTGGAGCGAAGTACAGTAACTAATGAAACAACCCAAGCGTATTTTTAATGAGAGGTTTTAATTTTCGTATTGCGGTTCTGTGTAAGTTTGGGCTCCAAGAGCCATTGAGAAAAAATAATTATATAATTTTACTTTGCTTGGAAAATAAAGACAGTTTTAAGATTTTTTTTTAAAAATTTACTGCAAGCTTGGAAATACAGTTACAACTTATTATTAATCCAGAACCTCAATTTGGCCCATTAACCCTGTTAATAGAAAACTGTATGATCGGTGGCGGTTTGCGGTCCAACATAAATTTTCTGTCTGCCCCCCAACCTTAATGGGTACTTTACTTTCGCCGTAAATACAGTGGGAAAATGCAGATGAACACTTAATATGTTGGCGTGCAAAAGTTTTTTAATGAATAAAAAAAAATCATAAATATATATATACTGCATATCCCTCTGAAAAGGGAAGTCGTGCACTTGCCAAACCAATGGCTCAGGTTTTTCAACCAGGATGTTCTTCTTCTGTCGGGAGCCCTCTGTCCTTCTATCTTCCCTAGGTGTATTACTTGCTGAAGGCGATTTTTTATGCTGCAACCCTAAAAACTCGAGGACATTTCCTTTAACCACATTTGTCTTTTCCATTGACGTTTCCCCCTAAGTTTCTCGTAGCTTATGGTTTGGCACCATCTATGCTATTTTATTATCTTTGGTTATATCAGTTCTCTAACACTCTGTGTAAAGCTACTAAAGCTACAATCAATTTATTTTACTAAAGGAAGCTCGTTCCTTACCATATAACACTGCTCTATTACTGTACTAGGCAGCCTTCGTCTCATTCTTATGCCAGCTCAAGCAAAATAAATCCCTCCAGCATATTTTATTAAATGAAATTTCTCCCTTAAATTATGGAAATTTTATTCATGAGGGAGTGATAGGTTTTTTTTTTTCATTTTGGAAGCTGACGCTTTAAGTAACTGATTAATTGTTTTTGTTGCAGCAACTGTTCCGGAGTCAGCAGCAACAGCAGTCAGGGAATGCACAGATACAGGTTCTGCAGCAACAACAGTACCTGCACCAGCAGGCCGCCGCAGCAGCGGCTACTCAGCAGCTCACCTTTAATGCTGCTCCTTATGTTATCAATGGACATGAGCCTTATATTTTGGCCGGTAAGTTTCCGTATAATGTCATATGCACTTGTTTTATTCGTTAGATATCAATTAAGTATAGTAGGTTAACCCCGCATGGTTAAGGAGACCTACAGAGGATATGCTACGTTGAAAATTAGCAGCCCAATATTGGTTGCTTTTATTGACTTTTTATTTTTTAATTAATTAACAAAGCAAGTTATTAGATTTGGAATGAATGAGTGTAAGTTGTAGAAGACTACTCATATATCATATATATGTATATATATCGTATAATAGGAAATAATGAATTTTTTGTACCTTAGTTCTTTCATAAAAACCAGAGGGGATCAAAATTTCGCGTAATCTGGGAGTTTTTAAAAAACTACAAAACCTAAAAGTAAAAATACCCGATTATATGTTTCACAAAGTAGTCTTCTTCAAGTTACATGAGCCAAATTTTTAATGACTTGCTGAGTTAATGAAATAATAAAGAAGTATTTCGTTTTGGGATGCCAATTTTCTATGTAGCATATATCCTCTTGACAAATCAAAATAGTAAAATGTATGAAAAATATACGAATTTATTTATTCCCAAAGCAGTCAGTGATAGATTTCAAATATTTTTGTAAAGAAATGGCCATAGTATTTTTTGACGAAATTAATTTTTTATCGTTGCACAATCGCCGAGTGTGCGGCGTCACGTCTGCTCAATAAACCGTGGATGGGGTCCGTTAATTCCCTCCAATAGAGAATTCTGTACGTGTAATAATAAATGCATCTTACTGCAAAAAATGTCGTTAGATATTAACGCGTTGCATTTCTTCCCGCCTTAGTGGGGTAAATTAATTCTCTCGTTAAAATTGTGCAAAAGCTGAAAATAATGGAAGGAAATGAATGTTAGTCATCATAACGTCGAGTACACTTTTTAATTGAACGTTAACCTACTTTGCCATTTATGTGCCAGTATTTTTATGCTACGGGTTAATTCCTCTTTGTTAGGCTACTGCTTTATTCCTACTTTGGTTGAGGATATTTCGATTGGTAAAAGAACTGGCTCGTAAAAGACGATGTAACGGTCTTTATTCGAATGGACCCCTGGACTAGTAAGGATATAATGCATGTGTAGCAGTCTTCCTAGTTGAGTGCAAGGGAAGGCTCCGCTAGGTTGACTTTGAAATAGAACCAAAGGTCATATTTATGTATGAATACAGCCCTACTTTTTACTCATGAAGAATAGAGATGTGTAATAAAATGTGAGTGAGGCCGTATGACGGCTATTATTAATCCCTGATGGGGCCGATGGAGGGGACCAATATGACGGATAATGGCTTATGGGATTAAAGGCAGGCAGCGACACCCTGCTGCCATGTGCCTCTAAATTCTCTAATTGAATGCTAATGGACTCAGCAAAAAAAGAAGTCCTAGTAAAACTGTAACCAGCCCTCAAAGTAGCCAACATCGGTTGTCCTTCCCTTTGTCCAGCCATATAATTTATATTTTATATCATGCCGAATTCATAAAAAGAACCATAAGCCAAAGATGAAACTACCGTATGTAAGCTATGATTTTAAAATGCTAGTAGAATCAAGTTTTAAACTGTTAGGGTATTTTGCATAATTTCTCTTAAAAATTACTTAATAAGGTATTATAGGGAGAGCCTCTAATTTTGTCGTATGTGAAGCAGGTATTAGGGAGAAAGCCCTTGAAGCTTTGCTCATCATTTATCTTAGCGTGACACGCTATAAGATATGCACGACCGCGATTCTGTTTTAGTGAGTAATGAATCAAAATTTTAGAGGAGAGTACCTGGCTGTGGCACACCGTAACGTAGCCTACAATGGCTTGTCGTGTGTGATTATAATCGTCTCGTAAATGGAACGTCACGTGCCACTTTTTGGTGACTTGATTAGTATTCTGGATTTTTACGCTTGAGCTGCCCTGCATGTACTTGAATGGTTCAGTGTTACAAAAATAGGGAGCCTGATTAAAATACGTACCTTTTTGACTGTTTTTTACTGCTGCGTATGTGGCCATAATAGATGGGTCGCACCCATGGCCGTGCCCAGGGGTTGGCCCAAGGGGTCCGGACCCCCTCCCTCCCAAATAATTTAAAAAAAATGTAAACCTGTATTGTTTGAAGAATTCGTCCATTAATTCATTGATAAATAACGTAATTTTTTTTTGGACCGACACGACCTGGACACGGCCTTGGTCGCACCTGACTTTATCGCCAAAGGTGGATGAAAACTCGCGACACTCGGTTTGGGAACGCAAACAAAGAATTCACAGGTTGGACGTTTATAGACGATCAAACTATGTCGGTATTCTTGCCCCCCCCCCTAAATTTCTTTACCTAAAATAATTAATTTGACGGAGATCAGATTTCTACATTATTGCAATAGATAAGTACCAAGACAACGGCACAGAGGTAAATAAATAAATAAATAAAATAAATAAACTGTGATACCACCCTTCCTATAAGTTTCTATGCCTTTATCGCCCGAAATCTTGGCATTTTTCTGCTTTCCTGTGCCCATACACCGACTGGGAAAAAATAGCTCCTATACGATTATTACTTTTAATTTTACCGCGTCTTCCTCTTGGCGGCACGACAGCAGCGTTTCTGTGTGTCCTATGTGGAGAGCCCCAAACTTGTCATATCTCCGGCGATCTTTTTTCTCAGTGTAACTTTCGGCCTCACTGGTTGTCTTCTTCCTTGTATCTCTTGTATCATTCAATCTAAACATACCTTAGGTAGGCCTCTAGTCTTACATTACAGTATCTGCGTATTGACCCTATTGTATAAGAATTAATTATACTATATTACTAGTAAGCTGGACCTTATGAGACAATCGGAGGGGTAAAAGCCTTGTGAGTGTAAAAATAAAATATATCATGAAATATCGATACTTTCAACGTTATCAGAACAAAGAGAAGAAATTTTTCTGACCATTTTGATATGTACCTCTTTCTAACACAGATTGGTCACAATGATTGAATTTGACTTGTATAAAAAACGATCTATGTGGTAGTCTCGAGAAAGGAATTCAAGAATTATTGTGCTTGAATTGAATATGAATGAGCCATGTTCCTAAATGTAGACGAGTTAATTAAAAGGATATTTGACTATTGATATATTTCCTGTGAAAATCGACTTCGTACACTTGCGATTTGCTCTTAACAATTTAATGAGGGATAGCCTCTTGGTTAGTTATTTACTTTAGGAGTTTTTATGGACCCAAGCCTACTTATAGGTCCCTTGTCCCATGCCAACGACCCCATGGATTTCGGACATTATTTGTATAGTTTCCGAATTTTGACTATTAGCAAACTGTTAAACGTTCTCGATGTCAACCTACACCGGCTACAAGCGATAATGGACAATCCGAGACAAGCTTTCCGTTGACGCAATGACTTAACCAAGTACAGATACGAGTCTAAGGGATAGCCTCTTACTCATCCTCATCCTGCGCTGCTAACTTACAAACATTTGCTCGAGCTTTCTTTTGAGGCCATCATCTCTATTGTGCCTCTGACATCTATTGCATGACGATACTGTTTTATAACAATGCTCGATTGAAACGGGGGATTGATGCATTAAATTTATCTGCTGATTACAGTGAAGGGGTGGTATTTCTCATTAGGTTATGCAACCAGCGTGGCATGAGAATAATAATCCCGTTGATGAGACGTTTCTCGCGAAGCCGCAGAAAGTAATCAAGAGGAAGCACACTGCTGAGCTCTAATGAACAAATTGTGAAGCATAATCAACCGAATTTCATTTTCGTATTTCATTTCTTAGACTATCGGAATTTTAATTCATATTTGCTAAAAATTTTAGGAACTAGGCTCTGTTTTGGCATCAATTTCAATAGTGACACCAACTAGCTCTAGCACGTGGAAACACAGTTGGGCTGGTTGATTCTTCGTAAATCTTAAATGTTATATAACTTTAATTTAGCTTATTTAATTTTTTACAATTTATCATTTTATGTATACTTGCCTTGTTGCAAAAATTGGAATAAATATGGATTTGATTGGATTTGAACTTGAATTCTGTATAGGAGAGATGAGACCTTCACTTCCCGACATAAATATATGTATTTTCTTAATTTGAGTGGTCACCTGCCTCGTCTCATATAGCCATTGAAAAGATGTGGCAGGTAGTTCCAGAAATTTATGGCGGGTGCGAATGTCCCATTTCTCCTATATGGAACACTAATGATCTATCTGACAATTTTAATCTGGAGAACAATTTGTCTGCTGTCACGAGTAGTTATCTTTGTCCTCTAGATAGTTCTGGCTATGGTTAAATCATTATTCAAAGAACTTATTTTATTATTTTTACGATTTTCCTCATCGCAAAGAATTCGATTCAATAGTATTTAGCCTATTTTCGGAAGTGAAAAAAACAACTTACGGCCTAGATTAATAATATTCTAATGCTTACGTATTTGGAACCCGAAGAAATCACAATATGCCCACTGCTTATGCCCATGAAACAAGAAATATTCATGAAAAACCTGGAAACCTAGTTCTTAATAAGAACTAATATAAGACTTAAGACATAAGACATAAGACTTATGTAATTTCACTGCCTATTACGGACCCTTTGTGGCCCTATAACTTTTATCGTGTAACCATTTGAGCTTCTGGAAATTAATGTGTAATAATGGCAACCCCTCGCTGATTTTTAGAACGTTTTCGTTTACTGCCGGAGCTTTTGTGGTTGTAGTTAAAAGTGCCCATATGACTGGTTTTAAACAGCAACCTGCATCGTTCTGTAGTCATAAAGTAAAGGCCATTACCAGTTTTGATTATCGTCATTGTTCTTTGGACTTAGGGATGCGTAAATCGAACTGATATATTTAGTCATGTCAAGGCCATATTTTAATTTCTCTGAGACAGGACTAAACTAAAAATTGTTAAACATTTCTACAGTAGGAGGACAAATTACTGAAGAGTAGTGGTACGGACTCCGACTTTCACCCGAAACGTTGTCGTTTCGAGTCCCACACTTGCTACATTGCATGTAAAACAGGCTATCCCCCGGCCTTCCTAGTTGAGTGTAAGTGAGGACTGAATAGCCCTAACTCCGCTAGGTTGGCTTAATAACAAAACATCATTTATTTATTTATTCTTAAATATCGTACTCGTCATATAAACTTACTGAGCGGAGACAATAATCATTATTATTTATATAATAATGCGGTGGCATTGTTGTTACAAGTTAACCGCTGCTGCAGTGGGTCAAACTTATTCCAAATGGTAAATTTGTTGTACCTCTGGTCTGTTACAAATATTTGATGATATACGTCTTTTGGTTTCAGGGCCAACGGTTATGCCCCAATACTATGGGATCCAAGGTATCCAAGGACTGCAGGGCCCGTGGCTATACCCGGCCTCTACGATCCCCATCGCGCAGAACGCGAGCGGGCAGCAGCGGCGGCCAATGTCACCGACGTCGGCCACGCCGGGCGAGTCGGCTCAGTTGGCCCAAGGCCAGTACCTTATCCCCTACATTGACCAGAATGGCGGGTTTATGATGCGTGGTCTTGGCAATGGGAACATGCGTCTTGTGTCCCCGGCCCCTGTAATTGTAAATTCGGCCAATTCAGGTAAGCAGCTTTGTGTAGTGCAAGCAGTGGAATTCACAAAAGAATATTTTACTTCAGGAATTCGGAGCAAATGGTTCAGGAGCAGCTAAGGGTTTGCTTCAAGAAGTAAAAGGTACTTACTTAGTGTACTAGTCAACGCCCACTCTTGACTGTTAAGTCATTTGGTGCCGCGCTGACCAGTAGAGGTTGACTTCAGTGAGTAGTGGGTCTTGCGGGACTTCTAGTCACACTCGATGCCTTTCCTGGGGATCACGTTACCACTGTACCAAATGCCCACCTTGTGCAGGTTCTATAGTATTCATATTGTTGGACAGCTCTTCAAGCAAATAATTTTTGTGAATTCCACTGAATAAGAAACGCTATAAGTAACCTACACCAAATTAAATAAAAATGCATGCATAGCCCTTGAGGCTGTTTATATTACAATATGATCGTTTAGTATATAATTCTTAAACAGCGGTTGTACCATCAGTATGTTCTGCATTTAAGGACCCATCACCAGTCCTTACTCCTTTCCATTGAATATGCGAACTGTAGTGCAGACGTACAAAAAATTTGTTTGTTGAATTCTTCGGCTTATGAGATTACAAACTTTATCGTACTTACTTATAAAAGGGGTTTAATTTGTTTGTAGCAGGCAGTAGCATGAGACTACCCCAGCAGATGGCTACCCCTCCCGCCGCCGCCTCTTTGTACAATGCCAGCCAACCTTCCTTGTATTCTTCAGCCACCCCCAACGGAAGTAAGTACTTGCAATAAAACTTTAAAAAAAAGTACTACGAAAAATTGATGACATCACAACTCAAACCCATGGCCTTGCTTTTCCTGGGGAGCGGCTTAACGGGTTACACCTTCCCAATTGCACCTTGTTACTATGATAGTATGATACACTGTTACAGGATATGTTGGCTTAAACACATTACTTTCAGATTGCACTTATACAAATTTGCGATACTGAGCCTACCTCATGCTTAGTATTTCCCCTATTATTTATCGATGATAATAATATTGTAGAGTGATACTGTAAACGCTTTTCCAGTGAATATTAATTATCTCGTTTAGATATTATGCAAAAAAACAATTACTGTTGAAATGGATTACTTAATGTAAGGATGAAACTCTCAAATTGAAACTAGATTTATAGTTTATTTATATAAAAAAAAATGAGAAGACATAGATTTTTGAGCCTGCCAAAAGCCAAAACAGATGACGTTACGCTTGCATAAATTCCTCAAGTTGGCCGCCTTCCGCCCAAGGAAGGATGGTACAAGCTGGGCTAAGAATATGCAAGCGTGACGTCATGTTTATACAGGTGTCTTTTATTTATTTATATAAATCAATTATAAATCTTTGGATATTAGTGTAAATTTGAAAGTTTCCTCTATTTTCATTTTGAATCGTTTAGGCCAATAAACTGGAACAATTTTCCAAGTGTTAGAACTCTATTGTAAAATGGTTTCTGAATTTCAGCTGTAGGGCTGACTGCAAGCACGGGACGTCGAGACTCGTTTGATCGTTCGACCTCGACATTTTCACCTGGTCTCGACTACGCTCGGGGCAAATGGGGTGCCGCTAACTATGGTCCCTTGGGCACAGTCACCGCGGCCGCAAGTCCTCTTGGCCTCACTGCTGGCCCTTCACTAACTCCTCCTCCTTCCTTGTCCGGGTCTCTAGGTGAGACTTATGGTAATTATGCAAATTTTAGTACCTTCAGTTTATATATTTTTAAATACTCGTGCATGCTTTGAACGAATTACGCAATCCATGGACACAGCATAGCTTGAAAAGGTTGGGTAAGTACTACGGCGCAGTCAATGTCCCCTTTACTCCACTGCCGGCTCTTCACTCCTCACTCCTTCGCCATGTCCGGGTCTCTAAGTGAGACTTATGGTAATTATGCACATTTGAGTAGGTACCTACAGTAAAGAGATTTTTGAAGCCATGGACAAAGCAGTTAAGAATAGCTCGAAAAGGCACGGTAAGGAATAACCAGATTGACACCACAGTCTGTAGCATAGCAAAAAGGACCCTGATGGCCTCAAGCTCTGGAAGAAAAATGGTAGAATCTTTCGACGGTAGTGGCGAATTCCAAGAAACCCTGAGAGCTGAACTCGTTGCTCAAAACACTGTCTTAACGAAACATCGAGCTTACGGCAATGCTTATTTTACTCATATATGAAAGGTTTCATTGTCCTTGAATTTACATATTAATTTTGTTACTATTGTTTTCAAGGGATTTTTTTATGGACGTAGACGTACACCCCATTAAAACGTAGCCCATGCATACGACCACAATTTTCGACATTATATATGTTTCTGGCACGTATTGACCGTTGGCAAAATGACACATGTCCTCGTTGTCGGTTGCAAGTGGCAATGGATAAGTTGAGACTTGCTTACCATATTGATGTTATTAAATTAAGATATGGAATGAAATTTAAAACTTATGAATCATGGCGTCCATACCATTATGAAGTCGCGGAAGCAATGTGAAATATGATAGCAGGTCCTAATGAAGGGTAGAGGGAGGAGGTCACTACTCAAAATAGCTTACCTTATCTCTGAAGCCACACAAGGTTACTCAACCCTTTTCCTGTCCAAATTTTTTATCTTTTCCCTCTGCGATGGTTCATTATTCCATCCGCCATTTGAATTAATTGCTTTACTACCCTCTGTATTAATTTGCAAACTCGGTAAAGCTACAATGGTGATAAAGGCTTTTGAAACACATTCTCTACCAAAAATTAAACTTACTGCTTATGTTTCAGGTTCCACGCAAAATTTACAACTGGGTGCACTGATGCCCAACCGATTGCTGAGTGCGGCTCCGGGAGCTGAAGCTGTTGCCAAATACCGGAACGGCTTAGCGACCATGTTTAGCACGAATGCGAACTCACTACTGACAAAAATCGCCACCGCGAGGTCTGGACAAACTCTGGAGAAGACTCCGGGCCGAAGCAGACTGCTGGAAGACTTCCGGAACAACAGGTTCCCTAACTTGACTCTGCGGGACCTCACGTGTCACATGGTAGAGTTCTCACAGGATCAACACGGGTCTCGGTTCATTCAGCAGAAGTTGGAGCGAGCTTCACTTGCCGAAAAACAGCTTGTCTTCAACGAGATCCTCCCGTCCGCCTATAACCTCATGACGGACGTTTTCGGAAATTACGTCATCCAAAAGTTCTTTGAGTTTGGATCGAGTGACCAGAAGGGGACTCTAGCTCAGACGGTGAGATGAATTTGGTTATACCTCGGTATATAATAATTAACTGATAATGCTTGAAGAGTGACAGAACAGGGTGCTTTACATTCGTATCGCAATATAAAAGAATTACATGCGATGTGAATATGCTCATTAATGAAATTGGTCAGCGTTAAATGACTTATGTTTTTTTTCGTTTCATTCCTTAATTAAAACTACGATTGTGTCATGACAACCTATAAAACTATTTGGTCCTCCGGTTGAAATTGTCAGGACTCTAGTGATTGATCGAAGCTGCGAGAGGGATTTCAAGGAAAATGGCGTTGATAATACCAATAGCAGGCTGTGACATTTAGTTGTACTTTTCAGGTTCGTGGACACGTTCTTGTGCTGGCATTACAAATGTACGGATGCAGAGTGATACAAAAGGCACTGGAGTCAGTGACGCCGGAGCAGCAACAGGATATTGTAAGGGAGCTCGATGGTCACGTCTTGAAATGCGTCAAGGACCAGAATGGGAATCATGTTGTACAGAAATGCATTGAATGTGTGGAACCTCATGCTCTTCAGTTCATCATTAGTGCTTTCCAGGGTCAGGTAAGACCGTTTGACCTCATTTGTAGACTTCTCCACGTTATCAGTCAACGCCTAGCTTGCATCTTTACCTCTAATAAGAGCAGCTGGCCAAAAACTTAAATTGCAGGGGAAAGAATTTTAGACTACTCTATCTATTCACTGCACGAAAGTAAGGGCTTTTGTTGGTATATCGTCCTTTCCTCATCATGGTTATTAATTTTAGCCCACTGTTCCATTGAATGCATTGTGAGTCAAATTGCGTATTCTTGTATTTCCCAGGTTTACGGTTTGTCGACTCATCCGTACGGTTGTCGAGTTATTCAACGGATACTGGAACACTGCACCTCTGAACAAACTGGTTCCATTCTTGAGGAACTTCACAGCAACTCCGAACAACTGGTTCAAGATCAATATGGCAACTATGTTATTCAGCATGTTCTAGGTTAGTTTTTTTTTTGTAATCCATTGCTTTGTAGGTCCATCACAGCTAAGCGGAAGTAAGAGCGGACATAAACTTTAAATAAGTCTATTTATTTTTAATTGATACTTCAATGAGCAAAGATCTAAGGTAGTGGTAGAGTAAAATTAGTGGCTAAGAGATTTTTAATAGAGACTTTGCATGAAGATGAAGTAACAGTGTCGCAGGCAAGCCTCCGATTATGCCGCTGCTTGGTCGAGGACTGCTTATTCGTCCTATTCGCAGCTTAGGGCCATATCTGGTGGCTGTGTCGCTATCCACCCTCTGTGACCCCGCTAGTCTACTGCAACTCAGCCCTAGCTAGCGTAGATATAGCCTTGCTAAAATATCATAATAATTTCAGAGCATGGAAAGCCGGAGGATAAGTCTAAGATCATAAGCAATGTGCGCGGGAAGGTTCTGATTTTGTCGCAACACAAGTTTGCGAGCAACGTAGTGGAGAAATGCGTGACTCACGCCACACGTTCAGAGCGCTCCGTCCTCATCGACGAAGTCTGCAACTTCAACGATTCGTAAGTTACTTTCTGGTGTGACTTGTACAACTATTGATCGCTTAAAAAAACCTTATATTAATTATGACTTTTTGTTCTATTACTTAGCTTACCTATCGGTAAACTCAATTAGGAAGGCCCGGGACCGCCTACTTTACATGTTATCCCAAGCATGGTCAAGAATGTAGCATGCTTCGGAAGGCATGTAAAGCAGGCGGCCCCTTGAGATTCAATAGTAAACTATAAACCTTTCCACATCATGACAGTGCCCCTCTGCCACTCATATCAAGTAGCTATTGCTGCATAAGTAAAAGTTTTCATGGAGTAAACAAAGGACAGTGGGTCTAGTTAGGCGTTCAAAAATTTTAATGAAACATTAATACGTAGCTCTAGCTTTTAATGCCACGACGCTGAACAGGAATAATCACTTGCATTCTTTAATACTTTGCCAGGGCAATGCCTTCCCGAACCTATGGTTCCAATATCAACATCTTGTTAAATAAAACAATCTCTGTCAGGTAGACCATGGTTTACGATATACACTGTTTTCTTATTAGATACCCATAATTTATTTCTGTAATTCCAGAGCTCTTCAGCTGATGATGCGCGACCAATACGCCAATTACGTCGTACAGAAGATGATTGACGTGTGCGAAAATTCGCAGCGTAAAATTCTGATGCATAAGATCCGTGGTCACATCTCTGCGCTCCGCAAATACACTTACGGGAAACACATTATCGCCAAACTCGACAAATTCTTCATGAAGAGTCCAAGTCTGCCAGCCGTCGGGGGTGACCTCCTCTAGGCCCCACTTCAGATTGTCAATTAGTCATTACTTGACCCGTCCGTCACCTATTTCGTTTGTTTCAACAATTTGCCTTTTAATTTGGTGTGATAGATGAATAGCGCTGTCTCCCAGTTTATACGTTTACAAGCTCCAGCTGTCTTTGTTCTATTTTTGTATTTTTTTTTTTTTAGTTATCGGGCGTGCAGTGAGTCTGAAGGTGTCTATTTACACAATCTATGTACAGTGTGTTATTATTCTTGAAATCTCATTCAATCCAAATTAACTGCGCAAATGCGCTATTTGGCTGTACCATATGCTGTAGGTATGTTATATACTGTACAATTGAGTCTCTTAAGTAATTAAGCATTAAATTGCATAGAAAATTTTGTATCCTATACATGACCTCCGTGTACAATATCTCATTAATTTTTGCACATGTCTTACCTTGTTTTACAAAATCCGCTTTCTGTCACTGCACTTTTTTTAATATTGTAAACATTTTTTTTAAACAAGATATCCAGGTTTCTTAGGTTGGAGTAAAGAAGCGCGCTATTTATCTGTTGCTCACCGCCGGTGGTGGATAGGTCTTTTTTATTATTTTAATGGCGTTCAATGACGACAATTTAATGTTGAAACCAAATTAAGTGAATGTTGGTAAACAATCATGTTTCATTTAATATTTTTAAAACCTGCCCTTTATTGGTGTGATCTCGTGCATTGAAAACTTGGGGTGTTTAGGTTGAGTTTAGGTTTAGTGTTGGGCAATGAGTTTAGTTTGGGCCTCGCCTCCAGTTGTCCATTACATCGTGAGGTACCCAAGAATCTCAAAGACGATTTAATTTTTTATTTTTGCAAGGTTTCTTTTAAGAGAAGTATGGTTTTAGTTTGTTTTAACCTAAGGGTTTTCCTTAAGCTATTCTTAGTAGTTGGTAGTGCGAAATGTTTTAATTTTGGTATAAACTTAACGTTGTAAATGATGTAGCGTACAGTGTAAGTAATTTTTTTACCGTATTTGAATATTTCTGGCTTGTCAGGGCTAAATGGTTTCTTATTTTCGTCGTTGGTTTTTGCTTTTAAACTTCACAAACTATTATTTGAGTCCATTTTCTATAATTTTTATCTTTTTTGTACTTATTTTTCTTTGTATTAATTCTTTTTATATGGTTGGGCCTCCGTCCAAGCAGTGGGCTATTGACGTCATTATATAAACCTGGTACATTTACTATATTATATAATGGTTACATACGTGCGCTTCACGTATTCTTTTTTTTAACACGCAAGCACACTTAGAAGTATATAAAAATATTGTATTGCATGGCGCATAATTTTATTATTCTATGCATTGGATAGTATCAAATTGCTTATTTATTAATTTTATAACTTATTCTGCATTGAGGGATTTCAAATAATAAAGCTCTTAAACCAATGTCGAGTGTTTTTTATAGGAGGCCATTAAACCAATGAAGTACCTTATCGTCTTCCAGTCATCATTTGTAGAAATATTGCTGTAACTTTTTGTACGATCGTTGTTGAATTGAATAGCCTTATTAATTTCGAGTTTGTTATTCAGTTTCTATTTCATTGCCTGTTCTCCATTATGGAATATTATGAGCCCTGACGAAGTTAACAAGCTTTTATGACGGATTCTATACATATTATACATATACCGCTACATTTTTTTAATGAAACTAATGTAGAATTGTGTAGACTTGCATGTAGTATAAGGTTTATCCCATAAATTCTCTTATACATATTATAAATAGTCTACTTTGCTGCAGTGTTAGTTAATACAGAGGAACTTTTTTGGATTTCCGTAGATCATTTAGAGAAATTTCTCTATCAAACATACAGTGTCTCGTGTTTTTTAATCACTATGTTGCATTATCGAATTGTGTAAGACCCATATTTGATGAGAGGAGAGAAGGGGTAGCGAGCCATAGTTTAGAAAATGCCCATGCTACGCCTTGTCTCTCAAGTCCTACAATATGCGCTGGTTTCCCTCTTAAAAGTTCACAAATTCTGCATTTAGAGGGATGACTGTACATAAACAACTTATTCTTCAATTCACGATTGCTCTTAATACGGAGCGTTCCTTCTTTATAAAACTAATTTCTTGGATTGCGCAATAGTAATGTCTCCTTTGTAAGTGAGCCACTCTTATTTTATTAAGTAACAAGTAATACTAATGTGCATGACATCTCTTGTAATAGTTGTATAGTATCGGTTTAGCTTCTGTTTTTCGGGTTTGACTGCACTGCATTGCTGAAGCATTCGTTTTTAGTGACCATTGTTAGTCATTTTTATTATATAGCAGAACATATTGAACATACATGTTAAAAATCCTACATATATCTGAACATTAATTTATCCTTTCATATTGTAATAATTTTACTGTTTTAAAGTAACTACTGATTTCTGTTCCGAGACATATTTCATTGATTCTGTCATGATATTTAATTTAATAATTGACGTTTTTTATAGGAGAAACTAGTCACGTTTTATTTTCATATTATTGAGAACAAACCCCCGAACTTAATTGACGCGCCCTGCTTCCTTTAATTTCATAAAATAAAATCAGATTTAGTTTATATACTGATTTTGAAATAAGAGTACAAAAGTAATGATTGTGTAGGTTTGTTGTTTACGTGCCTTGAAAGCAATCGTGAATTCTTAGCGTTTCGGTTCCCCATAATGTTGTCTTAGTCTTAGTTTAATTCCCAATGTCTAATGTCTGTCAATTTTCATGGAGTACCTAATCGTAATATTGTCGTAGGTTACTTTTTAAATTCGTAGCTGGACGTGGGATATAGGTTACGCATTTGTCTAACTTAAACGACAGTCGGCTGAGGTCTCTAGGTTTTAAAACGACAGTTTGTTAATGGAGAGCGCCTTCGCATCTAATGCCACATGTTTTTAAATAGGTTCATTGATTTAGAAATAGAAGTACATTTGAACATAGCCTGTGACATTGATGAAAGTGAATTGTTCTTCATTGAAAATAATTCAATGCTGTCGTATGAAGGAATATTATGACGTAAATTGAACTGAAACAAAACTACCCAGCCCACTGTCTACGCACTCGTAGATTTATTTTCTCACCCTGCACCTTTTCTTTCCTCTGTAGCATCAAGTATTACGAAGTGTAATTTATATGTCGTTCTCACAACCCAAGCTCCTAGCAGCTTCTTATAAATACTTAAAAACCACGCGGTTTTGTACAGTTTTTGTGAATTTGGAAAATAAAAGAGAAAAAATCAGGGATTCATTCAAAACATTTGAAGAAATATCCTACATTTGTGTAAAAATCCCTTTCATAGCATTTTTTACGATACCGTGTGTGAATATTGTAAAAAGGACGGTTAACACATTTTTCGTTGCTTTTATGCTTTTTTTAACGTTTGTCATGTTAAATTGGACCATCCTGTACAAAATTCAAATTTTTTCTACCCAAGTAATATTAAATAAAAATGAAAACTTTTTATAAGAAAATGAAATTAATTGAAGACTGATGTAAAGAAAAACAATCCTCTCTTTTTAATTTGGATGATTTAGTGAGCGTAAACTTGTGTGAAGGTTAAGGGTCCTTCGAACTGTGATAGATGCCACTCTGTATGTTTTGTCTCACACTTGACCGAGTCTAACGACCGTTTTGCATCCAAATGCCTGTATTAACATGGAATTCAATATTCTTTTATCCATTACTTCTAATCGTAGATACTTCATTTTGACGTTATGATAAAACATAGAAACCATAGCTATTTTCATTTGCTATTAGGTTGGCCAGCTAAAATGTTGGTATATAAACTAAGGAATATTAGTGTTCAATTAACAGACATGCTGATAGATTTTGCAGTAAAAAAATTTCAATTGAATGTGTGATGTATTTGACGAGGCTTAAATTGTCTGATGTAATAGCCAGGGGGGATGCCCTATCTATGGTACTAGAGCCATTCCTGAGTTCAAGGAGAAATTGTTGGTAGTTAAGTAGTGTCAGCCTCTATGGGCGTATATAGGAGTTCTATTTAGGAATTTTTTTTCATTCCTGGGACACCTGCCACGTCTCCTATGACTAATCATTGAAAAGGCGTAGCAGGTGGCCCCAGGATTAAAAATATTTTTGGCGGGCTGGAATGTCCCATCTCTCCTATATAGAACTCTAGGTGTAAATCCATATAGCCCTAATATTCAAATTTGCAGTCTACTTCGCTATTATTTCAGTGAAGCTACTTTCTGCTACGATTTCACAGTATAGTTGGATTGGATGATGTTGTTTTTGTCAAGTGTTGTGAAATACTTTCCACTGTCTGTTTTTTTTTCGTACTAACCGTAGAGTGGCGTAGCCAAGGGGGGGGGGGGTCAGCGGGGTCCGGATCCCCCCAAAATTTAGCAAAATAGCAAATTTTTAAGATATGCATCAATCGCCGGGGAGACATCGGTCCCCCCTTTTCCAGTTTTGTTAATAAAGTTTTCGTCTGCAAAATCGAAATTTTTTGTTGACAAACTATTTCAGGCCTATCTTTTAAAAAACAATCCCGGGGGGGGGGGGAGGGGGCGCCAAATGAAACACCACCCCATTTGAAAACCTATCGGGCAAACTTTATAAAAACTGGACCCCCCCAAAAAAAATCTGGCTACGCCACTGGAACCGTTGGTTGTAACATATCATGACGGAGATATATGGTCACTTGCTGCCGTGCTGAAAATTTCTTCCCTGATAGTGCCTGATGGAGCATACACCCCCTGGCTTACTGGAGGACCCCTTGTAGAAATCATTACTGTTGACAAGACCGAAACTCTTATAATTTTTTCTTAATTCTCATCTCCATGGGCTGTACAAGATTAACACTCTTGCGTGAATCAGCTAGCTAGCGGGATGTTGGCCGAAGAGAACAGGGGATATGACTTTTTTTAAAATTGAAAAAAAAGACTCCTCCGTATCTTTTCCGAGCAACACTTAATAGAGCTGCCTATTACATGATTTTTCAAAACTAAAAGTTTCATCGAATTGTCACCATTTTATACTTAATTGTACGTTACACATTAAAATAGTAGATTATCATTAAATTCCATGTTAGGATGTTTCATGTAACTTGTTGTATAACCACAATTTTGTAGACATAGATTCTTTGGATGTAATCTTGTATGAGCGATAAGTGTAGTTTTACAAGGGTACCTATGCATTATTCCTAGTTATTTTGCTACAGTTTGTCCCATTAATCTATTTACTGGGTCGTAATTTTGTGTTTAGTTTTGTAAGGTTGCTACCATTGATGCGATGTGGGAAATCAGTCTGGTTAACTATTAACAACAATTTCATGACAGAAGATATTTTCGACGCGAGTGATACAGTTTTGTGCAGATGTGGGGGCTAAATCAGCTTACTGAAACTCAGTTTCATTTATTATCTGTCATCAGCCTACTATATAATTTTACTAATTGCTGTAATATTAAGAGGATATGGATGAAGCGTAGAAATTGGTAGTCCAAAATCCAATACTTAATATTTTTTATTTAAAGCTTGGTGTATTCAAGTTGTAGAAGACTATTTCTATCTTTTTTCACGCATATTTTTAATTGTGTTGTAGTTTTTCCGTGAACTTTACGGGGGAAAATTTTAGTCCCCAGTGACTTCATGAAAAAACTAATGCGCCTAAAATTAAAAATACCTTAAAATATGATATACGAAAGGATTCTACAACTTGAATACCGGTAGACTAAATCTGTAATCACTTGCTTAGTAAATGTAATAAAAAATAAAAATTCAATGTTAACATGAGATTTTGGCATGAGGATTGTTTTATGAAGTTGTGATATCCAAATTAAAACGAAAATTTTATTTTGCGCATTGTGTGGCCATCTAGAGTCAACAAGTAGCTAAATAATTTTAAGTGAAATTTTAAAACTTTATTTGAAATTCTGCCATTGTCACTTACAGATTAGATGGTAGGTAAGCTTCAACGCAACAACGTTGTTGTCATCAAGATATGGGCCCAACAGTTGACCAGGCTGATGTATTTTTGAAGCTCTCTCACAAAGTAAATTCTATGTAGACATTGGCCTAAGGATATGAATTGCTTTCCATAAAATAATGACCGCCGATGTAAATGTGGGCTGCAATTTATAAACGTAAGGTCTATCGGGTAGTATCCTTTCGCTTGTAGTACGTAGGTTAAGCCATGCATTATGGACTATGGTAGATGAGCCATTCTTAGAATAATATTATTGTAGCATGAGAATGTGTCTGTAGGTCGCAAAGATCTGTAACTTATGTTTTTCTAAGTTTGAATGCGTGAATTTTTTAATCATTCGGACTTGAATATAAACGTAATGAATTATGAATTTATCTTTTATTTTTCTATTGAGTCTACAGCCATGTTGTTGACAGCGGTGGCTCCTCATTGAAGGCGGCAGGACTGCAAATGACAAAGTCGTCAAAATAATGAATTAACCTACAGTTTAATATGCCTACAGTCATCAACGCTTCATGTATAGTTTACTCTTAGGCGCATATTACCTCGCATTTGATACTGATCCAGATATTGACATGGTAGCAGACATTTTTAGCATGTCTGCTACCACGTCAATATCTGGATCACTATCAAATGCGAGGTCTGTGTAATTTGCGCCTAAATAACGTGTGAACGAAGTAAAAAAAAGGCTAAACGATAGGTAGAAAAACTAAGATCGGAGCGTTGAGCAAATGAAGTGTCGACAGTGCGCCAGTATATGTAAATAATACAGGACCCGTGGCGTGATCGAACGTTTCCTTATATAGTAACTAGTGGACTCTGCGAACTTCGTACCGCCTAACAGTCAATGAATGTCGTGTCAGGGATTCCGTCAATTTTCCACATTTTCCGCAGTCTGCATTACATTTTTCATTGGGATTATAATACTTCCGCATTTTTCACTCATCCCGTCCCGTGTACTGCTCCGCAGCAGGGTTTTTGACTTTTTACGTTTTTCCTGTGAATTTGCGATTATGCGACCATGTAATGCAGACAAATTATTTGCAATAAAATAATATTGCGACTATAAATTGAAATGTAAGCTATCCTATCTTTCAAGTTGGGTCGAATTGCACAAATGTGCAAAATCAAATTTAAAATCGGTTCAGTAGTTTGCTGAAGAAAACCTGGGTGAGTACCAAGCTGGCTTCAGACGTAACCGCTCAACAACAGATCAGCTTTTTACCTTACGACAACTTTTTGAAAAATGCTGGGAATTCGACAGTCCTGTCCATAATATTTTTGTCGACTTCAGTAAAGCATACGACTCCATTAACAGAAGCAAAATGTGGGAGACACTGCAGGGCATGGGTATACCCGCTAAGCTCTGCAAAATGGCAAAAGTATGTGTGGAGAGATCACGAGCTAGAGTGAAGACGGACGTAGGAGTGTCTGAGCCCTTCGATGTTATCAGCGGAGTAAAACAAGGGGATGGACTATCACCCCTTCTTTTCAACTTGGTCCTTGAAAGAGTGGTGCGAAGTCTAGCGGATTTACCAGGCGGTGTCAAGCTTGGGGAACTACTTAATATCCTCGGATACGCGGACGATTTGAATATTATGGCTATGAATCTTGCCGAAGCGGAACAATTGGTAGCTAGCCTAGAAGCTGCAGCGAGAAGAATGGGACTGTCAATTAACTGTGACAAGACTAAGTACATGCGCATGGGAGGAGAAAACCCTAATCAGGTCAGCAGATTCGAACAAGTGAGCAATTTCCGATATCTCGGTTCCATCGTAACCGATGACAATAACACCAGCGCTGACGTCAAAAGCCGAATAAAAAGTGCCAATGCGGCTTATTTTCAGACAAGACAACTTTTTAACTCCCGACTTCTTTCATGGTCCACAAAAATACGGTTACACAAAACTCTAGTGAAACCTGTACTTCTATATGGCGCCGAATCATGGACATTGACTGATCGGGACCGGAGAATGCTTTCGGTCTTCGAAAATAAAATGCTCCGCAGGATCTTTGGAGGTACAGTCATCAACGGAGTCTGGCGAATCCGATGCAACGCCGAAATCCATCGGCTCTACAATGTCATTGGCGATCTTAGAGCAAAAAGGCTACAATGGATAGGACATGTTCACCGGATGCCGGACCACAGACCCCCAAAGGCCGTGTGGGAAGCAATCCCCCGCGGAAGAAGACCAAGAGGAAGACCAAGGCAAAGATGGGCGGACCAGTTCCTTCGAGTTGGCGTCGAGGCAGCAGATTGGACAGCGGCTGCTGAGGATCGGCAAAGATGGAGGGAAATCGTCAGAGCGGCCAAAAGTCCCCCTGGGCTGATCGCGCCTAATTAAGTCAAGTCAAGTCAGTAGTTTAGGAGTCCATCGCAAGCAAACAACGTGACACGTAATTTTTATATATAAAGATAACGTGTAAATAGGCAAACAATAAACCTGATCAACTGGTGACACATGTCTACGGCCTAGTCCAATTTTTTAAGAATTAAGAAATGCTATCTTTAATTAAAAATTAGCAGTAGGTATTAGAGAATCAGTGGAAAATTAAAGACATTTTGTAATCGTACAAAACATACCAGATTTAAACAGAAATGGTAATTCTTGGAGTTTTCGATTTCATTATCAATGAACATGCATATTTTGCAGTAACTGTTCTGTCCTGAGAACTTTATGAAAGTTGATAAGTCAAAAAACAGTTTTGGGTCGAAATGAGTTACTTGAAGGAATACTGTATGTAATTTCTGTCAATTTCGCAGTATCCTAACCAAAAAAAAAGAATGGGAAATGCCTATTCACTTTCATCTGAGCGCTTCTTTTTGTCAGATCTCTCGGATTTTTTGGACTTCTTCTTGTGCTTTTTATGGCTGGGGCTCCTTGATCGAGATCGTGCGCGGCTTCTGTCCCTACTTCGGTCCCTGCTTCTCTCTCTGCCATGACTTCTACTCCTTGACCTCTTTGAGTACCTGCAGGTAGGAATCAATCGAGTCAGAAAAAGTTGGTAAACATTTGAGTAGTGAAATGCAAACCGATTTTTCAATAAGAACAGAAAAATTAATGAATGTCCATCACTGTGCCTATTATAAGGTATTATCCATTTTTGTTGTTAAAATTTTCCCATGCATTCGATAGTTGAGTAAATTTCTGTCGTTTATCAGTTTCACAGAATAACCACCCCACCAAAATAAACCTACGAAAACCACCTAAAAAATTCGTCGTAGAACTACGCATGAAATAGCCCTCTACCAATTGAGTGGACCAATCTCTATAACTTACAAGTAGATAAAAAATACAAATCAACCAATTTTGGTATGATCTATAACAGATTAATCGAACGGACACAGTGCTAATCTAACAGCAGCCCGATCATGGCGATTTGGGATTATTATAGTACCGGGGCTTATTTTTTAATACCGCAGTAGTAAGGTGTCACATGACGGTGTTAAAATGTGCGCGGGAAATTCACATTAATAAATTATTGGATTACAAGAGAATGGTTGCATTGTTTAATAATTGAAGGAAATACTAATAAACACTTAGCAAGGTCTCATGATCGGAAGCTGGAATGGTTTCGCGCTCAAAATATTTTTCCATGATGTCGGCTAGTTGAATGTCGGATTGAGCCATGAAAACCTTGGGATCGGAGCCGCTTAAGGTGGGAATTTTTCCCATAATTACGTATCCAAACGAGACTATTGTATATTATATGGCCAAAGAATAAACATTACAATGTATCTAATCACTAAAAATATTAATTTATCAATTTGAATTTCCCACGCAAAAATAACTCATTTGTTGTATTATAATAATTCCAAATAGCCATGAACGGGCAGCAGGCTATTCGGATAGGCCCTGAAAGAAACATGGGAAAAAATTGTACTCACCAGACTCTTCTGTCCTCCCTTTCCCGTTCTCTATCCCTATCTCGTTCCCGATCCCTGTCCCTATCGCGATCACGCTTACTGTCTCGTTCTCGAGTCGGCGACCGTCTTCTGTCTCTGTCGTAGTTTTCACTTTCCGGCTACAACAACGTTAAGGTTGTTATTAACCATAAAAAACCCTCGCAAAATTGAAAAAAAAAAATACTGCTAGTCTATTTAGAATTCCTTACCGAGAAGTTGTACATTTGTAAGTTGTAAGCATTTGTTGACTTGAATGCCTGCTAGCATTAAATAATCAGGGATTGCAATAGTGTCATCGGCCAAAAAGGCGAGAAACCAAAATATCCTATCTTAAAATGCGGCGGGTTGCTCAATGGGGTCAAAGGTACCTAAGCCTTTCGTTCTGCAAGGAACACCCGAAAATCAAAGTTGCTCAGAGGAAAGAGATAATGGTGCTAACCTTGGAATGCGGAGGTGGCGTCATAATATTTCCAGGAGGCCAGCCATATCCACTTTGAGGGTCGTAACTGGCACCATACTCAGGAGCAGGATAAGATGCCTCGTATGGAGCTTCGCCATAGCGAGGGCCAGGAGGAGGCAAGGAGCGGTAATTAGGAGGAGGCACTCCCATCGGAGGTAATGCAGCTGGGGTTTCTTCAATACGACGTCCCCCTATTACGTGAATTTGTTCCGTTGTGTTACTGTTATTCCCTTCCCATCGTTTTACTGCTGTAACTCCAGCTACAACCAAACAAACTTGTTCTAAATCCAATCAATGAAAAATAGCATTATTTGTTACAATTAAACGATTCGGCAAGTTTCAGGCAAGTTTAAAGTTTCCTTTTCTTATTAGAAAATACTTTCTCTGTGACATTAAATCAGAATAAATTTCTAGAATGAGGACAGTTGCTCTTAAATTCAGTTAATGCATGTAATGACACGAGATTGTACTTACGCGGAGGCGGCTGTGACATATTGGTTTGTCCTATGTTTTGAGGGGGGACCATTGCATTTGAGTTTGTATTTGAAGCGGGCATTCCTACTCCACTTTCGTTTATTCTAAGGCGCCTCTGCTTGTCGCAGTATGCCTTCCACGTTTCTTCATTAAAACTGAAAACGGAAAAAGCCAATAGGATAAATTGCACCGATTGATGATCAATCAATAATCAAAAAGAAAAGAAAAATCTATGATTAAAACTGGACGAATTTGGAGAAATTACTTCTGTTAATTACCCAAGTAATATTTATAAATTTCAGCATTCACGATATGACGTGGTGGAACTACTTCTTGATATCTGGTACCTGCCCAAGCCACCCGAATATCAACTTCATAGTATCTATTGCGTTCTAAGCTTTGTTGTGATGACATCATTGTGAACATGACCTGAGAAATTTTCAGCTGTTACAAAGTGAATTTATTCTGGCAGTCACAGCTCTGTCTATTTCTTTACTAAGTGTTTCCTATTGCTGAGGTAATCAATTGCTAATTTCCTATATGCCAAGATTCTAACGCATGGAAGCTACAATAATGTGGTAAACACTTGAGAGAAAGAGAGGGGGGGGGGGACACCTACCCATAGTTAAAGTAATCTGTAATGTCAGCGCCCGGTTTCCTCCATGGTTTCTCTTCGAGCACTTCTAAATTGTAATCAGGGGCAGATACGCCATTTATAACGCCAACTGATTCGAATTCCTCAATTGAGAATTTCCCAGCTCCTCCCTGAAATAACAAAGAAGTAAATTGCGTACAATATGAGTTTCATTTACATGTCAAATATTTTAATTCTTAAACATACTGTCTATATGTATAAAAATCCTACTGTATTGCTTAAATCACTACTACTACTACTACTATGTACTTCAATTGAGAAAATATCTTTCGTTCTTGGTGTCGCAGTCATGAAAATCAATAAAATAACCAATTATTATTTTTTATTTAATTGTGAGATCTTTGCGGACACCTGTGCCGTTAGACGTTGTGATAGGTGTTGGTGGTTTGGCAAACTGCTATCAGGAGTGTACTGGACAATGAGGTTGCCCAGGGACCGTCTGAAATTTTGGCAATGGAAATCGCTGTGGCAGCATTTCGAATGGCCACAGGACACGACTACCTCCACAAAATTAGGTATCGCTGATTCTTCCGAATGCCCCCTCTGCTTCCAAGGGGAAGGGAAGGCCGATCACTTATTCAGCTGCACTGACATTGAGGTAGAAAACCAGAAAACGGAACTACGACACAGGAGGGATTGGCTCAGCTCTACTATGCGGTACGGCATCAAATGGCCTACGGCGCGGCGTTGGCTGAAGAAGAAGTGTTTGAGTGTTTCGGGGTATGGATGAAGTAATTGGCTGGAGGGTTAACGATTAAATAGTTGTGTGGCAACTGCAAGGTTTGTACATATAATGAAATGGAATGCCAAGTAGCGGGGTTTTTGTTAAGAAGATGGGTTAGGCCGAAAGGGGGAGAGGTAGGTGGTAGCGTGCTTGTACTTGTACTTGTGCGAGTCTCTACACGCCATGAGATCGGAGACGTGTCGTAAATCAACACGGGTATTAAGCTACAGAGGCGATTAAGGAGGTCAATCGGATACATTTATTACATTATTTGAATGCCATTACCATAAGTTTCGTCTAGATACCGTATGTGTAGGACAGTACAGAAAGATGTGTTCTACTGTCTCCAATTAATGTTTCTATTCAAATTCTTTTACAAGCCCATTTACTCGTACACTATTACTCTGTTCCTAAACTTAACTTCCAACTTTCATTAGTTTAACTAACCATTCCAGTCGGTACCATTCCCCCTTTCTTGTGAATGTTGAGATTGGTGTAAGTTGGAGCGGTTTTACTGACGTCCCTGATAAGAACATTGACGTTGTCCTCGTCACTGTCTTCTTCGTCGTTTTCTTCTTCTTCGCCAGGCTCCTGACTTTCCCCATTTTCCTCTCCCTCTTTCTCCTCATCTGCATCACCATTTGGCTCTCTATCTTCATCTTCAGCTCCTTTGTCTTCGTCTTCATTTTCAGTTTTTAATGCTTCTGTTCCCGGTGGGGCCTGTAAAAAAATATTTATTAAAAATAGCTAACAATCTTTCTGATATATACTATAGTAAATGATTGGAACCGATCATCGGGCCACACGACATCTGAAGTGGACTACAAAGACCTTTAAGATGGTGACCGGCCGCAACAACAAGCCAACTGCACAGAATAGGCCTAGTAGGATCTGCCTCCTCTGTAATGAGGCTGAGAAAACTGCTGGGCTCTGGACCATGCAACGACTCCTAGCAACAAAGATCGGGACTGCCCAGCGACACGGGTGTTGGTTGATTAAGAGTAAGTAATAGCAGGCATATATTTTTTGGAAAAGCTACTTACTTTGCAATTACTTTACTTTATCCAATGCCAGCTCTTGGCATCTCTGCCATTCGCCGACGAGCCTCCCAGTAAAGATGCATAAGGTTTCTGTCCTGGTATTCACTTGAAAAAGACGTTTAGGCCTACTGCGTATTTAAATCGGGGTAATATTGTTACAATTGGACAATCGTCACTGGTCACCACACTATACGCCTACAATTAAATCTTGTCTCAGCAATTATGAGCACTTTAGTGCGTTTCCTAATCAAGTTAACCGGTGACGAAAACTGCCATCCAAACCAACAACGATTAGCAAAGCCTACTCACGTGACACAAGCACTAGGCTTAGAAACCAATTAATTCTAGAAAAAACTACCGACTAAAACATGAGATTGTTTTCTATGAAAGAGTCAAATTTACAGGACCACTGTCCTGTGCTACTAGATGTATCCTGTTACAACAACGGTGAATACGCAAAATATAGATTAGTCCCACAGCAATTGAAATAAAGAATAACTTACTAATTCATTTCCAGAATTAAATTCCTCTCCATTTTCAACGTTATTTCTATCTAAATTAGCTTCAGGATTATCTCCGTAAAGCCATTGCTCATCTTGATCTTCGTCCGCCATTTTACCTAGTGTGTGTTTTGGTTTTGGTTTTTGTATGAAGTTTGGCCAACATCACATTCTGTGTTATTAAAAAAAACTAAAATAACGAGTTATAACAATTGTTTATGCACTTTATTTAATATTTAATGTAAATTATATATTTTTAGGCGTTAAAAAGAGCTTTTTGTTATTTAAATTAAATGTTTTCGTTGTCCACAAGCCGTTCTGTAACTTCTGTTCAGTGTTCATTAATGATTTTCATTCGTTAGTTGGTAGACCTGTGTGCCGAATCTTCAAAATGGGTGAGTAAAACAAATATATTTCCAAAATTTTTATCCCTAAATATCTAATATAATTCGTAAAATCCCTTTTAAATGACTATCACTTGAGTTGTAGTTTCAACATTAATTAATATTCCCACTGTTGTAAGTATTATCGTTGCTTTAGTATTGACATATTTACTGGCATATTATAACGTGTTTCCAAGACTGTCGTGTAGGAAATGTCTATTACTTTCCCCTATTTTGGGATGGACTGAATATTCATAACTATTTGTAATTAACTGCTTCATATTGACCTCCGTAATTTGGTCTGGTCGCAATTGCAACAGTTGGGCAGTTTTTATTTTAAATCATAACAAAGCTTAAAAGAGCAATTTTATTTAATTACACAAGGTAGATGTTTAACAATAAAAGTGGCCTATTTATGTGCTACACTAGTTAATTATCTGTCTGTAGAGTGTAGACTTAAACCCTCATTGTGTTTTGGTGCCACAACGATTATTTTCGTGAGGTTGCCGTCGCTTGGGTAATTTTGTTTTAATAAGTTTCAACATGATGATGCTAATTATGGTTCCTGAACTATTTTGATGAATCTTTTCCACAGCGCTCTGACCATCTGACCAACGCTTATTTTATGCATTAAAATAGACTTCAGTTATTTTCACAGGCCAATGTTTCAGGTATATCCCGGGATCATTGGCACAAGCGCCGTGCTACTGGCGGAAAGAGGAAACCTCTGAGGAAGAAGAGGAAGTTTGAATTAGGTCGTCCTGCTGCTAACACAAAGGTTTGTTTTACAAATATACAAAATTAAATTTCAATCGTTGTCAATCTTCAAATATTCATTTTATGCTGGCAGTTTTTTCCTATGATGACACAATATCCTTACCTACTCTGATCATTTTGATGTACACTATAAAGTCCTGAGTTTACGTTACATTTAGAAAAATGATGCATGGATAGTGTTTTGGTATTGATCTTTATTTTTTTGTCTTTTAGATTGGCCCTCGTCGTATTCATACTGTAAGGACACGGGGAGGAAACAAGAAATACCGTGCGCTTAGGTTGGACTATGGTAACTTCTCATGGGGTTCAGAATGTAAGTATTTCCATTATCAAGTATTCAGTAGATAAACGATTAGTTGATCGAGAACTGGTTCGAACCTACGTCGTTTTTTCTCAATATTAGGGGTCTTCACAGTCATCAGTTATATTCATGCCATTTTCAAGCTAGCTAGGGCTAGCTTTTGGGCGTCGTCATCAATTTCTGTCGTCTAAAACAAATAATAGTAAATAAATTAAGAATCAAGATACTCTTCGGTCTTTGATACCCGCATTGGTTCTAATAGCCCTCTAGTTGTTGGTGTTGTCGAGTTATACCTAGTTAAGTGTGTTCTATCAATTAAGTTAACACACCGATAGACAAGCTAACCAGTGTGCTATCCTAAACGCACTTCCAAGTTGGTTTACTGTGTTATTTACTATTGAGCTAGCGCTGCGATTGATAGCTGAGGTTTGACCGCCACCATCTTTGTTTTTGTCGATTGATTTGAAACTCGCGTTTAAAATTTTGTAGTATTTAAATTTATTTATATTATCTACTATGTCACAAGCAATTACCGTAAGTACTAAAAATTATAACAACCAAAATGAAAAAAAAAAATTAAACCAATGTGGTACTAGAATAGAGTTCTGCCACTTTCTTTAAAACCGTGCCACGAACGTCTGACTACTACCACGTTGTTTACCCTGTTAAATGTTTTCGATATAGCATGATAACTCACTCCCGAGGTCCACTCATGATTGTGTTAACTTGGATAGCACATCTAACTCGATAACACCAACACTGTGAAGACCCATATTGCCTGTTTAGCTGTGGTATTATTTTAGTCCGTTGACCACATCGGTTTTCGTACATTATTGTGCAGACCTCAGGGAGAAGGGGAGTTGACTGACATAGTGGCCTTCCTGATAATAGTGGATTCCGGACCACTTTGGGAATATAGTAATGCCACATGATTAACTCGGAGGTGACCAGGACACGCACTTAGGCCCGTATTACACTGTAATACATTTTATAAAATATTTGAAGAATGGGTGTTTTATTAAAAATTGTTTCAACAGTCCAACTGAACTTCGCCATTTTGGAATCTTCTTCAAAAAAATTTTATAAAATATGGCCTATTACACTATCAAAGATCTTTGTCAAATAACTTTTATAAAATGTTTTACAGTGTAATACGGACCTTAGACTGACAGGTAGTCTCAGCGCGCTATCATGTTCCCCTGCGAACGCTGTGTACACCATCACATTCAACCTTGTAACAGCTATTGGCTCGGCTTAACCAAGTATAGGAATGAGTCTGCACTTTAGGTAGGGTTGAGGGTTGTCTGAAATCCCTGTAGCATCAAACTAACACCTAGCAGTGGCACAAAAACTGAGTCTTGCTGTCTAATAATTAATTAAAAGAAGGAATAAAAAAAACACGACAGAAAGAATACAAGGTAAAACTCCATGATGATGATAATAATAGTAATTTGCATTAAACATTAAGCATTGTACAGTCAAGTCAGCATGTATTGAATATGTAAAGAACGTATACTATTTTCAGGTTGTACGAGGCGAACTCGTATCATAGATGTCGTTTACAATGCGTCCAACAATGAACTTGTTCGAACCAAAACTCTGGTGAAGAATGCCATCGTTGTTGTAGATGCCACCCCCTTTAGACAGTGGTATGAAGGTCATTATGTCCTCCCTCTGGGACGCAAGAAGAACGCTAAGCTGGTAAGTGATATGTTCCATAGTGAGATTCTCCAAAGTGACTTCGTGGAACTTCATTATACTTAAAATTATTGAAAAAATAAGACGCAACTGATCCACTATAAAATATATATGATATGCTTTTTAAACTGCAACTATTACAGTCGTGTGCAATGGGCTAACATTGATTATCAACATATCTCATGCACCGGTACAAGTTTAACAGTTATCGTGCATGCTAACTAAATGGGCCCTCAATTCGATTGAGTGAACTTAATGAATAGTCCAGCCCACGCGAATATCATGTTTTACGATGCCCATGAGCTCTTCCAAAGAATGGTACAAGCTTTAGTAAAATATTGTTACTTGATAAATTCGACACTGATGATTTTTTAGTTATGAGATTAATTTTATTGATCGCTGACATGTCTGATAAGTCAGGCTCTGAGTCCATTGTCCGTCTGTATTAGGCATTCTTATTCTCATCAATATCGACTTATAAATTGGATGCGTTTTGTCTTAGACGGAAGCTGAGGAATCAGTGTTAAATAAGAAGAGATCGAAGAAGGTAGACAAGAAATACAAGGCGAGGCAAAAGACCGCTAAAGTGGAGCCCGCCATTGAGGAGCAGTTCCATGTGTCTCGTTTAATTGGTAAGTGAAACAGTCACCGGAAATATGAAATTAATCATAACTTTTATTTGCAGTATTCATTGCTTTCTTATTTATACGTAGTATAAGGAAAGCTTTGTGATGGTCGACATTTTCGATTTCGGCATTTCAGTGGATTTATATGTTTTAAGGTCCTAGGAACCCCAAAAAGTGGTTTTTATGAAATGTCTGTATGTCGGTCGATTTGTGCAAAATACTCGGCGTATTTGGATCAAATTTGGCATCCGCAATAATAATGCCTCGGGAAAATTTTCTTTATTTTGGGCTAACTCAAGTTGTGGGGGGTGCTAGAAAAAACGTCTAAAATAACTATTTTTCAAAAACTAACTTTTTTTTTCAATTCACATTTGCATATTGTACTAGTAGTCCTTATTTCAACAAAACCCAATAGCTCGCTTGCCCCTTGTTAGTTTGGCTCTGGGAACTCGTTTTTTGGTTTTTCTGCTGAACCTTTCAATCGATAGTTTCTTACTTCAGCAGCCTGATCATGGCGATTATAATACTGGCATTTATTTGGTCCCCTGGTATTAAAAATGTAAATAAGGTAATTGTATAATGGAAAATGCTAAGCAATCGCCATGATCAGCCTGCTGGTATGGTTTAGGTGTTAAATATAGCAACAAACCAGAGCAGGTTAGGTTGGTTGCTTTCCCGAACCAAGATTTGGTTTAGAATAAAAAATTATTATGACGAAATATAAGGGGTCTTCACAGTGTTCGTGCTATCGAGTTATACCTAGTTAAGTGTGTTATATCAAGTTAAGTTAACACACCGATAACTAAGCTAACCAGCGTGCAAATATAAACGCACTTCGAAGTTGGTCAAGTGTGCTATTTAACTTGCGTTGCGATCCATAGCTCAGGTTTGTTTTTGTTGATTAATTTGAAACACGCGTTTAAAATTTTGTTGTATTTACATTTATTTGTATTATCTATTATATAAGCAATTACCGTAAATACTTAAAATTATAATAACCAAAATGAACAAAAAATATAAACAAATGTGGCACTAGAATAGAGTTCTGCCATTTTCTTTAAAACCGTGCCACGAACGTCTGACCACTACCACGTTGTTTACCCTGTTAAATATAGCATGATAACTCACTCCCGAGGTACACTCACGATTCTGTGTTAACTTGGATAGCACATCTAACTCGATAACACCAACACTGTGAAGACCCCTAAAAGTTAATTCACGCCCTAGCACATGCCTTAGCATTTTAGCTATTATTGTATTGTATTATGTCAGTCTGCCCATCCTTTACTATGCAATTATTATACTATGAAAGAAAGCTTTTTCAATTGTTCAGGAAAAAAATTGATTATCGGAATGGGATCCGGTATTTGATTCGGATAGAAAACCGGTCGCGTAATATAAATTTTAGTAATGGTTGGCAAAGTTGTGTTTTCTATTTATTTTTACATAATATTGAAATATTAATTTCATTATCGGCATGATGAACAAAAATCAGTCAGGCTTCACAGCCTATGAGACTTTTGTCATAGTTACACTGACCTTTCTTACTCTACCTGAGCAGCCTATCGCGTTTTTGTGAGTTGTTGAATTAAACAAAGATTCTGTTTGTTTCAGCTTGTATTTCCAGCCGACCAGGTCAGTGTGGGCGTGCCGACGGATACATACTGGAAGGAAAGGAGCTCGAGTTTTACTCAAGAAAAATTAAGGCAAAGAAAGGGAAATAAACGATGAGTGGTTGACTGTTAATTACATTTTAAGTTAACTGCGATATGTTTTTGTTGTTATGAACAATGTGTCAAAACATTTTATACTACCTTTCACAAAATCATCACGTTAAATTATAACGTAAGTTTATGACGGAATATTTAGAGACAGTGGTGATATTCATGGTCACATTCAGTTCCTGATACGCATGCCACAGTTCGAAAGTTTTGCAGTATCCTACTTAAGCGTTAAATATTGTCACTTGAGTGTGGTAGTTGAAGCAATTTCCACTTGAGGAGCAAACTTTCAAAACGGCACTTATCCATTTTCGTAATATGTTCAGGAAACACGAAAATTATAATTATTTTGGCTTTATTATTATGGGAATATAAGATTGAAATGGGTTAAAAAAAATTTTGTTTTTGTTTTGATTAGCAATCCTGATTCAACTCATCTTCAAGATGGAAAATCGATGATAAAATTAATTTTTAATTTTTAGGGATTTGTGACGTTTTGAAAGTTTGCTCCTCACTTGTCTTAGTCAATTTTACTTGATATTGCGGGCAGCCGGTGTTGCTCAGTTTGGGTTCATTTTGAATGTGGCTTCGCTTTTCAAATTTAACTACTGCATTTTAAGAGCGTTGGAAGCCTGTCTTGGGCTCTTGGCCATATCTGTCAATCAGATTAGTATCTCAACGTTTCACCGGTGCCATCTCGGCAAGATGTGTCGATGTGAATTAAATATTAGGAATTTGCTTTAAAATTTAGTTGTTTTGGCTGTAGGATGCGGATTCAGTGAGATATGAAATGAGAAACTGAAACTTATTTTTTTCGGATTAGGAAGAGCTGTAATTGAGATCTATCGGAAGGAAGCTTCTATTACTGTTTGGCACTTGAACCAGTGGTCTGAATTTGACATTTTACAGAGTTCTATACTCACATGATTTCATTTCAAATTGTTATACTAATGGCAAGTGCAACTTTCACCATACTAATTCCTACTTTTAAAAGGTGACGTTACGTAATATTTCTGCTCTCCTAATTATTCATTAGTAGCCTATAAGGAAAGCTTTGTGATGGTCGAAATAATCGATTTCGAGATTCCGACGGGTTTGTGTTCCCAATCGTTATGCATGGTATAGACTAGAGGGATGGACAAGCTATGGAGATCATAACCAGTCCATTTGAAATGTGGGTGTACCGACGAATGCTGCGCATATCCTGCGTGTATGTAATGTTCCTGAGGTGAATATGTATACTATATAATATGTAGAAGCCGAGTTGACCGTTAAGAAACAGACACTAACATACTTCGGTCATGTGAACGAGAAGTATCGCCTTCTGCATGTAATAATCCAATGGAAGATAAAAGGACAGGGAGGTCCCGGCAGAAGAACATCCTGTTTGAAAAACCTTAGACTGAGTTGGCAAGAGCACGACTTCCCTTTTCAGAGCAGAAGCCTCCGCCAGTATGAGTCAGCACAACTATTTCGATACCTACCTATGTTATTTGATAAATATGAAAGGATTTACGCCTTCACTCGTACCGTTTCTTTTAAACATATTGTATTATTGTCATTCATTAGAAATTAGACAATAAATGAACCCCAATTATCGTAAAGAAATCAATGGGGAAATGACGTCAAACCCCATGTTTTGATTGGTTTGGCATTGCTGGACTGGACCCATGATCTGATATCTGACCTCTAGCATTTTCCTATATGACAGGCCCATAAGAGCTTGATAATATTTTAGGTCTGTATTTTAGTTGAACTCCTCCTCTTTATTATAAAGACTATAATATGCAGGCAGCCTTGTAGTCCAGTACGTTGCCAATTGGCAGTACTAATGCAGACGAACCCACATCAAACCATTAAACTAGCTACAATATTAACAATAAACTAATTATACGTATACACCGACCGGCGTCAATACTATGGAAGCCTTCATTTAAAATATGGAGAAATTATCCACATTTTTCGCATCAGGAGTCTAACTAACTTTTTTTTATTTTAATAAAAGGTAATGGCATACAAACAAGTTAATGGATGTATCCGATTGACCTCGTCACCACTAGGTTAGTACCCGTGTTGAGTTACGGCACGTCTCCCTTCGCATGGCGTGTACGAGACTCAAGTACAAGCGCGCTATCACCTGGCTCACAGAACAACATTATATATATATATATATATAATATGACCTGGCTATCGAAGTCGATACTAAAACCTAATAACTACCTAAAAGAACGAACTATTCCTGTTTTCTAAATTTTTAAATATCCCGCTTCTGCGGGCCATACGCGCCTGGTCACTGCCTTGTATAATGAATTTTCATTTTTCTGTGTATATTTTTATCACCGCCTTTTAAAAAGAGCGGCAAGTTTACAAGTTTGGTTTAGTATGAAAATTATAGCGATTAATTTCATCTTATACACCTCTCTTTTTTTAACCCAATTTTCCTAAAACTTAATTTTTTTACTATTTCGGCAAGATATTTACTCAAGGGAGAGGTAGGCTTTTAGGCTATCAAAATATTGAGTAAAAACAAGAAATGGCCGTGGATTTTTGGCGAAATTAAGTAGGCCTAAGGGTGGTCAGATAAGAAATTCATATAAAATAAAATTGTATATAGGAAATTGATAATTTCTCATCATAAATATTAGTTCTTCAGAAAACCACGGTAAAGTACAATTTTATTCAATAAGTTGTAAATCAGTCGAGGAAATGGACTGCTAGCTTTTTGAGAAAGCTTGATTCATTATGAATTATTTTTCATCTGACGACTATCTTTGTATTGCGGCTGTGGAACGAGAAAATAATTAGTTTCGTCAGAAATACACGGTGGTTCCTTGTCAATCGGTTTCTTATAGTTTTAGACATTGGTTATACGGTACCTATACAATCAATATATATCCTTCCCTATGTCGAAAAGGTATTGTTTGGAGCCTTATGATTCATTTAAGTGTACCGTAAATAACTACTATCATAACAAGTGTGCTTGCCAACTCACAGTGCACAGATCCAGCCCATTTGGGGGGGGGGGGGGGTGGTAGTTCTGGGTCAAAATAACTGAAAAACATTAGTTGTAGTATCGATTAAATCAGAGCGTAATAGATTAACTTACAATAGATTTGCCAAATCCCTCCCCCCTCGGTCCGTGTGTGCCTCGTGCATCTCATATAGCTAGCCTACTCATCACAGACTTCCCGATCTACCAGACAATGTAAAATATTATTAAGGCGGGGTTTCCACGTACGTCAATGGTCAATGAGAAATATGAAATTGACGTTTTAGCAGACATTAAAGACACACTAAAAATGTCTGCTACCACGTCAAAACCATATTTCTCATTGACCATTGACGTATGTGGAAACCCCGCCTAAATCGACACTCTCAAATCCTGGGAGACGACACTGTCACCACAATTTCAACCTTTCTCCTGCTCACTGAACTCCTATAGCAATAATATGAAATTACTACGTTCCTATCGATTCTTGTTAACTTCAGGCATGTTTTAGGAGTTAAATAGAGCAACAAAACAAAACAGGTTGCTTTCCCAAACGAAGTGTTGGTTTTGAATATAAAAAATATTTTTTGAAAAAATTATGGATAGGCCTATGCAATCATTCATACCCCGCCATTATTAGTCTGTTTTAATATATTGGTGTGCCCGTTCTATAATATGAAATCCTCCCATCGATCCCATCATCAGTGCATTGGGATAGAGAAAGACGAGGCGACCGATGAATAATTCTAGCTGACAATGGAACTAGCCTACTTACATATAAAATATAGTATTATCTATCTCAGTACCTACCTATAATAATTCATAAATAGGAAAGCATGTACGGGTCCACTCGTACCGGTTCTTTGAAAAAAAATATGGAAAATTGAAAATTCACGCTCCTATTCATTGCGTACCCTGCCAGTATAACTACTAATGTTGTGATGTATTGGTCTGCCCGTTCTATAGAATATGCAATCTCATCGATCAATTCAGTGCTTTGGGATAGCGGATATCCAATGCCGTAGCCACCAGACGAGAGGTCCAGGAGGTCAGAACCCCCCGAAATGTTTACAACGTACCAAATAGAATGTAGTTTTAAGAAGTTCTAAATGCAGTACCGTATATTGAAGTTACCTCACCTCCGGTTAGGGGGATCCCCCCCCCGAAAAACATTTCTGGCTTCGGCCCAGTGGCGGCGCTAGAAATTTTAAGCCGGGGGGGGGGGGCATGACTTCTATCTGGGGGGGCCAGTGAAAAAACAAAACATTTTTCATAGGGAGTAGCATTGGCATAAATTCCCAAAATTTCTGGGGGGGGGGGGGGCTGTGGAACCCCAAGACTTAGATTCATTACTCATTCATTTCTGAATAGGTCTGCCTAGCAAATTACCGTATATGACCTTATTATTATTTAAAAAAAAAATTTAATGTGTATGAATACATTATATAACACAAACTAAACTATTCAAGTTCAATAAAACAAAAAAACTAAAAAGTAAACTATTTTTCGAAATTAAAAAAAAAAATGTGTAATCTCCTGAAATTGTTGACAAGTTCTATCACGCTCAGCGACCTAATCATCTCATTCTCTGTAATGGATGACAGCCAAATTGCTGAACCTGTTCTGAATGGTGGTACCAGGCGTAGAGGAAGGTGGGCCGGAGATTTCCCCTGGAGAAAAAAAATGATAAATGGGCCCAAATTAGTGAGAGTTTGCGCATGTTATACCCTACAGAGATTGGTGAAGGGGGGCACGGGGGCTCCCCCGGAGAAAAAAATTGATAAATTGACCCAAATTAGTAGGGTTTCACGCATATTATAGGTACTCTGGAGAACGGGGGCTCGGGGGTTTCCCCCGGAGAAAAAAACAACTGATAAATATGGGGCCAAATTAGTGAAACGGGGGGCCGGGAGAAAAAAATTGAGAAATAGGCCTAAATTACTAAATTAGTGAGGTTTTAAATAAATAAATATTGACTTTTTTTAGTTCTATTACTAAGCCAACCTAGCGGAGTTAGGGCTATAAAGCCCTCTCTTACACGGGGCCGCCTGCTTTACATGCCTTCCGAAGCATGACCAGAAAATGAAGCAAGTGTGAGACTCGCACCAACAACCTATCGGGCGAAAGTTGGAGTCTGTACCACTACTCTACATGTCCTGACAATACGGATTTTGCAAGCTGTACATTTGAGATTTTACCGACGAATAAACCTGCCATTCAGGGGAGCCCGAGGGTCGCCCCCGGAGAAAAAGTTTGAAGGAATAGGTCTGAAGTATTGGGGTTTTATGCATTTTGAGTAATTAATTTTTGTGAAAGTAGGCCTAATTAGGCAATATGTTGTTGTTCATTTCATGATGTCTTTCATGTGAAATAAGCATACCAAGAATTAATTTCCCTTTCATTATTGTGGATACTATGCCCTTCGCCTCCATAACGTCACCAGAAATCCTGGGGGGTGCTATAGGTGACCCTTGGGGGGGGGGGGGCTTGGCATTATTTACGCAAACGGGGGGTAGGCATACTGTAATGGAAGTAAGTAACTTGTTACCAGTTGTGTCGGACAAATATCTCAAAAGTGTGGGGGCCCCGGGGGGGGGGGCGGAGAAACTGTTGGGGGGGCCAGGCCCCCCGGGCACCCCCGTAGCGCCGCCACTGCATCGGCCATGTCCATGATTTAACCATAGGAAATTTATTTACTATGAAATTATTCATATTATCTATCTACTATACTAGATAACTGATAAATAAGAAGGCATGCTCGAGTAAACTTGGACCGGTTCTTTTAATATACCGGCGTCTACTGTGGCCCGCCAGTGCGTGTAGAGATGTTCCTTTTTTACTTGTGCTTTGGAATATTTTTGCCTTAAGTAAAGAACCGGACCGAGTTTACTCGAACATGCTTTCCAATTTATCAAAATTAGTAGATATCGAGAAAATGAGTAATTTCAAAGTAAATCATTTTCCTATGGTTAAATGGGTTGTCCATCTAACGTAACTGGAGGTGAGGTAAATTCTAGATAGGTCAGACCAACACATTACCACACAGCAATAATGGCAGAGCACGCAATGCATTTGAGCCTGAATTTTCTTTAATTTTTTCAAAAAAACATTTATTTGCACAAAACCAAATAGTTTTTGGAAAAGTAACCTGTCCCGTTTTGTTACTTAATTTAACACCTAAAACATGCCTGAAGGTAGAAATCATGGATAGAAAGGTTTCGCAGAAAAATTATTTTTTAGTCATTTTTCATTAAAATTTAGTTATTTTTATTTTTTTACTCCCAGAAGCGAACTATCAAGGGGGCAGCAACCCCCCGCATTTTATCAACATTAATATCAACTACAATATATGTGAATTTAAAGAAATCGTTGGAGCCGTTTTTGACAAATAATTTTTTTAGACGTTTTTTTTTAGATTTTTGAGAATTATACCCCCCCAAATTGAGTTAGCCCAAAATAAAAAAAATGGTCCCGAGGTATGATTTTTGTGAACACATGCCAAATTTCATACAAATCTACCAAGTAGTTTGCCCGGAAATCGATGAACAGACAGAGCGACAGACAGACATTTCGTAAAAACCACTTTTTTGGGCTCCTGGGACCTCAAAAGTCAAAACGTGTAATTCCGTTGAAATCTCGGAATCGAAAATTTGGACCGTCACAAACCTTTCCTTATGCTACGTATAAATTGGAAAGCAATAATTACTTTAAAGTAATAATTTTAGTGTAGTTTTGACTAGTTGAGCTATTGCCTATTGTAGCCAAACTCAAAACCTATGCTTATATTGCTTACTGTTCTAATAGGCCTCGTCTATCAATCATCAAATCGCCAAGCCGGCTAAAAAAACGAACCAATTGCAAGTTTCAACAGGCAGAGGAATACAGCCAGCGCAGCATTTCGTTCGCTAGACAGGTGCCATCGGCGAAGGGTCGTCCATAAGTTATGTCTCGCATAATTTTAAACGGCCAATTATTCCAGGGATTCGGAACCCCAGAATATACAATACATACTGTAGGCCTATATATACAGACATACAGTATATTTTAATAATTTCCTGCGCTCTCTGTACTTCCTATGCCATTGGAATTAATCATGTAATTTATCATTTTGTAATGCTACGGTATATGTTGTTCAGGATAGGCTACCTAATAGAACACGTACGCGCAGGATTTCAGATTATAAAAACCTGTAACGCCTATTAGTCTAGACAAAAATTCTGAACAGGCTGCATAGTTTTCATTCCAAGGGGCATTTTTGGTTACATCTTTCAAAATAGGCTAATTTTACTAATTTGGACCCGCTGAATATGAATTTCAATGTTAGCATCTCAAAATCTGGACCATACGCTCAGTATCCAAGATGGCGGCCGAAATGCAAATCATTATTAATATAATATAAATTCTCCTCTCTGATTTCCCTAATTTTTAGTTATCATTTGACTCTAAATAATGGGTTTTCATTGCAATAATAAAAAATATATGAATTCTAAGATCCCGGTCAAAATAGCCATCAAACCTGCGGATTCGCTCTTTTTGCGGTTATATGCGTTCTTAGCCTCATTGTGCCGGATTAACCCATGGGTACTTGGGGCACAGGCCCACGCCCCCTCCTCCAAATGCTTAAAATTCCTGCCCCCAGAAACGAGATTTTTTTAAAAATCAATATAAAAAAATTAAAAGTTAGGGACATGTTCCAAACAAAGTTTTGAAATTGGTGGGTAATTTAACGTTTGCACCTACGACTCCCACTTATTATCTCGTGCCCACGGCCCTCACAGGGGTCAATTCGGCAAGATCCGCGTAAGAATGGAAAAAATTACGGTAATCTGAAAGCATGAAACGCTTAATAATTGTTTCTTCAATACCTTGTTTTGGAAAACACCCTGCTCTGCGTTGTTACTGTATATTTAGCAAATACTGTAAAACATACCTGAACTTACAATGTATGGATAGAATGGTTCCTTGGAAAAATAACTGAGCCTTTGATTTTTTACGCCCTGAAGGCTGAACCATACTATTGACAGGGGGATGTGATATAGTGGGATTTCTTTTAATTAAAAAAAATAGCTACTACAATACAGTATAGGTATATGAATTTAAAAGAAATCGTCGGAGCCATTCTTGAGAAAATACAATATAGTAATATATGTATATTTTTTTGTAAATATAAAAACCCCCGAAATTAATATTTATCTCAAAAATTGAAAAATCCTTTTGTGCATCTACAGTAGCCTACATGCCAACTTTAGACTTTTGTATTTAGACTACACCAGTTGAATTGAATAAATAGCCTACCCATTGAAAATGTTGGAGTATTCTTTGGCCACCCCGCGTAGTTGGAAATGCATGAGCTCGCAAGTGATTGGCTAGTAACTCACCCTGACCACCCACATTGATCTAGTTCAAGTTCATTCTGGTTCGGGCCAGCCCTGGAGAGCGTCGGTCCGTGGCGGGCGCTGCCGCTGGCGCATTGACTCACCCAAGCCGCTCTGCCGCAGGTTTGCCTGTTGCTTCAGCTTGTATAAGTAAGTTCTCCTTCATTTTCAATCAACATATTAACATACTGTAAAAGTAAAAAGCAAAAGGTACGGTAACTGCAGTTAGGTAGCGTATCATTCATATCATTGTTTCATTTGTTTCTGCCGGGTTATTAAATGTAAAGGTGCAGAATGATCCCGTGGTGGCGATTGCCAACTATAATTTTGAAGTAGGTACCTTACCGTCAATTAATTAAATCAAACATTCAACAGAAATGTTGAAGATTTCTTTATAATGTAGGCTAGTCCAGTTTAAATTTTTCATACGGACTATAAACCACACATACTAGACCTACAGTAATAGGCCTAATGAAAAACATTTATGATTCAACTCCCCTGTTTAATGTTGAAAGTTAAAGTTTAAAAAAAAGTTAAAAGCGCAAGGGTGTCATCAGGCCCCATCATGCCATCATTGCGCCGGACTCATAATATCATAGCCGGTCAGGACATTTTTGCTTTCCAATTTATACGTAGTAGGCTATAAGGAAAGCTTTGTGATGGTCGAAATTTTCGATTCCGATATTTCAACGGATTTACACGTTTTGAGGTCCCAGGAACCCAAAAAAGTGGTTTTTGCGAAATGTCTGTCAGTCTGTATGTCTGTCTGTATGTCTGTCTGTTCATCGATTTCCGGGCAAACTACTCGGCCGAATTTGATGAAATTTTGCATATAGGTTCAAAAACATCATACCTCGGTATCATATTTTTTATTTTGGGCTAACTCAATTTGGGGGGTTTTATTCTCAAAAAGCTCCAAAAAAACGTCAAAACAAATTATTTCTCAAAAACAGCTCCCTTTCCTTTCAATTCACACATATTGTAGTCGTTTTAATTTTAACAAAATGCGGGGGGTCGCTTGCCCCTTGATAGTTTGCTTCTGGGGGTAAAAAAAATAAAAATAACTCAATTTTCATTAAAAATGACTAAAAAATAATTTTTCTGCGGAACCTTTCTATAGATGATTTCTACCTTCAGGTATGTTTTAGGCGTTCAATAGGGTAACAAAAACGGACAGGTTGCGTTCCCAAAAAATATTTGCTTCTGTGCAAAAAATTATTTTTTGAGAAATTATGGAAAATTCACGCTCCAATACATTACATTACATGTGTCATTGTTAATACTGTTACAATGTATTGGTCTGTTCGTTCCAGAATATGCAATTAAGTTTTAAGGGGTTTTTAATATGTTAAGGTGGACCCCCCCCCCCCTCCCGGCCCCTCGAGGGATCTGAAATTTAACCATAGGGAAATTATTTCCTATGAAATTACACATGTCTATATCTACTAATTTATAAATTGGAAAGCATGCTCGAGTAGGCCTAAACTCGGACCGGTTTTTTAGAGTAGTGGTACAAACTCCAACCTTCATCAGAAAGGTTGTTGGTTCGAGTCCCACACTTACTACATTTTCATGGCCATGCTTAGGAGGGCATATAAAACTGGCTGTCCTGGGCCTTCCTGGTTGTGTGTAAGAGAGGGCTTTATAGCTGGCTTTAACTCCGCTAGGTTAGTTCAGTAATATAACAAAAAGTAAATATTTATTATATTTATTTATTGTAGCCTGTTTACTTGTACTACTGTATATTAAATGTTAGATAACTTATTTATAGGATCGAGCCATGGTGAAATTGAAAGACATCTTATTCGTTTCCATATTGCTGATTGTTGTAAAACTCGGGGGCATATTTTGCAGGCTTTGCTTCAGAGGAATTATGAATACCCGATTTTAATAACTTTTTGATTTTTTTACTTCAGAATGACGCCGAAAAGAGGCTGAGCGCATATGAAAGGCATAGTAGCCTAGATGTATATAGGAAAGTGCTTGCGCGGCTAACTTAAGTGGCCTACCAACCACTGCAATGGATTTAGACGACGTTTCTCTCTACAGCCGGAATTTTGGATTTCTAAACGAACAAGGTTGATTAAGGGTGCTGTTGGAACAACCAGGGGCGAATAAGGTTGGCTAAATATTTCTTTCAGTGGGCCTACTATGGCGATTATTTTTAATCTTGTCCTGGGATTAAAATGTAAACAAGATGATTTTACAATGGAATGAAAGTGCTAATCAAAATGTTTTGTTTACAATTTTAACCGCAGGAATAGAAAGAAGAAAGAAAGAAAGAAATATATTTCATACAATACAAAATGAAATTAATTATACAACAAACCCACTAAGAAATTAACAATGTTCCTACTAAATATATATATGTATAAATTCCTCCGTGGGCACCTCAATCAAAACCTATGAAAGGTTTGTTTGTTGATCCAAAACGGCATAGTAGGCCCGCAGGCAAGTTTCTTGAGAAATAAAGCCTAAAGGCTATGTCCAGGATTATATGGTACAGATGCAGCAGTTAAAAAATTTTTGACTTCAATTTTTTTTTGTATTGGCCAACTGTATGGCTACCCGCTACTGTTTGTACAGGGTGGATCGCACCACCATCCTGGGAATTTAGAGATCAGCAAAACATTTAATAATTCACCCTAATGGTCTCTGAATATTAAATTTTCCAACTTAGATAAATTAAAATAACATATGTAACAAATATAATATATGCGAGCCTTTGATATTGCAAATCATGTGACAGACTAATGTAATAATTATATTTTATAATTATTATGAGCCTGCGGGCTGCGCCTCAAGCTCGGTATTAATAGTAGGCCTACTTTTGGAAAACTGGGGACGATTGAGCGAATTAATCTCAAATCTTAAGGCACAAACCCACACTAGTATACGGTATTTAATATAAATTAATATTTCTAGGACTTTCCTTCGTTGTGCAATGGAATATGTCTTATTTTTACTAAATTGGAAAATTCGACGATAATTGGCACGTATATAGGCCTACCTTATCAAATTAAAAAAAAATAGGCTAATTAAAAACATCTTAATTTAATGCAGGTCCATAAAGCATATATCATTTGGTACCAAATTAAAGGCATCAATAATAATAATAATAATAATATGTGTACGGTATTGAAAACAATTTTACATTACACAGATCAGCAGTAGCCACATAGCTACATAGCTGAAAGAATCATCGTATAGTATCACTAAAAATTAAAAATTAAAATAGAAATAAATAAAACACAGCATTACATAATAAATTAATTGAATTAAATATTTTTTTCCATTAAATAAATGAAGGATTTATGATGACAGGAGGAACTCCACGTTTTCTACTGCACACAGCCAGACCCAAAGTTGACTGGCAAAAGTTCTGGGCTTCATGTCAGGGTCTAAAATGAAGGGCGGAGCGTTTAGCAACCTCGGAACCAAATAGTTCGGAGATTTCCGAAAGTTTTCCACCACAGGAAAGGGCACCAGGAAACGCTCTGCTCTTCTTAATGAATGTGCTATAGGGATTCGGATAGGGAGATTTTCACATGATTTAAAATATAATTTAAGCAGATTATAGATGTACAAGTGCCGAAGAGGAAGTAATTAGAATTCGGAGAATAAAAGCCATGAAGAGAAGAACCTGGGTTTTTTGGCTATGGTACGCAAAATGTACTTTTGAGTCACAAAAAGAGGCTGTAGGTGCGTGTGAGATAGGTCCCTCCCCATACCGAGATCCTATATAAGCCGCCCTTGATTTGAATAAGGAGCGGTAGAGGAGAAGCAGGGTTTCCTGAGGACAAACATTTCTGAGGAAAAATAATGGGGTTCATTTGTGGCGTCATTTTGTAGATGGCTGCACCAGTTGCAATGATATCAAAGCGTTGATTTTTCCATAAGCCTCAATACTATTTTAAAATGATTTTTAATTACGTATTATTTTGAAGTGATATATTTCTATAAATCATGGAGAATATAAATATTAAATTATATGCAGCGAAATAAGGTCCAGGCATAGTAAAAATATTAAAAGAATTAATTAGATGCTAAGAGCTTAGTTTTCGCATGCAAACGGTGGCCATTTTGAATAATATGGGTATCGGTTTGTCGTCAGCGAACCTAGTGACCAAAACTGTCCCTACAGAACCTCATTGACGAAGAAAAAGACGATTTCTTTCATTTTATGTGTAACTTCGTTATTTTAGATGCAGTAGGGGGAACGCCCGTGTCAAAGCCAACCCCACCCATATTGGTATGAACGTCAATAGCCAAAACATGACCGCCTGCTGTGGTGAGACTACCGTTCAAGATCATCAAAATGTCGAAACCATGACCAACCCCGGTGGCATGACCAGTGGCCCCACAAGTAGAAAAGGGTCTGCCAAAACGGTAAGTTGCAACTTGCAAGTAGACCTCAGCAATGTTGATATAGTTAGGTAGCCTATGAATTGGCTAATTACCTATTTACCCATTTGTTAACCCAAGAAAATGTTGCAAAAAAGAGTTTAAGGTATACCTCTATGGTATTTACTTAAGTAAGATACACCAATGAATATAGCAAAAAACGTCATCGCTCAGGAAGCGGTGTCAGCCGCTGGATCATATATGCCTCGCTATAGTCCTGGTGTCATTAAATGACAAATTTTGTTCCCGTAGCGTAGGCTAGCCACTCAATAACCGTCTGACAAACTAGCCAACCCCTATCGAACCTGCAAGTGTTTGGCATTATTACAGCATTGTTATAGATTTTCAGAAATTACTATCAGTATCAGTATTATCAGTGTTTGTATCACAAGAGGCACTGTATGTCCACAACCTATGCCGATGTGTTTTTTTCTTCTGTAATCATGTAATAACCTCATTGAGTATCATACTGTAGATTCCCACCAAGGCATGTCGCCCACAAATGTTGAACCAATGCTGTTGACAAAATGGAATTTGATATTACGAGTAAATCTGGCCGCGGCAGGTGCAAATGGTTGCAGCGTCTTGTAGCTTATACATATACCAAAAATTTTATTGAGGGTGGTTGTTTATTCAGAGAAACATGGGATGTGCAATTGTGTAGCCTATACACACATTTTTTCGGAGTTCAACTGCTGCAGGCATCTAACTTAAAATGAGGCCTAATTTTTGGTATAATTTTAATCCATTATAAATTTTGGTTCTTTCAGGCAACACACAACATTGCGTCTTCACCCCCCCCCCCCTTCAAGGTTTCCGACAAGACGGGTGGCGTCACCAGGCTATGCTCATTTAGAAGTCACTCAAATGAATGCCGTGGCACCCACAGTTGTTGTAACAATCGCAAACCCAACCAGAGGCCAGGCGGTGAAATGGTAAGTCCAACAAAATGGACTTTGTTCAAGGGTGTGTTAGAAGCACAGAACAAGTACTGTGCATGCTTCTACTAGTACGATCCTATAGATTTTTAAAGTATTTATAACAAGTTAACTGTGCCAAGTAGGCCTGGGTACTAAATTGTCTCCAATGTGCTAAATCATAAAACCCATTAAAAATGAAAAATTTCTTCAAATTGGATTCAAATGGTGGATGAAAATAGGCCTACATGTGTTAAGAGCCCTACAATGAGCGAAGTAGCCTAACCATTGGTTACCCAGCAAATGGTGAGCCCATTGAACGAGCGTTAATATGGAGCTGGAGCGAGTCATCACTACTGCTGCTTAATGCTGCTGCTACTTCACTTACTGATGTTCTAATATTTTGCATTTAAAAACCAAAACGTGGGTACTTTTGATTCTGCAGGCTGATCATGGCGATTATAATACCGGGGCTTATTTCATCCCCTGGTATTAAAACTGTAAACAAACAAATTTTGAATAGTACTTTCCATTATAAAATTATCTCGTTTACATTTTTAATACCAGGGGATTAAGGTATTATAATCGGCATGATCAGCCTGCAGATCATATTCCCATGAATATTCCATGAAAGCAAAATCGCCCAAGTATACCTACAATGCGAAGAGCAAGTGAGCAACAGAGAACTACTTCATATTTTTACTTCATATTTTTAAAGTACTGTAGTACAAAATAACTAATTAGGCTATTCCGCTTTCATGGAATATGCATGGGTGCTTGATCCAAGTTAACTGTGCAACACTCACCTCAAACCATACCGACAAGTAAATCATTTAACATAGGTCAATATTAGGTAATTTATATACATAGCGGCTTCCATGGAGTCAAAAGTAGGCTGCAACGCGTCTCAATTTCGGAAGCAGTCTTAAGAAATCTGCCTACAATAAATGATAGGACTCGTTTTCTAAATTATAATTTTTGTTCGTTGTTTCAGCATTGCATACGCCATTACCATAGAGGACGAGAGGCATCAGTGGAGGTCGTCCATAGCAAATACGCCTACTTCATGAGCAGTTGCGTATCGCAGGCAACGGCAGCTTTTGCGGTGGCCCTGGCACCGGAACTATAGTGGAAGATTCCTGACGATAAAAGCCTGGATGCTAGCAAGGTCGATGCCGGACCTTGAACTAAGTCAATTATGCAGCCATGCAGCACCCCAATGCGTTTACTCTAAGATGTAAGTTAAATGAGTTTTTTTTGTTCAAAATATGGGTCAAGGTTAAATATAAGAAATTGTCTTGAGGCAAATTTCTTATGAAATTTGGCGTAGATAGTAAAGCCGCAAATGAGAGTAGCCTACCTAGGTAGAACATATGCTCCTCTACATTTTGATAAATATTCTGACATCGTTTGGTCACAGTTTTTGAAGGCGTGAAAATATGTAGTAATAAAAACTTCCACGGAATAAAAATTTAATAATATTTATTAAAAAGTTGAATTATTTTTATGGAAAGGAGGATCGATGAAAATTCCCAGATTTCTGGATATTTCCGAGCCCCTCAGCACTGTATTAGATTGCCGAGGAATATTTCTTCATATTTCTGACTATACTAGGTGATTTAATAATTTGTCATTTGACACTTGATGAACAAAACAAACGGTCATACCAAGTTGAATCCACTAGAGCAGAGCCTGTTCCAAACTGCGGCAAACTTGGTAGTGTGCACAGCGTTGTCAGAGGAACATGGGGGGACGTGATAACGTGCCGAGACTAAACCATTTATTCTGAGTGTATGTCGAGTCCTGGTCACCTCCGAATTAATCGTGTGACTTAGCTGTGTTCCCCTCGTGGTTCGGAATCCACTATAATCAGGAGGTACACCCTGTCAGCCGACGACTCCTCTTCTCTCCGAGGTGAAGGAGTCTGACCATAGTGTGCCTCAAGTTAATAAACAGACTCACTTCCCCTACCAGCTGGCAGGGTTGCTTCAAGCAGAAATTCTGAAAGCTGGCGTTAGAATCAACAAACAACAAACAAACAAATGATGCCATGATGTAGGCCTAGAACATTGGTAGAAGAGAAGTGTCAGAAGATGTGTTGAATGTGCCTATTTATTTTACTTCAAAATTATAACAGTAAGAACAAAAACAAACGCTTCCATACAGAGTCGTAGAGGGACAAATAAGAGGAGAGTAGTCTTTTCAGTGCCATTAGATGAGTAAAATTTAATGGCCGCCTACAGAGATATTCAGGGTCAATTAATAGGAGAGAAGCCTTTTCAGTGCCAAGACGTGCTGGGAGTGCAATAGTAAATTATTCATTTCGTGTTAGTTCCAACCACAGATGACTCTACGATTAATAGGCTATCTCCAGAGATATTCTCATCAGGACTCTCTCGCATGGATAGATTATTGTCTTTATTGCTAAAATTCGGAAAAAACTTTTTTTTTTTTGTGGGAAGTAATTGGAGGCTATAGGAAGTTCTGATGTTTCATTTTTTTTGTTATGTTCCAGTTTCTGAATAGCTAGAGATGGAGCAGCAGTCTTCACCTCCCGCGTCGTGTCTCCTCAGTGTGCAGAGGAAAAAAGGTTGTCATCGCCTCCGGGGACTTACCACCAGCACCAGCAGAAGATGGAACCCGAGTCGGACTTTGCAGCCGCCCCCTACTAACCATAATTCTCTGTGTTACCCGCACTTCGTAGACGGCAGGGCACGTACAGCTGTTGAACCTTCTAATCTATGGCTACAATGACAACGTCCGTGTGTCCGGCCTATGAGCGTGGTGGCAGGACATTATACAACCATCTTGCTGCACGTATGCCATGACGGATTCGTCTAAGGTATTTATTATTATTGTTGATTATTTTCTATATGTGAGTGTTTACGGTGAGCATCATTTATACCATTGTTTCCGCACTTATTCAAGCCCATTTTCAGTATGTACATACCGCATGAGTCCAATATCATTTTATGTGTAGGCATGGTCTCTATCTAACATTGAAAAAGCCCAATCTCTGCATATAAAAAATACAACACATAGCCTCAAGCAAAACAAGAACAGCACCCATGAAGCTGATGCAATAAACTGTTCAGGGATGGCTTATCACCGGTGTGAGAATTTAATAATTTTATCAGCGCTGTTGTGCCTAAAGGGGGTCCGCGAAATATTCTTAATGGGAACCACAGAACTTCATAAAAACACAACCAATCAGATGTTGCCGTCAACACTCTATGGATTCCTATACGAAACAGGTTCATAAATTACCTATGCCTGTTTACATTTTTTGCGATTTTAATTGTTTTTTCCCCCGTAAGCTAATAGGCTAACACTACTGCCCCAGTAAATTCCACAATAACTCAGCAGGATTATGAACAGTTGAGAGCCATTTGAAGGGAGATTCTAACCGAGAGAATTTTAACCCTTGATTTGATTCCCTCATTTGCATATAATATAATATTAGGTAGGACAGCATTTGGTGGCAGTCCCGTACCCAGGATTTTATTTGAGGGGTGGGGGGGCAAGTACAAATATTTTTATAAATCATACATTCGTAGTAATTACCACACAAATATATCGCACATATATTTTAGTGTTTTAGTTCAAACTCTTACATTATTTGTTTTTTTTAAGCAAAATGGGGGGGGGGGGGGGCATGGCCCCCTTGGATATGGTGATGTCCATGTTCCAGCAAAGCCGGCGCGTGAGGGTCAGTGGCGTAGCGTAGTTAAAAAATTGTGTAGGGAGTTTGAGTGGCCTAAACGATAATGGAAAAATACGTAGTCCAAAAAAATAGTGCCATAAAAGACAAATTTCAGCACTCAATTCTCAATTCACTCGCGTGTTGCCATCATTGGTACTCCCCCATATGCCCGATTATCATTGGCGTAATTGGGGGGGGGGGGGGTCTGAGGTTAGGGCTTAGAATAGAATAGAATGGAATATTATTTATTGGTCCATTAAGACACAAACACAGTCACCCCCAGGTACCTGTCAAGCCCCCCCCCACGATTTTCGGGGAAATAAAAAAACTGATGGAATAAACTTAATAAATTAACAAATAATTAAAGTCACGAAAGTTTTTTCCCCCAGATTATTACCATAATTTAAAAAAAACAATGACTAGCTCGAAAAAATTCTACTGCCACGCTATATGTTAATGTAGGCCTATATTGGCCATTTCGGGCGGTTCTTTTATGAACATTTCAGCCCACCATCGGTGTAAATAGCCTATTTTCGGATTTTTCCATTGGGGAGTGGTATTTTAACAATTTTAAGGGCAAAAAATTCAATGAAAAAAACTATAACTTAAATAAAACTGTTATAAGGAAAATAATAAATAAAGTAGGTAGGCCTATGAAAATAAAAAAGTCACAAAACCCAACTTCTTGATTTATAGTTAAAAGTAATCTTCATCATTAGTGTTATGAATAGCCTACTGAACCAAAATCTAAAATGACAAAAAAAAATTTTTCCATTTGAAATACTAAAAAAAGAACCGGTCCGAGTATACTCGAACATGCTTTCCTATTTATCAATTAGTAGATAGATAATATGAGTAATTCCATACTAAATGATTTTCCTGTGGTTTCCTCTATCCCAAAGCACTGAATTGAATGATTGGATTACATATTCCAGAACGGGCAGACCAATACATTACAACACAGTAATAATGGCAGGGTACGAAATGTATTGGAGCGTGAATTTTCCATAATGTGTTGCATAAAACCGCATTTTGTTCGGTAAAACAATCTGGTTGGTTTTGTTACCTACTATATTTAACACCTAAAACATACCTAAAGGTAGAAAGTATCTATAGGAACGTTCCGCAGGAAAATCATTTTTTTAGCCATTTTTTTTTAGGAAAATTGGGTCATTTTTATTTTTTTATCCCCAGAAGCAAGGGGTAAGTGATCCATTGCGTTTTGCTAACATTAATAGCGACTATAATATTCGTTGGAGCCTTTTTTGAGAAATAATTGTTTTAGGTTTTTTGAGAATGAAACCCCCTTAAAATTAAGTTAAAATTATCCCGAGGTATAATTTTGATGAGCAAAAAACTTATACGTATAAATAGGAAAGAAAAAAACCAATGTTATAAGAAATTGGATTGTGGGATAGGAGTGGCTATCAAAATGCTGCTCCTTACTTTGCATAATCGAATTCCACTTCAAGAAAATGCTTACTGGTAAACTAAGCACTTATACTTTGAGAAATTGCATTTTGAATACGAGCTAACAATATTCACGCGCCGGCCACGTGTCTAGTCTGGAACACTACATCGAATTTTTGGTAGGAGGACCGCAAACACCTATATTAGTAGGAAACTTGGAATGGGAAAGTTGGCTGGTCCTATGCAGCATGTCTTACACAGTCTATGTTGTTTTGTGTCAATGCATATTCTACGTACGTCTCTTCAGCATTCATTAGGCTACAGCAGATTTGAAGGCTGCGCTCCCGTTCTCGATTTGCTGGATCTTTTGCGCCCAGAGCTACTGTCTGTTTTTGGTAAGGTTCCATAGCTTCAGTACCGATTTGGTTCATCGGTTGCTGTTACAGTTAGGGATGTATGCCATACAAGGTCATCTTCTTAATGGGCTGGGGCTTCGCCTAATTTGTTTTCCAAAAGATAGCTTCGCAAAATGAGTAACGGTCAGCCTCTAAGTTCTTCAAAGGCTAGTTTAACTTTAGTATGGAATGCGACGAGGTGTTTGGAGTGGATTATTGCGATAAGGCAGTTTAGTGTATGAGTTTGTATAGCGGACGAACTATTGCAGCTCAGTACAAGAAATATTCTCGTATTCAAAGAGAACGCACGACAGAAGTCTAGTCTGCTGTCCTACCATGACCTACCTCAGCAACTTGGTCCTGGTACTTCGTTTCATCCCTCCCCTTTCATCAATCCCTCTCTATGATTACCATGCATTGCCCCTCTAGCCCGGCATTGTATGTGCAATCCATCTGGAAATCACTGCCCATAGGATTCTTCCTTAGCACTTCATCTGAAGCGCCTCTATTTTACAGTTCTTGCTTTCACTTACAGTCCAAGTTTCACATCCGATATTAGACCTATAGCATCACACTTGGTGATAAGAAAGACGTATACCGTATTTCTAGATTGCAGTATCTTTATCTTTTTATTAAATGCCAAGTGATCCAGGAGTATTCTATTTTTTATCTCCTTATAGGTACCTACTACTTCTCACGTCCTGCCTTATCAATCCCTCACAGAGTTATTCTATTCTGCTCTGTTATTATGTTCAAATTTTCAGCAATGGTGCTAAGTTAACTCTGTAAGCCACGCTAGGGCTACTGGATGGGAGCCCAAAATGGTCGCATTTTATAAGATCCGAAACTTCGACAGTATAAGATGGAAGTCTTCGGGTAGCTGGGGGTCTTATCTCTTGAGGTCCTGGTGATGTGACTGTGAAGTGAGAAGAAACAAGAGGAGATGAAGAAAATACATTGTGTAGTGCTTAGGCTTAAATTAGGTATTTGGTGAAGTGAAGTGAATGTGATTTGTAGGGTTGAGACACCTAGTTGCCTGACTTCAGTCCGTGTACTGTCATTGCATCATATGCCTTTCTAAAGAGTGGCGCCCACAGAAAGTTCTCAATCCAGGGCTCTTCTCCACTCTTCTGTCGGGATGCACTCCAGACGTGTTCTGAGCACTGAAGTCTATACTTGGACTCAGCTACTATCGGTGGCCCGCCATGCAACTCAATACCTAATTGCCAGTCCGTAAATCCAGCGTTGTGCTGCCCAATGACCATGGCACTGGTCAGTCCACTGGTGTTTAGGAAAATTCCGATATGGAACTTCAGTCACTCACTCCATTCCAAACTAAACTTGAACATTGGTAGTTGCTTGGGATTTGAGTCGAATATTGTCTGATAACCATGTGAATGCATGCATATGATTGTCTTCTATTCGTCGCTGATATCAAGTGCTTAGTGTTCGAGGAGCTTTTACGATGCCACAGCTCAGGTTGTGAAGATTTCTCTTCTGGAAAACACATTATAAGAAACTACTGTGCGCATTAAGAAATTGATATGCAACTGGTGTACATCGGGGGCTGTATCGCTTGAATGCCGCCGATTTATTTAGTCGTTACAAAGCTGAATCTTATCTTAAGAGTACAGCAGCTCGTAAGGGACATTAGATTGAGCACGCTGAGAATGAGGAGCGTAGCTTTTAAAACTGTTGAACCCTGAGGGTGCTGGATAGACGTTGAATATGCGCATGTGACACAGATAACTTGGATCGTGTGAGACATGATGTGGGATCGGTTAGGATTTCTCTGTTACGTTTCCTACCAATCAGAGTGCTTTAAGGTCCTGATTCCTTATTGCTCTTATAGCCATGGCGGTGACTCTTGCGTAGGGTAGGGTACTGGGTAGTTTTATGAATGTTTTTATGTTTACACGTTTACGTTTACTAAGGGGTGGTCTTGTCTGAGTAGGTATCTATCTTCTCCGACTTTTGCTAAACCGAGTGCTATTGCGTGTGCCAAAAGAATGGAAAATGTTATGAGTTAATATAATTCTTTCTTGCTACGTGGGCCTTTATTGCTAGACAACAGTCATGCAAAATGCCAATCATGAAACGCCCCCCCCCCCCTTGAGCTTTTGGTGGTCCGGGGAACTTTTGGCTGCCAATAGTTTTTTTTGTTGTAATTAGTTAAAAATGAATCAAATTTTTAAGTAATTCCAGCCATACCGTATTAATCATTTTGGTGTTCTGGTAAAAATCAGTTGCCCCGCGATTGGTCACCCTACTCTTGTGTGTCGCCATTGCGACGTGAAACCATGAATAGTCATTTGGGGTATTCATTATGTGATTCAACATGCTGACATTTATTACGACGTATAGCCTTGCTAAAAATTAAAATAGACAAATTATTTCTCTAAAAATGTAAAAAAATAGTAAATAGGCTATAAGTAAAATATATGAAAATAGTAATAAAACGTGAACCACTCACACTCCAAATATCCACTAATGAACAATTTGAAAGTGTATTAAATATAAAAATGGCAAATTTCAGTGCCCTGCTAAATAATTTTCCATTATTATAATTTACGATCGAAAATGGGATTCTGAAATGAACATATTTAACACGGTTAAGCATGCTAAATACCGGATAGTGAATACCCCTATTATATATATATATATATTTTTTTTTTAATTAATCGCATACAAACAATTCAATGAACGCATCCGATTTACCCCATCAGTACTTAATTAACTTAAATGGTAACTGTATTCGAACACCAGAAAATTGCTCCACTATTTTGTGCGAGGTGCACTAGGTGTTGGTGGGCAAGGCAAGTTGAAAAATAACTTATTTATTATTTATAAATGCGGTTGCCCGGACTCTGCAATCGATGTGCACCATAGGCTACTCATAGCCAATTCTACTCTACCATTTCCATTTCTGTTCAGTTTTGTAAAATATCTCTTAAATCTCTCTGTGTGTGCTACAAATCCAGTCAAAATTCGCCTAAGAATAATTAAATGAAAATACCGCTATTGTGAACTAAGTCACACGGTAATGGTAATGCCTTCTAATATGTTATGGGGCAGTGTGTCGCATATCAGTACCCGCATGCACACTACGAGCCCATCTAAGCTGACTAAAGTCAGTGCAAAAAGAGGAAAAAAATCATTATTAATTAATCAGGTACAGGTTTTTTTTTTCAAATTATCATTATTGTAACGTCTCCCGATAAAAATTTCCGGGTAAGCCATGTATAATTACACTCAATTTAATGACTTTGGAACACAATATAAATTATATAAAATTAATTAAGGGTTTCATTGTAATGTCCGATACTTCAAGGATGGAGATGCGAGGATGTAAAAGTAATAATTTGAATGACATTTTCTGCAATACTAATAAGAGCGTACAAGCAGCTACTGACGGTTTTATGCCTTTTGATGATGATCAGCTGGGCCAATGTACAGATTATGATTTTTTCTTCTTCAAAAAAAGCTGCAATATAAAAAAATGGGCAGCCATGCCTTAAAGACTGGGTCCTTAAGACCTTATCTTATAGCAGAGATTGGGCAGGGCTGGACTTAGAGAACTTCATGTTATTAGGCCTATGCAGTGTAATTAAATTTTAAAAAATTGAGTGTCATTTTTTGGGAGGTATCAATATGAAGCGTACTCAATATGGATAGTTTGAGGGCTGTTACTTTGGACTTTAAGCCTACAATATGACCATAGAACAGAAGCTAATATCATACGGTACCTGTTGCAGTAATTGGTGAAACCGGTGTTAATAAATGGTACAAAAGTAATAATGATGCTCATCGGAAACATAGTTCCATTTTTTTTTTCAATTGTAACTCGTCCTGCCACCATTCTTCCATATTCTTTCGTTTTCATCAACTGTAAGTGTCCCCGCTCGTCGTCTACGAAGTGTGGTGCTCCCTTTGAACCAGGCTCACCTTGAAATGGGTGGAGAACACTATTAAATTTTATTTAAATGCCTGCCTTACCATCTGTGCTGTTCTACTGTAGTGTCAAAGTGTTCTTGATCTCTTTTTGTGATTTTGTCTGCTGTTGCTCAATTGGTATTTTACAAATTGTTTAAACTGTGGTATCGTAATATTGTTGTTCCTAAGAGAGACCAAATGAATTTTTAATAACTGTAGATATCTTATATTGTTGTTGTTCATTGTTTATAAAAACTGAATGTGATACTATTATTGTCCTCCCCAGGGGCGCCAAGTTAGGGGGGGGGGGAGGAGGCATTTAATTTTTTAAATATGCGCTTTTTGCTATCAATATTTAATCCTCACTTCTTACCAATATGAGGAGGCTGTTTACAAACATGGCCAACTCCAAGTTGTAGAATTTTTCAGGAGAGTGGATTTTCTGTTGAAAATTGCATTAAGTTTATAGCTAACCCTAGACTTCTCAGCGTTTCTGTGCGCAATGTGGCTGCTTTTGTCACTTTATTTTACAACGTGCTGGTGGACATTAAAATTTTCTGCAAGGTCGCATCAAAACCCCATTTTGTAAAAAAATGGAGTTGGCCACGTTTGTAACCAAGCTCCTCATATAATATTTTGTAAATGAGCAATCTTAACATGCTAATTTATGTTTTAAATACTTCAAACAAGCGATGATCTCGTGGAATGTGAGGGAACAAAAAAAATGAAAATTTGTAAGTTAAATCACCTTCATGCACTCGTGCCTTCAATTGTTGATTCTGTGGGACTACTACCATATCCCATGGCAATTTTTTAATTGGGAAACTCATCTACACTATAATGTTACACTAGTAAAAATGGAAAGTAAATAAATTAGCAATGGAAATTTCGTTTCCGGTTTATGGAAAACTTACCGTTTTATCGGAGTTAGCCACTTCAGAGCTACATGGGATATGGTGAATAGTACCCTTATATGAAAGCACTTCAATTTTCAAATTTCTTGACTGGTACGGTTTATGCTTTATGAAAAGTCCATGTGTGTAAAAACCGATTAGCCGAGTTCACCTTATAAGCTGCCTACGAGGTCAGCATTCGATTCGCATGAGTTCAGGAAAAATGGACGAGAGGCATCAGCGGAGGTAGTCCTCGGCGAATATGCGTACTTCATGACCAGCTGCGCAACGCACTGGGACGAGTGGAAGAATCCTGACAAAAACGCCTTGCTGCTAGCAAGGCCAATGCCAGGCCTTAAACTCAGTCAATCAGCTGTCCGATACGTTTACTCTAAGATGTAAGTTAAATTAGTTTTTTTCTTCTAAATAAGGTCAAATATCAGAAATTATCTTGAGGCTTTCTGAAAAAAAAATTTGCCCGGAAACGTTGCCTCATAATCAGACACCCGCATTGCGATTTTTTTTTTGCACGAAGTCATATTTCGTATGAAATATATCGTAGATAGTAAGGCCATAAATGAGAGCACCCAGGTAGAACAAATGCTCCTCTCCATTTTGATAAATGTTCTGGCACCGTTAGGCCAAAATTTTAAAGTCGTGAAAAATATGTTTTTTTATTTTATTTTTAATTTTATTTAAATGTAATAATTTGTAAGCTGCCACGGTTAGTCTGCCCTATCCCACCTCAAACCATACCGACAAGTACATATCATTTTATATTTGTCAATGTTAGGTAATTTATACTATAGCGGCTTCCATTGAGTCAAAAGTAGGCTGCAACACGTCTCAATATCTCACGAAATACGCCTACAATAAATATTTGAACGCATTTCCTAAAAGTGCAATTTTTTGTTGTTGTTTCAGCATATACGCCATACCAAAGAGGACGAAAGGCATCAGCGGAGGTCGTCCTCGGCGATTAGGCCTACTTCATGAGCAGCTGCGCAACACAGACAGTGACACTGGGACGAGAGGTAGATTCCTGACGAAAAAAGCCTGGCTGCTAGCAAGGCCAATGGCGGGCCTCAGTCAATTAAGCAGCCATGCAGCCACGCAATACGTTTTATCTAAGATGTAACCTAAATGAATATTTTCTGCTCAAAAATACGAGTCAAGGACAAATAAAAGAAATTATGGTGAGGCTTTATGTAAAAAGGAATATAGCCTACTTGGAAACGTAGCCACACAATCAGACATCCTTATTGGGGCTTTTTATGCACAAAGTCAAATTTCATTTGACGTATAGCCTAAATAGTAAGACCATAAATGAGATTAAGCCTACCAACGTAGAACAAATGCTCCTCTACAATTTAATAAATATTATATAAATAATAATTATTCAAGGTTCAAACTGGACATTTTTTCATTTAACTATTGATATACCAGGCCTACATTACATTCGATTACTTATTACTGTTCATGGCTATCGTAAAATAAATAAGTTAAGTCATTTACAGTCACTCTTTATTTATACCTACTATTAACTATTTTTTTCTTTTTTTTTCTTTCTTAATTCTGTAGGTAGGTACTACAATACCAATTTATAGTATGTAATGAATATGAATCCATGATCCAGCCTATACTTTCTTAATTTTTTAATTTCTTTATTTTTGTAGATTTAAGACTATGATTTATGTATAAAGCTTGTAGGCTACTTATATTTTTTTCATTAATTCTATTGATTTCATTTCAGCAATATTCTGTAGGTAAGCATTACAATAGCAATTTATATTATGTAATTAATCAGAATCCATGATGCAGCCTATGCTTTCATAAAAAAATAAAAAAAAAATTCTTTATTTTTTGCAGATTTGAGGCTGTTGTTTATGCATGAAGCTTGTAGGCTACTTATATTTTGTTCGTAAATTCTATTGACTTCTTTTCTGCGATATTAAGTGACCTTTTTTTTTTTTTTTTAATGAGATCGGTGAATAGTCATTGATCAAAAAATGACAGATGGAATTTTTTTCGGCGACATTGATGATGACAATGAAATTTTAACTACAGAAAATTGTAATAAGTTAAATTTGAGTTATTTTACCCAAAACCATTTAAAAATCTTCCACATGAACATAAGATCAATCAACAAACACTTTGATGAATTTTTGGTTTTTTTAAACAGTCTGAATTGCTTGTTTGACGTTATAATATTGAGTGAAACATGGCATGCCGAAGAAAGCGGTAATGTATTTTCCATTCAAGATTATGACTCATATTTCAGCCACAATAAGATTAACAAGTGCGATGGGGTGGCAATCTTTACTAGGTCTGTCTTCGACGCCCAAATTTCACTAGCTACTATTGATGGCTGCAATGCGTCCTCAATTTCTATGAAATTTGGTAATAAGTCCCATAATATTTTAGCTATATATCGACCTCCTTCACAGATTCCCACTACTTTCAATGACTCACTTGCTCGTTATCTCACAAATATATTGAACCAATTCGACTGTATAACATTAGTTGGCGTTATTAACCTAGACACACAGGCAGCACTTCCCTCTAACGATATTATTGATTACCTGAGCATTCTATCATCCTGTGGTCTTCATTCAGCAATAAACAAACACACGCGGGTTATGGGTTCCTCATCAACATGCATAGACCATATATATACCAGTGGCGGTACTGAAATAACTGCAGGTCATGTGCTCATTACTTCTATTACAGATCACTACGCAACTGCTTTGACATTGTTTCATGAAAATGTCCATAATAGTAATAAGAATTTGAAAAAATACAAAAAGACTGTAAATGAACCCTTATTGAGTCAGATACTTGAATTAGAGTCATGGGACTCGGTTATTAACCACAACGATGCCAATGAATGCACAAACAACTTTATAAGTTTACTTTTAAGTCATATTGCTACTTGTACTAATATCACCATAACCAGTAATAAGAAAACTAAAATCAAACCTTGGATTACCAATGGCCTCTTAAATTCTATTAGACAAAGAGATAAATTTTACCAGAAACTAAAAAAGCAACCTAATAACAATATGCTAAGGTTAAGGTTTAATAACTACCGTAATGTTCTTAAAAACCTCTTAATTATGACAAAAAATGATTATTATAAAGAAAAATTAGCTCTTAATATGAATAACCCCAGGAAAACATGGGAAGTAATAAATCAAATAACGGATAGTAAATGTAATCATCAAGAAGTTAAAGAAATAACGGATTTTAATGGTGACCTCATCACAAGTAAAAACTCAAGAAAGATGGCTGAAACTTTTAACCAATACTTTGTGAAAATCGGTGAGGTTTTGGCTTCCAATTTGGTATATAAAGGTAGGGAACTTGATCATTTACATTCGAACCATAACCCACATTCCATGTTCTTAGCTCCTGTCAGTCTATACGAAACTGAAAAATATATAGCACAACTTAAGAACAAAGCGTCACCGGGGCCGGACGGGCTATCATCGCGTATTTTAAGACAATTTCGGCATTATCTATCAACACCAATCCAACACATCATTAACGTATGTTTCACTACAGCAACCTTTCCTGATTGCTGTAAGGTAGCAACTGTAATTCCACTTTTCAAAAAGGGTGATAAAACTAACATGGAAAATTATCGGCCAATATCATTAACACCTATTGTAGGTAAAATTATTGAAAAAGCTATCAAGGCAAGAATGATTGAGTTTCTTGAGCAAAGCAACTTTTTTGCGGATAACCAATATGGATTTCGATCAGGTAGAAGCACTCAAGATGCTATTACTAAACTAACTTCTCTTCTTTATAGTGATATGGACAACGATCTTCATCCTTTATGTATTTTTTTGGACCTGCAGAAAGCCTTTGATACGGTCCCTCATGACATCCTTCTTAAGAAATTAGGCCAAGCGGGACTTAGAGGCCATATATTAACACTTTTGAAATCCTTTTTAGCAGACAGACAGTAAAAAGTCCGACTTATAAGTGAATGTCATGAAGTAATGAGCTCATGTAAGAAAGTAACTATTGGAATCCCGCAAGGTACTGTAACTGGGCCATTACTATTCCTCATATTTATTAATGATTTGCTTCAAATAGATAACAATTCCACAATTTTAGGGTTTGCCGATGATACTGTTCTATACTGTAATGGAAGATCATGGGAAGAAACGTATCGCAAAGCTGAAAAACTATTGTCCTCAGTTCAGACGTGGCTTGGAGTGAACCGATTAACCCTGAATGTTGCAAAGACCAAGTACATGTCCTTCTCACCAACAGTTACTGGTCAGCCGCCGGATTACCTATCACTGAAATTACACTCCAACGATAATTGTATTAGGGATACTTGCACTTGTCACGTAATATCGAAAACAAATACCTATTGTTATCTAGGAGTGATTATTGACAATCATCTGAGATGGCATGAACACATAGTTGTTGCATCTAAGCGCGTTAGAAAAACTCTTTATAAATTCCGTAGCCTTCGACACGTTCTAGATGTATCAACACTAAGACAAGTGTATTATGCCATTGTTCAATCAGTAGCTCAATACAGTATTCTGGCATGGGGCGGTACATATGAGATCCACTTGTACCCGTTAGAAATAGCAATGAGAACAGCCATTCGGGTTGCTCTTCGCAAACCCTACCGTTACCATGCAGCGTCACTTTACAGAGAGTTCAATGTTTACCCCTTAACGCTTCTCTACGCTCAACAACTCCTTCTGTATAGATTAAAACGCCTTGGAACTATAGATGGGCGTTTAGAATTGGTACAACATGGTGTTAATACCAGACTTGGTGCCGGTTGCAACCTCAAAGCCATTAAACCTAACTTAGAACATTATAAGCATTCCCATATCTATATTTCTATTGCCCTTTACAACTTTCTTCCTGAACATGTAAAATCAATAACCGTACTCAACCAATTCAAGTCAGCCATTACTAAATTTCTGAAGGAAAATTATAGCACAATATTAACAATAATAAAAACCTAATAATATACCTACCGTAAAACTTTCTTTTAAAGTTAAACATATTCCCTTAAATTCATAAAATACTTTCCTTAATTATTACATTGCCATCAATCATCGTTTATAATAAATTAGTTTAACATAAGCATACTTAGTTAATTATATTTAATTTTACTATGAGGTCAGTTTAGTTTAGTTTAGTTAGAAGTAGTTAGTAGATCACGTAGTGTTAGTTTTTATTCTTAATTCAATAATTTCTATTTTAAATTTCAAATTAAGGGTTCAGCGCGGGTTTATCCCTTAGAGCCCTTACCATGAAAAAATGTAATAATTGTAAAAATGTATTGTATTGAAGGAAATAAATAAATATTGTATTGTATTGTATTGTATTCTGGCACCGTTTGGCCACAGTTTCAAAGTCGTGAAAAATTTGTAGTTCTATGTCTTAAATAAAGCGCTAAATTTAATCTTTCATGCATTAAAAAAAATAATAATATTTATAAAATATGGAATTATTTTTTTGGAAAGAATGATCAATGGAAATTCCAAGATTTCTGGAAATTTCCGAGCCCCTCATCACTGTATTAGATTGTACAGGAATATTTCTTCTATTTTCTGACTCTTCAGTAAGCCCTACGCTGAATATTTCCTGTGAAATTTGACTTTTTAAAGAAATTTTGTTAATAGGAAACCAGATTTGTATACGTAGTTAGAAGTCTCATTATGAGAGTTGAGAAATTCGGAGAGAATCTTGCAATAAAATATTTGTCTCATCAATATCAGACATGATGCCCATCTAGGCCAGAACATTAGTAGAAGAGAAGTGTCCGGAGAAAATTTATTTATATAATAATTCGTGTACGTGCATTTTTTCTTAATGTTTGTTTTACATAAGTAGAATGAGATGTGTTTAATATTCAAATTACTTGAAACTGATAACAGTATAAGAACAATAACAGACGCTTACTGAGTCACAGCAGAGGGACAAATAAGAGAAAAGAAGTCTTTTTAGTATCATTAGATGCGTTGAATGGCCACCTACAGAGATATTCAGGGTCAAATAATAGGAGAGAAGCCTTTTCAGTGCCAAGACGCGTTGGGAGTGCAATAGTAAATTAATCGTTTCGTGTTAGTTTTAACTATATAAATGGCTCATTGATGACTCTACGATTAATAGGCTATCTCCAGAGATATTCCCATCAGGACTCACTCGCATGGTTAGATTATTGTCTTCATTTCTATGATTCGGAAGAAATTATTATTTTTTTCTTGCGGGAAATAATTGGAGGAGATTCTAATAACTTTTTGTTTTGTTTCAGCTTCTGCACAGCTAGAGATGGAGCAGCAGTTTTCAGCTCCCGCGTCGCGCCTCCTCAATGTGCAGCGGAAAAAAGGTTGTCAGAACCTCTCGGGACCAGCCAGCCAGCATCAGCAGAAGATAGATCACGAGTCGGACCCCACCGCCGCCCCCTCCAAATCGCGGCGCACATACATGAACTGCTGTTATACCTTCTAGTCTATAGTCCGGGCGATCACGCATGCGTGAGTCACATATAATATTTTTACTACAGTGACAAGCGTCCGGGTGTCCGGCCTATGAGCGTGGTGGTAGGACATTATACAACCGTCTTGCTTCACGTAGACCATCGCGGCTACGTCTAAGGTATTTAATTATTGTTGATTATTTTCTATATTTTATTGTTTCCGGCATGCATCATTTCTACCATTGTTACCGCACTTATTCAAGCCCATATTTGTATATGAGTCGAATTTCATTTTATGTGTAGGGCAACATTGAAAAAGCCTGCATATAAGACATTGAATTATATTATTACAGCCTCAAACAAAACAAGAATAACACCCAAGCTGATCCAATAAACTGTTCAGTTATAGTTTATCACCGGCGAGAGATGCCTTAAGAAGCAGACTTAAGAAATCTGCCTACAATAAATGATTGGACTCATTTTCGAAATTACAATTTTTGTTCGTTGTTCCAGCATTGCATACCCCATTACCAAAGAGGAAGAGAGACATCAGTGGAGGTCGTCCATAGCAAATACGCCAACTGCGTAGCGCAGGCACCGGCAGCTTTTGCGGTGGCCCTGTAACCGGGACTATAGTGGAAGATTCCTGATGATAAAAGCCTGGCTGCTAGCAAGGCCAATGACTTATGGCCTTAAACTAAGTCAATTCTGCAGCCATGCAGCTGCCCAATACGTTTACTCTAAAATGTAAGTTAAATGAGTTTTTTTTTGCTCAAAATATGAGTCAAGGTTAAATATAAGAAATTATCTTGAGGTTTTCTGTAAAAAAATATCCCTGGAAATGTTGCCACATAATATTGCGGTTTTTTGGACAAAGTCAAATTTCTTATGAAATGGATAGTAAAGCCGTAACTGATGAGAGTACCTATGTACCTAGAACATATTCTTCTCCACATTTTGATAAATATTCTGGCACCGTTTGGTCACAGTTTTTAAAGGCGTGAAAATATGTAGTAATAAAACGCCAAATTCAAACTTTCACGGAATAAAAATTTAATAACATTTATTAATGGACCGGTCCGAGTTTACTCGAACATGCTTTCCAATTTATCAAAATTAGTAGTGGAGAAAATGAGTAATTTCATGGTAAATAATTTGCCTATTGTTACATTTCCGATATCTCGGGGCGGGGGGGGGGGGGGGGGGGGTTGTCCACCTGACGTCGCCACTGCTGGAGGTGAGGTAAATTCTAGATAGGTCAGACCAACACATTACCACACAGCAATACTGGCAGGGCACGCAATGCATTTGAGCGTGAATCATTTTTTCAAAAAAACAACAAAACCAAATACTTTTCTGGGAAAGCAACCTGTCCCGTTTCGTTACTCAATTTAACACCTGAAACATACCTGAAAGTGGAAATCATCGATAGAAAGGTTTCGCAGAAAAAATATTTTTTAGTAATTTTTCATGAAAATTTAGTTATTTTTATTTTTTACCCCCAGAAGTAAACTATCAAGGGGCAAGCGACCCCCCGCATTTTATCAACATTAATAACAACTACAATATATGTGAATTTAAAAGAAATCGTTGAAGCCGTTTTTGGAAAATTATTTCTTTTGACGTTTTTTGGAGTTTTTTGAGAATAAAACCCCCCCAAATTGAGCTGGAAGGACGAGTTAGAGAATGACCTTCGCGAGTTGGGAGTCTCCAGATGGTGGAGCGTTGTGCAAAACCGAGAAGAATGGAGGAGTGTTGTCGAGCAGGCCAAAGCCCACCAAGGGCTGTAGAGCCGGAAGAAGTAAGTAAGTAAAGTAAATTGAGTTAGCCCAGCGGTCGGCAACCTTTTTCTCCAGTGGGCCAAATTTTTTATTCTGTTCCTTCCTGCGGGCCGCACTTATTAAATACATATAGGTACCTATTACGGAAACTCTAAAAAGTAGGCATCTTCTGTTCTTAAGTAGGCTATATTTTCTAATAATTAATGTAAACCTAAACGAAAATTAAATGTTAATGCTATTTTTTTGCCTTTGTGTTTCATTTGCAATTTCGGACATGCTGGGCTTTGTTTTTTTAAATGCGTGAGTTCAAAATTCAAATATTTCTGTTTTTATTTTTCGACTTTGTCTGCATTACTCGGGCCGCCGAAAAACACTAAGCAGGCCGCGGGTTGCCGACCGCTGAGTTAGCCCAAAAAAAAAAAAAAAAATAGTCCCGAGGTATGATTTTTTTAAACCTACGTGCAAAATTTCATCAAAATTGACCGCTTGCCCGGAAATCGACGCACAGACAGGCAGACAGACAGACAGACAGACAGACAGACAGACATTCCTGGGACCTCAAAACGTGTAATTCCGTTGAAATCTCGGAATCCGAAATTTCGACCATCACAAAGCTTTCCTTATACTACGTATAAATTGGAAAGCAAAAATTGAATTATTTTTATGGAAAGGAGGATCGATGGAAATTCACTGTATTAGATAGCAGAGGAATATTTCTTCTATTTTCTGACTATGCTAGGTGATTTAATAATTTGTCATTTGACACTTGATGAACAAAACAAACGGTCATACCAAGTTGAATCCACTAGAGCAGAGCCTGTTCCAAACTGCGGCAAACTTGGTAGTGTGCACAGCGTTGTCAGGGAACTTGGGGGACGTGATAACGTGCCGAGACTAAACCTTTTATTCTGAGTGTATGTCGAGTCCTGGTCACCTCCGAATTAATCGTGTGACTTAGCTGTGTTCCCCTAGTGGTTCGGAATCCACTATAATCAGGAGGTACACCCTGTCAGTGAACTCTCCTTCTGCGCGAGGTGAAGGAGTCTGACCATAGGGTGCCTCAAGTTAATAAACAGACTCACTTCCCCTACCAGGCTGACAGGGTTGCTTCAAGCAGAAATTCTGAAAGCTGGCGTTAGAAACAACAAACAAACAAATGATGCCATGATGTAGGCCTAGGACATTGGTAGAAGAGAAGTGTCAGAAGATGTGTTGAATGTGCCTATTTATTTTACTTCAAAATGATAACAGTAAGAACAAAAACAAACGCTTCCATACAGAGTCGTAGAGGGACAAATAAGAGGAGAGTTGTCTTTTCAGTGCCATTAGATGAGTAAAATTTAATGGCCGCCTACAGAGATATTCAGGGTCAAATAATAGGAGAGGAGCCTTTTCAGTGCCAAGACGTGCTGGGAGTGCAATAGTAAATTATGCATTTCGTGTTAGTTGTAACTACAGATGGCCCATTGATGACTCTACTATTAATATTTCCAGAGATATTCCCATCAGGACTCTTTCGCATGGTTAGTTAATGGTCTTCATTTCTATGATTCGGACAAAATTGTTGTTTTTTTTGCGGGAAATAATTGGAGGCGATACGAGATTCTAAATTTTCATATTTTTGTTTGTTATGTTCCAGTTTCTGGATAGCTAGAGATGGAACAGCAGTCTTCACCTCCCGTGTCGCGCCTTCTCAGTGTGCAGCGGAAAAAAGGTTGTCATCGCCTCCTGGGACTTCCCACCTGCACCAGCAGAAGATGGAGCACGAGTCGGACTCCGCCGCGGCCCCCTCCAAACCATTTTTCTGTGTTACCCGAACTTCGTAGAGGGCAGGCCTCGTACATGAACTGCTGTTACACCTTCTAGTCTATGGCTACAATGACAATGTCCGTGTGTCCGGCCTATGAGCGTGGTGGCAGGACATTATACAACCATCTTGCTGCACGTATGCTGTAGCGTGCAACCCTACCTTTTTATATGTGTATCCAGTTTACTGGATATACTAAATCTTAATATTACGATTACATATCTTCTTATTATTATTTATTAAATTTTTTCAATTTATTTATTTATTTGTAAATCCGCCATATTTGTTTTGTTCAATTAACCAACCTCCAAATAAACATCATCGGTTTAAAATAAATTAATTTTTTCTATCTTTTATTATTATTCACAATTTAATTATCGCCAGATCTTTTAAAATCACAAAATCATAAAGTATCTATTATTATTTATTTCTATTTATTAATAAAAATACTTTTATTATTATTATTATTACTTTAAAAAAGTTTTTGACGAGAGGTTGGCGGCCGGTTGAATTTGCGGTGGCTTGTTAGAAAATGTTACGAGAAAGGATGGCCGAGAATTTCTTATAACCCGATTTGGATTTTAAAAAAAAAAAAAAAAAGAAATGAGATTTTAAAGAAGGAAGAAGTCATAAGGATGATGGCTGGCAGGAGTTGTGGTGGCATGGATTTGATTTCGACGATGATGGGCTAAACCCCACCCGGAAGGGGGTGTTCGGACTCCGCTCCCTCCTCAGCCCAGACAATGTGACGATTTAGGATTGAGCCATGAGGTGATCGCTTACTTTTTATTTATTGGAGACGCTTATTGGCCACGCTACTACAGGTGCTCTATTTTTCTATATCTTAGGGTTTCATAATTCTATCAAGAATATAATTTCTGTTAATTAAATCTTGTTGTAATTATTTCACAACATTCATTCCTCGATCCTACAGCCTCTCCTAAAGAACCCTAAGCCGGGGAGAAAACGCAACAAAGTGGCTCACACCAACGTTGGGGCCCGAGGTTGTAGAATGGTTGGAATGATTGTTGTGAAATTGTTACGAACATGATAATCTTATTTTTAAATGGATTGTTGACAAAAGTGATATTTCTAGGCTAGAACAATAGTTTTGAAAAGATATAAACAACAGTAGTTTTGAATTAGTTGTTGACAAGTGATATTAATAATTTTGGAAATGATAGTTTTCGAAAAGATAATAACAAACAGTAAATGATACTTTTTAAAATTCTTAATCATGGCATTTATATTTTTGAAAGATGTTCGCTAAGAAAAAATAGTGATAATAAAATGTTTTGATTGTCAACAGGGCTTAGGTTACGGATAATCTTTGTGCTGTTGTGGTTATAATTACAGTTTCGTCAATTCGTCAGGGTTGAGGACGGACGGATCCAGAGGAGTCAACATCGGTTTTATGTAATTCAATCTATAACTATTTATTTAATATTGGGCCTATATAAAAATTATCGTCATTTTACTTTAATTATGGTAAACCATTGATAGGAGTTTGTCCTTTCTGTTTGACACGGAATATATTTGACTTGTTTTGTGCAAATTGGCTCAGTTATCAGCATTGGGGTAGTTCACACACTCTTGGTCGTAGTATTGTATGTATGGAATGAATGATAAGGAAGTATTAATTCATTATATTAATAATAAGCACGTAGGCCTAGATAGGTTACCAAAAGTGGTATAATATATACCAGTTAGTTTTCTTTAGTCGCATTCGTCTTGGGTTTGAGGAGGGGGTGTTTAGGAACACCTACTTCCCTTTTTATGATAATTATAAATAATAAGTGTATTAATAACAATTATCGTGTGAATTACTTCACGTAAGACTATTTAATATTACGATAGACATTGTTGTGGAAAAAAAATATATATATTTATATAAATATATATAGTGAAAAGTGCGAAAGATAATGCCGCGAACCCTAATACAGTTTTTGAGTGCCACCAGTAAGGCCCGGCTAGAAGAGATCGCTGAACAGTTAGGATTACGGATAGAAGGCACGAAGGAGACACTGAAAAAGGAATTAAAAAGCCACTTCTTAGCGACACCGGCGTCGGCAAACCAGTTTGAGGATATGGCAGACGTTACTATTGTACGGCCTCCTTACTTAGTGGTACCATTAACATTAACACAGTATCTAACCAACTGTGATGGAGAGAAGCTCGAGTCATTAGCCACGGAAGTCGGATGTGAGTTACCGGCGGCTGATCTGGAAGAGCAACGACAATATATGAAAAGCTACGTGAATGATCATCCAGCTTGCCTAGGCGACATTGATAAATTTGCAAATTTGCAATTGGTAAGTTCACCATTACCCGAGACTCGACCAACAGACTTGGAGCCTGAGGAAGAGCTTTCCCACGATCAAGGAGAGGAGATACGGATGGAGAGAGTACTGAATCGAATCTTCAAGGTCAATTTAGAGTTGCAACGCGATTTCCTGCGACAGGTTCTTCCAGGGAGAAGCTCTAGGCCACAACTAGAAATGTTTTTAAAAGAGGCACGACGACGCAACATCACGTTCACCGGTGCCGACGGGAGTCTACCACTTTTTTTTAACAAATTGAAAGATTGCCTTGCCCTTCACCCACTAACAGAAGACGAAAAACTCCGCGCCATACCTACGCTATTTGACGGGCCAGCCGCTCGGTGGTACGCCGGAAATAAGTATGCACTATGGACCGAACTGGAAATGGCGCTGAAGAACGTTTACCTGCCGGCAGACCATCAACTCAAGTTGAAGGTCTTACTATATACTAGAACGATGGGAGAACACGAAAAGGTGGCCCACTACATCGCGGCCATGAAGGCACTGAACGACGACCTCGCAACTCCACTCAAAGAAGTCGAACTTGTACCGTTACTCATGGCTTACCTACCCCCTCGACTGGCTAGTCTTGTAGGTTCCCAACTTACGGTATATACCTCAATAAAATCCTTTGAAATAACTTGCGTCGCGGCGGAGCACCAACTGGAACAACAAGCGTCCTACGTTCCACCGACCAACGCTATGCTATGCAACCCTCTCTACGGTGACTTTGGAGCTTCAAGACCACAACTCCTGGCGCTGGTTTCTCCTGCCAATATGACCACTTACAAGTGTAGGGGTTGCCGCCTGTTTGGACATCGGGAACGAGACTGCCAAACCACTTCTCGTCCATTTTGTTATCACTGTGGCAAGACGGGAGTCCTATCCAGCCTTTGTACATGCCGGCCACCGAAGTTAAACAGCCAAGGGGGCGTGGCGAGGCAGGTGACCACGACCCCCGCAACCGAACAACCTCACCAACAACAGTGAACAATCAGCCATCGGTGCAGATTGATTTGTCTTCTTGTGCGAACGCGCCGGACCCCCAGAAACGGTACTACATTAAAGTAGACATGGGTGGGATTCCAGTTATTGGACTTATTGACCCCGGATCGACTCACTCTGTCATCTTAAGTGAGTATTGGCATGAATTACAAAAAAGGGGACATCACATCCGCGCGGTGTCGGCAAGCGCGACTGTTGCCAATGGGGAAGAAGCCGAAGTAGTCGGGTGTGTCAAGATCAACCTCATTGTAGAAACGGACGCGGGACCCGCAAATTGGGCAGGAGATTGTTACCTTGTGAAGCGTCTCTCTCATCCTCTAATTGTGGGGATGAACACACTGCAAGCCCTCCGAACCGTCATTGACTTCGGACAACATCGAGTAACTCTTCAAGATGGTGCAGCCCCTACTATCATTCGTGCTGACGCTTTTTCTCTACACTGTGTGGATGAGGTGGACGTCAAGGATGTGACCATTGAAGACCCAAATATTAATGAAATGGAGGAATTCTGCCACCAGGACTTAACACCCGTTGACAGAGCCGACTTCAATGACTTACTTCGCAAATGGAAACAGCAGTTCCTCACTTCGAGTGGCAAGTGTGACCTCGTAGAGCATCGAATGTACCTGAAGGAGTTGAATACGGTGCCGGTCAAACAGCGCTACTACCCGATGTCACCACCGGTCCTGGAGATTGTGCATCAGCAGATTAAGAAATTACTAGCAGACGGCGTCATTGTTCCGTCAGAGTCTGAATGGGCGTCGCCTGTAGTTCCGGTCCGCAAGAAAAACGGCGAGATAAGAGTCTGCGTCGACTACAAACGTGTAAACGCCTTGTGTAAATCCAATGCTTTTCCTTTACCCCGGATTCATGAGTCTCTGGACCGTCTGAAAGATGCGTATTTTGTATCTTCGCTTGACCTCCTGTCGGGCTATCATCAAATCCGCGTAGCGGATGACACCAGACCTTTAACAGCTTTTATAGTACCCAATATGGGTCTTTTTGAACATGCCTATGCACCTTTCGGGCTTAGTACGATGCCCGCGACATTCCAGAGTCTGATGCAGCGAGTACTTCGCGAAGCTCAAGAGTTTACAATCGTATACCTAGATGATGTTTTAATATTTTCCCGTACCGCGGAACTACATAAGAAACATTTAGAAATAGTTTTCCGACTCCTCCGTCAAGCCAACTTAAAGGTAAATTGGACAAAGTCCACGTTCGTCCGATCTGAGCTCATCTACCTCGGATATCGTGTGGGAGGAGGCATACTACAAGTCTCCGAAGACAAGGTCGTCGCGATCAGAAATTATCCAAGACCAACGTCTGTAAAGGCCGTCCGCGCCTACCTAGGAATGGTGGGATGGTTTAGGCGTTTCATTCCGAGTTTTTCCGAGACTGCCGCCCCGTTGAACCAGCTGCTACATAAAGATACCCGTTTTGAATGGACTGAGCAACGGGAATCTGCCTTTCAGAAGTTGAAGGATTGCCTTACGTCTTATCCTGTCTTGCGCTGTCCTGACTTCTCTAAGCCATTTCAGATTCACTGTGATTCTTCGGACATTGCAGTTGGAGCTGTGCTGATCCAAGAAGAAGACGGAGTGCCCTACGCCGTCGCATACACATCGAAAACGTTATCCAGTAGCCAGCGTAATTACAGTACGACAGAAAAGGAGTTGTTGGCGGTACTACATGCGGTCACTACCTGGTCTTTCTACATCTGGGGAACGCGATTCACCTGTGTGACGGATCACCTGGCTTTGAAATGGATCCGAAACATTCCTAACCCGAGCGGACGTCTGGCCCGTTGGTTAGTTACTCTAAACCAGTTCGACATGGAGATCCTCCATAAGAAGGGTTCCACTCATGTTGTTCCTGACTGCTTGTCACGAATGCAGCCTTCCACCGTCATTTCCGCCTTGACGGGAATTACTGCGCCTTTACCCGACTTTAGTACCATTACGGATCCATGGTACCTCGCCTTACGTAAGAAGATAGAACAGAATCCTACTCATTTCCCGCAGTTTCATCTTACTCCCACATCCATTTTCAAATCCGTTCGAGATCGACTTACCAAAACCGATGATCTTAAGTTACTTGTACCATCCGAGTTTCGAGAGGAGTTGATTAAGCAGCATCACTCGTCATTACCGTCTGGCCATCTCGGAATCAATCGCACTCTCCGTCGCATCGCTGAGAACCATTACTGGCCAAGAATGGCCCGAGATGTGCGCCTCGCCGTTCGCCGATGTCTGGATTGTCAACGCCATAAACCACGCAATACCACGCCTCATGGGCACATGCAGGTGCACCCGCCATCACTCAAACCATTTCGACTTCTGACTTGCGACTTAGTGGGACCACTACCCCGCAGTCGCGGTGGCCATCGTTATATCTGTGTCTTCATTGACTCGTGCACAAAGTGGAGTATAGGAGTCCCATTGAAATCTGCGACTTCGAAGACTGTCGAAGACGCCCTGTTCAATCATGTTATCATGCATCATGGAGTACCGGAGATCATACTGGTGGATAATGGATCACAATTTACTAGTAGGCGATTTAAACAATTCTGTGAAGACCACCATATCAAAATACATTTCTGTCCGCGTTATTATCCACAAAGTAACCCAACTGAAAGATATAATCAGACAATCAAGACCGCGCTGGCTATTTACGCTAAGGATAATCACCAGCTTTGGCATTTACATTTACCATTTGTTCTGTTTGCTCTTAGAACGTCGGTAAGTGAAGCAACGGGTTTTTCTCCATCCAAGCTAGTCTATGGCAGAGAACTGCGCTCCTTTTATGAGTTGGCTGCAACTACTGATAATTCTGATTTAATGCCATTTGATCCTGTCACCTATAATGGCACTTTGACCACTAATCTTGACGCTCTCTATCAACGGGTACGATCCACCGTAAGGAGGGCTAAACAACGACAGGCGGCACGTTATAATTTGCGAAGGAAAGATGTGACCTATCAACCGGGAGAACTAGTGTTTAAGGAAGATTTTCACCAATCTAGTGCTATTGATAAGAAAACAGCCAAATTTTATCCACGATGGGAGGGACCATTCATTATAAAAACAGTGCTTTCGCCAACGCAGTATGAACTGCAACGCATGAATGGTACTTTGGCTGGACGTTGGCATGTGTCTCACTTGAAATCTGTGTTGACCTAGACTATAATATCGTGGGTTCGACTGTGTATTGTTGTGTACTTAAAATAGTATATGAAAGAAAGAGGGGGTGTACCCTACATATTTTTTTGCTTGTTTTAGTTGTCGTCCCGGAGGTGATTAATAGTTAGTGAGTTTAGTACGACGTTGAATAGGAATGTCCTGGTTGTTTGAGTTTTGAGTACTCCTGGACGTATTAAATTTTGGAAAATGATTCGTGAATCGTTAATGGGGGGTGAGCTTTCTATCCTTCCATGTCGATTTGCATTGGAGAATGAGGTTGAAAAGACCATGTTTGGATACCTTCTGTTCTGAGTTTGGTTTTTGGTATAGTTAGTGGATTGATCAATAATTGGGTGGGAGTTTGTTTTCGAGTGTTTGATTTATGAGTGTGTGTGAACTCCCCAATGTGTAATTTTTTTACGGAGGGTGGTCCGCTATGACCTTTTGAGGGCGATCCTAATGCTATCGCGAGATGCTTAGTATCGACGTTTTACGTTCTGGAACTCCCTTCTGTACTCTGTTACGATGGGATAGTCCGGTCTTTTTGGGACCGCGAAGTCCCATACCATATCTCCTCAGCTGTTCTTCTTTCTCTCTGCTCCTACAGATGGCGCCCAATCCGTGGATGGATGTTGTATGAATGGGATACGAATGGTGTATGATTGGTTTTTCCCTCTTCTGTAGCGAGGTTACCCGTCAGTGGATCGGTTAAGATGTTCTTTAGGTTTTAACCGCTCAAAGGTCTCGTACTGGCTCAGGCTAGTGTAGATCCCTTCCCGTTGTTCCGTTCTTTTCTTCTCTGTTTTCTGGGGATCTTTGGTTCGTGTGGTGTTGACTTCTTGGGGGCGATGGGGGCTTTTCTCTCGTTTGCTTTCCTAACGAGTGTAGGTTTGAAAAAAAATGGGGGGGGGGAAGACCCTTGTTGTAGCGTGCAACCCTACCTTTTTATATGTGTATCCAGTTTACTGGATATACTAAATCTTAATATTACGATTACATATCTTCTTATTATTATTTATTAAATTTTTTCAATTTATTTATTTATTTGTAAATCCGCCATATTTGTTTTGTTCAATTAACCAACCTCCAAATAAACATCATCGGTTTAAAATAAATTAATTTTTTCTATCTTTTATTATTATTCACAATTTAATTATCGCCAGATCTTTTAAAATCACAAAATCATAAAGTATCTATTATTATTTATTTCTATTTATTAATAAAAATACTTTTATTATTATTATTATTACTTTAAAAAAGTTTTTGACGAGAGGTTGGCGGCCGGTTGAATTTGCGGTGGCTTGTTAGAAAATGTTACGAGAAAGGATGGCCGAGAATTTCTTATAACCCGATTTGGATTTTAAAAAAAAAAAAAAAAAGAAATGAGATTTTAAAGAAGGAAGAAGTCATAAGGATGATGGCTGGCAGGAGTTGTGGTGGCATGGATTTGATTTCGACGATGATGGGCTAAACCCCACCCGGAAGGGGGTGTTCGGACTCCGCTCCCTCCTCAGCCCAGACAATGTGACGATTTAGGATTGAGCCATGAGGTGATCGCTTACTTTTTATTTATTGGAGACGCTTATTGGCCACGCTACTACAGGTGCTCTATTTTTCTATATCTTAGGGTTTCATAATTCTATCAAGAATATAATTTCTGTTAATTAAATCTTGTTGTAATTATTTCACAACATTCATTCCTCGATCCTACAGCCTCTCCTAAAGAACCCTAAGCCGGGGAGAAAACGCAACAATGCCATGATGGCTACGTCAAAGGTATTTAATTATTATTGATTATTTTCTATATGTTAGTGTTTACGGTGAGCATCATTTATACCATTGTTACGGCACTTATTCAAGCCCATTTACAGTATGTACATACCGCATGAGTCCAATATTATTTATGGGTAGGGCATGGTCTCTATCTTACATTGAAAAAGCCCAGTCTCTGCATATAAAAAAATACAACACATAGCCTCAAAGAAAACAAGAACAACACCCATGAAGCTGATGCAATAAACTGTCCAGGGATGGCTTATCACCGGTGAGAGCACTTAATAATTTTATCAGCGTTGTTGTGCCTAAAGGGGGTCCGCGAAGTATTCTTAATGGGAACCACAGAACTACATAAAAATACAACCAATCAGATTTTGCCCTCATCTCTCTATGGATTCCTTTACGTACGAAACAGGTTCATAAATTACTTACATCTGATTAAATTTTTTGCGGTTTTAATTGTTTTTTTCCAACGCAAGCTAATAACCTAGTTCACAACTGCCCCAGTAAATTCCACAATAACTCACCAGAATTATAAATAGTTGAGAGCCATTTGAAGAGGGATTCTAACCGAGAGAAATTTCACCCCATATTTGATTCCCTCATTTGCATATAATGTAATAATTGGTATTATATATGTATACATATATATTATATATATACCGTATGAGTCTAATTTCATTTTATGTGTAGGGCAAGGTCTCAGATCTATCATTTAAAAATTCCAATCTCTGTATGTAAAATAAAACACATAGCCTGAAACAAAACAAGAACAAAACCGAAGCTGATGCAATAAACTGTTCCGAGATGATTTACCGCCGGTGAGAGCACTTAATTATTTTACCAGCGCTGTTGTGCCGAAATATTATAACTTATCCGCGAAATATTCTTAATGGGAACCACAGAACTAAATAGACAACACAACCAATCAGATTTTGCCGTCATCTCCCTAAGGATTCCTATACGAAACAGGTTCATAAATTACCTATACCGGATAACATTTTTTGCGGTTTTAATTGTTTTTTTCCCACGCAAGCTAATAGGCTACCACAACTGCACTAGTAAACTCCACAATAACTCAGCCTGTATTATTTTTGAACAGTTGAGATACATTTGAAGAGAGATTCTAACTGAGAGAAATTTCACCCCATATTTGATTCCCTCATTTGCATATAATATGATATAATAATAGGTAGGACAGCATTTGATGGAATTTCATAAGTGTAAGAAATGCGATGGAATGTAGCCAGAATGAGAAGATGTCCATGTTCCAGCAAGGCCGGCGTGTGAGGGTCAGTGGCTTAGCTTACTTAAAAAGTGGCCTAAATTACAATAGCAAAAATACGTAGTCCAAAAAAATAGTGACACAAAGACAAATTTTAACACTCAATTCACTCACGTGCTGCCGTCATTGGTGCAGGTCAATGGTTTGCTTTCAATTTTTATACGAATAAAGGAGCTAAAAGACCTTTTAAGCTTAAAAGCACTCCCAGCCATATGCCCGATTATCATTGCCGTAATTAGGGGAGGGGGCGTCTGGGGGAGGGCTTAGCTACCCCCAGGTACCTGTCAAGCCACCCCCCAGGATTTTCGGGGAAATAAAAAATTGATGGAATAAACTTAAAAAAATTACAAAGTTTTTTCGCAGAGCATATCAATAATATAAAAAAAAATGACTAGCGCGAAAAAATTCTACTGCCACGCTATTTTAATGTAATTTTTCAACTTTTCAGCCCACCATCGGAGTAAATAGCCTATTTTGGGATCTGGGTCCATTGTGGAATGGTATTTTAACGATTAGGGGCACAGAACCAAGGCCGTAGAGAGGGGGGGGGGGGCTTATTGGACTGCAGCCCCCCATATGAAAAGTTGTATAGTTGTAGAGAGGTATGATTTTGAAGATCACAAAATTTATACTACGTACTAATAAATAGGATGGGAAAAAAACAATTTTATAAGAAATAATAAGAAGAATAAGAAAGAGTGGCTATCAAAATGCTGCTCCTTACTTTGCCCAATCAATTTCCAGTTAAAAAAAATGCTTACTAGTAAACTAAGCACTTAAACTTTGAGAACAGCATTTTATTAATGCCTATGAATATTTACTCTCATTACAGTGAATTACACTGACGGTCACGTGAGGTCCAATAACCGAAATTAAAAAAAAAAATAGTACTCAAAATGTAAACCACCCCGCGTGGGAGCATAAGGCCAACCAGTCGAAATCAGATGGAAGCACAGGTCTAAGAAGGTACGCGTCATCCAACACGTCACATGGGCTGTTTAATTTTTAATTAAGGGTTAATTTTAGCGAATTCGAGGAATCACGGTCTGCGTGGGGAAGACGCAAAATTGTATTTTGAACACGAGCTAACAATATTCACGCGCCGGCCCCTTGTCTAGTCTGGAACACGACATCGAATTTTTTGTAGGAGGACCTCAAACACCTAGTTTAGTAGGAAACTTGGAATGGGAAAGTTAGCTGGTCCTGTGCAGCATGTCTTACACAGTCTATGTTGTTTTGCGTCAATGCATATTCTACGTCTCTTCAGCATTCATTAGGCTACAGCAGATTTGAAGGCTGCGCTCCCGTTCTCGATTTGCTGGATCTTTTGCGCCCAGAGCTACTGTCTGTTATTGGTAAGGTTCGGTAGCTTCAGTATCGATTTGGTTCATCGGTTGCTGTTGCGTACAGTTTGCGATGTATGCCAGACAGAGTCATCTCCTTAATGGCCTGGGGCTTCGTCAATTTGTTTTCCGAAAGATTGCTTCGCAAAATGAGTAACGGTCAGCCTCTAAGTTCTTCAAAGGCTAGTTTAACTTTAGTTTGGAATGCGACGAGGTGTTTGGAGTGGATTATTGCGATAAGGCAGTATAATGTATGAGTTGTATAGCGGACGAACTATTGCAGCTTAGTACAAGAAATATATTCGTATTCAAAGAGAACGCACGACACAAGTCTAGTCTGCTGTCCTATCATGACCTACCATGTTTATGTAGTACCTTGGTAATGTTTGACTCTTGGAAGTTGCTCCTGGTATTTCGTTTCATCCCACCCTTTTCATCTCTCTATGATTAGCGTACATTGCCCCTCTGGCCCGGCATTGTGTGTGCAATCCATCTGGAAATCACTGCCCATAAGATTCTTTCTTAGCACTTCATCTAAAGCACCTCTATTTCACTTATAGTCCAAGTTTCACATCCAATATCAGGCCTAAAGCATCACACTTGGTGAGTAGAAAGAGGTATACCGTATTTCTATCTATCTTTATCTTTTTAAATGACCCAGGAATATTCTATTTTTTTATCTCCTTACTTCTCACGTCCTCTATTAGGCTTTTCAATCCAGTTTTTCTGTTCTCCTCTGTTATTATGTTCACATTTTCAACAACGGTGCTAAATTAACATTGTAAGCCACGCTAGGGCTACTGTATTGGAGCCCAAATGGGTCGCATTTTACAAGATCAGAAACTTCGACAGTATAAAATGGATGACTTCAGGCAGCTGGGTATCTTGACTCTTGAAGGTCTGGTGAAGTGACTGTGAAGAGGGAAGAAAGAAGAGGAGATGAAGAAAATACATTGTGCAGTGCTTAGGCTTAAATTGGGCATTTGGTGAAGTGAAGTGAATGTGATGTGAAGGCTTGAGACACCTAGTTGCCTGACTTCGGTCCCTTTACTGTCATTGCATCTTATGCCTTTCTAAACAGTAGCGCCCACAGAAAGTTCTCAATCCAGGGCTCTTCTCCACTCTTCTGTCGGTATGCACATCAGACGTTTTGTGAGCACTGAAGTCTATACTTGTCTTGGACTCAGCTACTATCGGTGGCCCGCCATGCAACTCAATACCTAATTGTCAGTCCGTAAATCCACCGTTGTGCTGCCCAATGACCATGGCACTGGTCAGTCCACTGGTGTTTAGGAAAATTCCAATATGGAGCTTCAGTCACTCACTCCATTCCAAACTGAACTTGAACTGTGGTAGTTGCTTGGGATTTGAGTCGAATATTGTCTGATAGCCATGTGAATGCATGCATATGATTGTCTTCTATTCGTCGTTGATAACAAGAGGTTAACGTTTGAGGAGCTTGTACGTTGCCACAGCTCAGGTTGTGAAGATTTCTCTTCTGGAAAACACATTATAAGAAACTACTGTGCGCCTTAAGAAATTGATATGCAACTGGTGTACATCGGGGGCTGTATCGCACGAATGCCGCCGATTTATTAAGTCGTTACCAAGCTGAATCTTATCTTCAAGAGTCCAGTAGCTCGTAAGGGACATTAGATTGAGCACGTTGAGAATGAGGAGCGTAGCTTTTAAAACTGTTGAACCCTGAGGGTGCTGACTAGACGTAGAATATGCATATGACACATACAACTTTGATCGCGTGAGACATGATGTGGGATCGGTTAGGATTTCCCTGTTTCCTACCAATCTTTAAGTGCTTTAAAGGTCCTGATTCCTTATAGCCCACTCTGGGCAGCCAATGGCGGCGACTCTTTCGTAGGGTGACCATAAATTTACAAAAAGGAATCAATATTAGGTGTATTAGGGGGGGGGGGGGGTACAGGAGAGTTTTTCTGAAGATTTTTATGATTATACGTATCCCCTCTTTCTAACACTGGCCACATTAGGGGCTATTTGACAATTGTTACTTCAATAAAATATAAAATTTGCGAGTTAAGCTGATAGGCTAACAAAATTAATACAATATGTTTTTTGCATGAAAAAATGGTAAGTAGGTAAGTTGTATTTGAGAAAAAAAATATTGGTGGCTGTAGCTGTGGCCCAATACACTCGGACGATTCAGCCAGTCGCAATTCGCCGACGTCTTTGCCATTATAGGGATAGCGTTTGGTGAATGTCGTTGCAAAACAACAGAGTCTAATTCTGAAGATTTCTATGATCTGGCATGTCGAAGGGAAAACTGCGGTGCGGTTGGCTTCACGCAAGCTGGCGAAATCGACAAGAATTCTTCTGCTAACCCTATAGCTACAATGGTGATGACGGGAAATCGCGACTGGCAGAATCGTCCATGTGTACCGGGTGGTCCGGTCCAAAATGAGCCAAAACGCTGGCAGACCTGATTAACAAGAAAATAAAGTCACATTTCAGATACTAGTTAGGCTATAATAATGCTACTGCTGCCATGGCGTCGCATTCCAGTCACGTGACCCCCTTTTAAACCATGAAACGTAAATTGATTAAAAAATATTTTTTGCTCCACTAAGAATATTTTTTGAGAAATAAATTTTTTTTAGGGGCGTAAAATAAAACTACTAACGCATTCAAATAGGTTTTCAAAAATTGTCAAGTAGCCTATTATTGAATTGTAACTGTGCAAAACCAAGGAGTTCCAGAACTGTGGCCAATTGGTGTTAGTAAAAGTCACATAGCATGTATCGAAATATATAGGAGCACTTTCGCAAGTTTAACGGATATTTTTCTGGGTTCGATAATTCCTGTGAAAATCGACTATGTATACAAAAGACCGCATAGTGGGGGTACTCTGATTTCCTCTTAACAGTTTTAGCACTTCAGGAGAAATTCTAGCTACAGTAGAACTTGATATGTAAAGACAATGTCGCGCCAAGCTATAGATGTTTACGGTTAGCCTACTGAATGAGGGTCACCATTGCACTTAAAATTAATAGAGGCTGGGATTTTTCCGCCACGATATTTGCGCAAGCTAGTTAAGTTATTTTTTCTACGTTTTCATTAGTATTGTAGTAGCCATTGGCGTAAATAGGGGGGCTTAGCCCCCCCCAGGTCAACCCGTAGCCCCCCCCAGGATTTCTGGTGACAAAGACGTTTTGGAGGCTAAAGGCATAGTATCCACAATAATGAAAGGAAAACTCATTCTTAGTATGCTTGTTTTACATGAAAAAAAAAAAAAATCATCAAATTGACCAAGTACTTTCACAAAAAATATATTACTCAAAATGCTTAAAACCCCATTACTTCAGAGCTATTTTTTCCAATTTTTTCTCCGGGGGAGACCCCCGGACCCCCCTCAATGGTACAATGGGCTAAGACGTTATGGAGGCGAATGGCATAGTATCCACAATAACGAAAGGGAAATTAATTCTTGGTATGCTTATTTCACATGAAAAAAATCAACATATCGAACAAGTACTTTCACAAAAATATATTACTCAAAATGCTTACAACCCCAATATTTCAGACCTATTTTATCAAAATTTCTCTTCGGGGGAGACCCCCGGGCACCCCTCAGTGGTAGGTTCATTTGTCTCAACTGTACTGTTTGCAAAATGCGTGAAACCTACTTAATTTGGGCCTATTCATCAATTTTTTCTCCGGGGGAGACCCCCGGGCCCCCCATTCTCCAGGTTAAACTATTCGTATTCGTTCTTTGGGGGGGGGGGGCGAGCTCCCCTTTATCCAGGGAATAATGTGCATAAAACCTCAATAATTTGGGCCCATTTATCGGTTTCAAGGTCTTGGGGTCCTAAAGCCCCCCCCCAGAAATTTTTGGAATTTACGCCAATGGTAGTAGCCTATGCAAGTCAGTTCTCTTCAGTTTGGGTAAATTTTTGAAAAAATACACGGATTTTCCATCTATCTATTTTACAAGTCACAAAAAGTTCTCCTTTAACTGAGGGGTGGTCTTGTCTGGGCGAGAAATTGTCACTTTATTAAGAGTGGGGGGGGGGGGGTGGGATCTTCTTGTCTTATCTTTCTTCTCCGAGCTTTGCTAACCGAGTTCTACTGTGCCAAAAGAATAGAAAATGTTAAATTAATATAATTCTTTCTTGCTACGTAGTCCTTTTTTTGTTAGACCGCAGTCATACAAAATGCCAAGTATGAAACGCCCCCCCCCCCCCTGAGCTTGTGGAGGTCCGAAGGTACTTCAGGCTGCCACTAGTTTTTTTTTAAATTTGTTACAAATGAAACAATATTTTTCAAGTACGAGTAATTCGTAATTTTGGTGTTAGATATATTAAAAATCAGTTGCCCCACAATTGGTCACCCTACTTGTTCGTCGCCATTGCGAAGTGAAACCATAAATAGTCATTTACGGGTATTCACTATGTAATTCAGCATGCTAAATGTTTAAAAATTTTAATTCTGAAATGTAAGTAGCCCAAGTGAAGATACGTTTATTATGACATAGGCCTACTGTATAGCCTTGCTAAAAATTAAAAACCAACCAATTATTTTTCATAAAATCTAAATAAATAGTAAATATAAGTAAAATATATCAAAATAATAATAAATACTGTAATTAGAAATTAACCACTCACACTTTAAATATCTGCCAATGAATAATATTTGAAAATATAATAAATTAAAAATGACCAGTTTCAGTGCCTTAATTTTCCATTGCTATAATTTATATATATATTTATATGATATTCTCGAATGAATATATGTATTTTTAAAACACGGTTTAGCATTCTAATACCGGATTGTGAATACCCCTAGTATTATGATTTTTTTCTATTTTAAACATAAATCGCATGCAAACAATTTAATGAACGCATCCGATTTACTCCTTCAGTCGCTTAATTAACTTAATAGTAATTGTGTTGAATTACGGCACGTCTCCGATCGCAAACGGTGTGAAGTGAGACTCGCGCAAATACGCAAGCACGGTACCACTATGCTACCGAAGCTGGTTAATTAATTGTTAATGGGCTAGAAATTCTCTTGAAGATATTTCAATGGCTTTGTATTTAACTTATCCCTTTCAACACTCGATGGTGCGTGATCGCGTTCGAACGCCTGAAAATTAATCCACTATTGCGAGTGCGAGGTGCACTAGGTATTGGTAACTAGGTAAGTTGAAAAATAACCATTAAATGCGGTCGCCCTGACTCTAGCGATCGATGTGCACCATAGGCTACTCATAGCCAATTCTACTCTACAATTTGTTCTGTAAAGTATCCCTTAAATTTCTCTGTGTGTGCCACAAATCCAGTTAAAGTTCGCCTGAAAACAATTTAATAAAAATGCAATTAGAGGACATGGAAAAAACTGGGCTTGGCGGGATTCGAACCCACGATCTACGCCTAACTGGGGCGTCGTCTTAACCGCTGGACCTGTTCGGTTAGATAGTTGTGCTAACCTGTCTAGCAACACGAATCATGTCAATTAAAGCATAAGTAGAGGATTTGGCGATTACTGGACATGTCGGGGCTTGTGGTCCAGCGGTTAAGACGACGCCCCGGTTATTCATAGATCGTGGGTTCGAATCCCACCAAGCCCAGTTTTTTTCCATATCCTCTAATTTCGTTTATAACGAGGAAGTATCCGCATGCGCACGATTGAGCAGGTACACACTACAGACCATCGAAGCCGACAAAAGCCAGTGCAAAAAGGGGGGAAATAATTAATAATTAATCAGGTACTGGTTTTTTTTTCAAATTATCATTATTGTATCGCCTCCCGATTAACATTTCGAGGTAAGCCATACGTACACTCAATGTAATGACTCTGGAATTCAATATACTGTATATTAAACTAATTCAGGGCTTAACATGTAATGTCCAATACTTCATGGATGGAGATGAGGATGTAAAAGTAAAAAATTTGAATGAAATTTTCTCCAATATTACTAAGGGTAAAATGCAGCTACTGACGGTTTTGTCCCTTTTAATGATAATTAGCTGATCAGCAGTAATACAGATTATCATTTGTTTTTCTTCAAAAATACCACACAATATTAAAAAAAATGACAGTCATGCCTTAATGACTAGGTCCTTAAAACCTTATCTTATTATAGCAGAGATTGGGCCTGTCTTCTTCTGGGCTTAGAGAACTTCAAATGTTATTATGTATAATGTAATGTAATAAAGTAATAAAATGTAATGTAATGTAAATGTAAAATGTACATTTTAAAAAATTGACACTCATTTTTTGGGAGGCATCAATATGAAGCGTACTCAATATAGATAGTTTGAGGGCTGTTACTTGGGGACTTAAAGCATACAATATGACCATATAACAGGACCTAATATCATATGGTACCTGTTGCGGTAATTGGTGAAGCGGCTGGTGTTATACTAAATGGTACAAAAGTATTAATGATGCTATTTGGAAACATAGTTTCAATTTTTTTCAATTAATTGTAACTTGTATGCCACCTTATTTGCATTATCATTTATCGTCCTGCCACCATTCCTCCACCTCGTTTTCATCGACTATTAAGCGTCCCCGCTCGTCGTCTACGAAGTTTGGTGCTGCCTTGAAACAAGGCTCACCTTGAAATGGGTGGAGGACACTAATATAATAAATTTTGTTTAAATGCCTGCCTTACCATCTGTGCAGATCTACTGTATTTAAGTGTACAAGTTTTCTTGATTTCTTTTTGTCTGCTGTTGCTCGATTGGTATTGTACAAATTGTTTAAACTGTGGTATTGTAATATTGTTGTTCCTAAGAGAGACCAAAGGAATATTTAATTAACTTTAGATATCGTACTTAAACTTTTGTCTAGCAAACCTCCAAACATTTTGGGGGCAACCCCACCTGGACTTTCAAACGCGGCGCCCCTGGTCCCCCTACTGTATGCGATTGTGAGATTATCCCAGATCTTTGCCTGCCTTGATAATAATTGTAATAATTACTCAATGCAATAATTTAATACACGAGTACATGAAGGTGTTAACTAGCATTATCGTAGTTTGAGAACACTGTTAAAGTTTTTTCTGCTACAGGCTACCCTTCACAATGCGTATGCTACTCATTATTCATTAGAAATGAAAAGTATACCTTATCTTAAATAGCCCAAGTAGGTAATAAAATGTTTGTTTGCATATTGTATTTCTTTTGCAGTTTATTGTATTTCGCATTCGGCGATTTAACTAAATTTGCGATGCGATATGTGTTTATATCATATACTGAAGGGAATAGGCTAATTGAATACACAAGTATATGAAGGTGTTTCCCATAAGAATTATTGCTCTTTTGAGATCTAAACACATCTAAAGTTTTTGCTGATATCGGCTACCTTCTCAATGTATCCAGTGTGTTAACTAGGCCTACTTTGATACTGAATGTCTCACGATTTCTTTTTAAACTGAATATTCCACCATGTTCCTTAACATATTAATTTCTGTATGCAAATACTTCAAACAAGCAATGATCTCGTCCAATGGGATGTAGGGGAACAGAAAAATGTAACTTTGTAACTTATATCACCTTCATGCACTCGTGCCTTCAATAATAATTGTTGATTCTGTGTGAGACTGCTCCCATATCCCAAGGCAATTGGAAAACTCATTTACTCTGTATAATGTTACATTTAAAAAAATGGAAAGAAGATAAATTAGCAATGGAAATTTCGCTTTCAGATTATGGCAAACTTACCGTTTAGCCTTTTAGAGCTACATGGGATACGTGAATAGTACCCCTATATGAAAGCACTTCAATTGCCTTTTTTAATTGCTTGACCTGGTACCGGTACGGTTTATGCTCTATGCAAAATGCATGCGTGTAAGAACCGATTACCAGAGTACACCATGTAAGCTGCCTACGGGGTCATGGTCCCTGCCGCATTCGATTTGCGTTGTTAAGAAAATGCCTCAGTCTATAAACCCTTCCCTAACAGGGTTGTCAAAGAGCCTTCTTTTCTTCCAGAGTTTTAAGGACTCCATTCTATGATACTAGTACTGCGAATGTTGAACAAACGCCCAATGTGTAGGCTTATTGGGACCCTCAAAGTGCACCAGCTACCCACATGGGGGTGGGTCCAAACTCATTTATTGTTACCATCAATAATTAATCAGCTAATTTGCTAAATTGTGATAAGTGAGCCTCCTCCACTCCCTCCTGCCTCTCCACTTGTGATTATTCAGTACCTACTTCCTCCAGTCCTACTCATCTTCTGAGGTTGTCCTCAATCTGGTTCCTGCATCTCTTGCTTTGTCTTCCCCTTTCGTGTTCTTCCTATATCTTCACCCAACAATTTTATTCCCGCACCTGTTGTTATCCATTCGCTTTATGTGCTCGAACCATTGCAGTCTCTTTCTCGCTATCCTCTCCACCTATGGTTCTTCCAAACTCATTATGAGCCTCGATTTATTAATTTTGATGCTGTTGATGTAATAAGTGAATACTGGCCAATGATACACCCGCCTAAACCCATCCATTTGGCGTCCCTATGTGTCACCAAAGGGTTTAAAGTCTGAGGCATTTCCTTATTTGTACAAAACAAGAGTATGTTTTGCCTTTTTGAATTTATTACCTATCCCGTTGCAGGCCGTACCGTATGCGTTAAATAATGTTCGTTGCAAGGACCTGCTGCATTCTAGTTCTGGGGGGGGGGGGAGAGATCATAGCCCGGTTAAGTCTGAAGGATTGATTTAGAAAGTACCTACTGACTAATGCCCATTTCTCAAAATATGTTAAAATAGGTAAGTGTACGTACGTACCTAGTTATAGCCTAATCCTGCTAATCACTTTCTACAGCCTGTTTCAATCCAGTTCCGAGGGGGGGGGGGGGGGCAGCATTATTATCCTTGAGTAACCTGGTCCGTGGTTAAGGGCCAATTTAGGAAGAAGCTAGAACTAGGCCCATATCCCAAAGCTAAAACTTTGTAAACAAGTGACAGCTAGCTAAATAATCTTTTTGTTATTTAAACTTAAAATGCTTTGTTAATAGGTAGGTACCTACCTAACGCAGTCTGCATCAAACTTGCTCTGCCATTGAACTGTAAGTGCATATACCTACTAGGCTAACTTTGGTAGGCCTATATTCAGCTTCGATGCATTTTTTTTTAAATAGCCTAATTTGTTAAATTGCAAACGGATTAAAAAAAAAAAAACGTTTGAGGCAAGTAGATATATTTGTGAAAGAATTAATCTCGGCCTAATCCACAATTTTTTATCAATTACTTCTTGCATAGTAGATGACTACGTTACTCTCCCGAAAAATTAAATCCAGGGTCATAGGCTGCGATGGTTTACCCTACTTTGCGTTGCGTTTAGCTAGGTAATGGGGCGAAAGGAGTTGAAGTAATTTTTTTTAGATCAACGGAATCCCGGAAATTAGGGTAAGGTGAATACGGTACGTACCGTACTATGTTGATACTGTATATGAATCAACAGTAGCAATAGGCTGGCAATTTCCTGGGTTTACATACGGTACGGCTATAGGTGTAGAAAGGGACTACCGTGATTTGTCTCCGAGAACGTCAACAAACGGTTCATGACACATTTTACCAATGCATTGCGTCCAGGTAAGTTTTGGCAGTGTTATGTGTACGGTATTAAATTGTCTGAAGCGTTTCCGATTGTTAGTTTGTTGGAGGCTAAAATATGACCTCAGTAATTATGTGAGAATCTTGGTTTCGATTGTCTGCAGTTTTGCGGCATGGATTTCTACTAGAAAGGAGTCCAAGCAGCTATGAGCCTCTGGATGCTGGAATAGCCGCTATCTTTTATCTCATCCGAAAGGCGCTTTTAGCAGACATCCCGTTAACACCTGGGCAATTCTGCTAGTCGCCATATGCAGACGTCTTGAATTGCGGCCATACCTAGGCTACAAGACTTGACAATTACGATTTTTGACGGGCTACGCGCAGCTAACCGCACAAAATGTTCGAAACTGCGTTCAGAAATTGAAATTTCAACGCACCGGCCCATTAGTCCCCATGACATTTTTCATAGCGACTTACGTTGCGTTTGATATGAAATCGTTTGTAGAGAATCCATTTCGATTATAATATAAAGGAAGTTCGCCGCTTTAATAAGAGTGGTGTGCCAACGCAAGCAACGGCATTAATGTGGGCCTGCTGGCGGCGTTGAAGTACTTATAGTGTACGAAAGAAGCCGTGATGTAAAATAAAGGATAATAATTCGTCTCAGAACGCCGTAAAAATTTCATTTCAAATTTTGGCGCCTTCAGATAGACAACCTGCATTATCTCCCCGGTGCCGTAGACCGTCCCAATATGCTGGCCAGTGTGGCTTGCACAAATTAAACCTGCATCAGCGAAGTAGAGATTTTATCCGTTTTGCTTTGCTGCAATGTTTAAAGATTTCAAATTTACCGCCTTTAAGACGTTGAAAAATGTACACAAAAATCCATTATACAAGGCGGTGACATAGTGCGTACGGAAGGCAATGGAGTTCTTGCGCAGGTAAATCCAACAGGGATGCTAGACATGGAGTCAATGTAGACGTCATCGGACAACTATTGGTTGCTGCTTATGTTTTGCTTATGTAACTTTCGGACAAAAAAATTAACGGTGATCATGTGACGTCATTACGCAAGTACTCCATTCTCATAAACTAAAAGAAAAATGGCGTCTATTGTGTACAAACATGAAGCATGTCTGTCAACAACCATTTGGTGGTTTTTGGTTCAAAAAAATAAAAGCTATTCTATTAGATGAAGTTGCTTTATATTTATGTAATTATAAATAGTTGACAGCACACAATGTACAACACAGTAAGTAATTAGACTAGAGCTTTATTCTTTGGTTCAAAGTTTGAGCAACCGCCACAGTGAAGAAGGCACAGAGAGTGACGGGGGGAGAGGGAGAACGGGTGCTAAGGCGCCCATTCCATTGACCGGCTAGGGCTATTTCCAACAACGATGACGTGGTAGCAGACATTCAAGACTTAGGTAGCGTTTCCACCGACCTCGCATTGCAGATTGCAAGTGACATTGATGGAAATGTTTGTTTTTCTTTTTATAGAAATCTATTAAAATGTTTGTAATTAACATATCCCATGAAGCCATTTTTTAATTTTAGTTTGTTTGTTTGTGATTTTATTGTATGATCATTGATCAATTTTAACTATGGCATAGAGGAAAATAAACATTTTCGTCAATTCTGCAATGCGAGGTCGGTGGAAACGCCACCTAAGTATTGAGTGTCTGCTACCACGTCACCGTTTTGGAAATAGCCCTAGCCGGTCAATGGAATGGGCACCTTAACAAGCTCGTTTGCGGGAAGAGGAAAAACTCCTTAGGTGCCCATTCCACATACGTACAACGTCAATGAAAATTATGAAATTGAAGGTGGTAGCAGAATTTTTAGTATGTCTTTAATGTCTGCTACCACCTTCAATTTCATAATTTTCATTGACGTTGTACGTATGTGGAATGGGCACCTTACAGAATGGCCGAAAAGGAATGTGTTTTGGGTGTGCTTTCACAGAATTACTTTGTCACTTTGAACCTAGAAGGTATTGGGGGTTGTTGGTGGGCAGAAGACAAAAAATTAAATCCCTCCGACGAGGCATCCATCATCATAGACATCCATATCCTTGTATTTGCCTATAAGGTAATCACTAATCAATCATAACAACTCAAGCCCCATATGTACAATTTGATGCACGCAGGACCCTATTTTCTAGTACAAACCGCCCAGCGGCCTTGGCAGTTAGCGCAATAAATAAATATATCCATATATATATATATATATATATACATTTCTGTTAAATTATACAATCAAGTAATTGACAAGAAAGTATAAAGTAAAATCGTCAATATCAGGTAGGCCTAGTTCTGTCAATGTCAGTGCAATAATATAGGAGCTTAGTTGTTGTGGGTCGGCGGAACGGCAATGTCTCCTCCACAGCCCTTTATTTATCTATTTATTATCGACTTCGATGGCCAGGTGGTAACGTGCTTGCACTTGTGCGAGTCTTTACACGCCATGCAATCGGAGACGTGTCGTACTCATCACGGTTAATAACCTACAGAGGCGACTGAAAAGGTCAATCGGATACATTCATTAAATTGTTTGTATGCGATTTATCTTTTTGTAAAAAAAAAAAAAAAAATTAGATTTTAGGCCGTCCTGGTTTGTGAGCGTGAGTTGGTCCGCATCTGCCAGGATCTTTCTCGGCAGCGTCATCTTTGGTCTTCCTCTTCTCCTCCTTCCTGGGACCACAATCACCCTCAATCCTTTTCAGTAGATGGGTCTTGCCTCGCCTTTGGACAGGAACATGTCATAACAGGCGTTTTTCCCTGAGCTTGAGAGTGATTTCGGCTGTTTTCAACTCATCTCTGGTTCGTTCGTTCCTCAGCTTGTCTGCCAGGGTCACTCCAACTGCCCCGCGTAACATTCTCATCTCCGCCACATGGAGAAGCTGCTCATCTTTTTTCTTCACCGCCCAGCACTCGGCGCCATGTCTCATGCACTTGTCTTTACAGTATATCCGGCCTTTTAGCCTTTTCGACATTTCTGTCTACTAAAACACCGGCATTTGGGTTTTTATGTCGCTTAAGCATCCGCCTTCCCTTTCCATCTCACTCCCCAGGTATTTTAATTTGTCCACTTTGACAAGACTGTCCTCATAATGTTCAATCTGCCAGGGTTCCGCATTCCATGTATTACGTTCTCCCCCTGTTGACTTTAAGCCCCTGCTCTTCTAGCACTGTTACCGAGAGGGTTAGCTTCTCTCGCACCTCCTGCTTGCTACCCCCTACACCAGCATGATGTAGGCGAAGTGGAGGCTTTCTGGGGCCACCCTCTGGATTGTTCTTGTGCCACTATACATGTCAGGACATGTAGAATAGTGGTGCAGACTCCGCCTTTCACTCGAAAGGTTGTTGGTACGAGTCCCACACTGGCTACATTTTCTGGCAATCCTTTGGAGAGCTTGTAAAGGAGGCGGTCCCGGAGTTTCCTAGTTGAGTGTAAGAAAGGGCTGTATATCCCTAACTCCGCTAGGTTGGCTTAGTAATATAACATAAAGTCTATATTTATTTATTTATCCACAGTGCCGGATTTAGCCAGCGCGGGGCCTGTAGCAAATTTTGTCAAGGGGCCCTTGGTTTGCTGTAGGTTCTCAAGTTTAGGGTATTAAATAAAACCAAACTGTTACAAATTAACTGTGCTGGATTTAATATGGACAGGCGTTGGAGCGCGGGGCCCCCAAATTCGCGGGGCCCGGAGACTTTGCTACGTGGCTAATCCGGCATCAATTATGATAATGAATACTGTCACAAGAAGCGTAGTAATAATTGTAGTAAATCTGCATGTAGCAAAGAAAACTCAAAATTTATCCTGGCAATATCCCATAGAGGCTGACGCTGAAACAGCTATAAGCACGCTATATTAATATTGGTTAATCTTTTGTTTGTCTTGTCGCTATAATGGATAAAGGAGATGAGGGGAGCATGTATAGCACGCATCATAAGCCTCCCTAGGGCCAATGAATTGATCACACGAGCGATGATCTGTTTTAATCACCACTACCGACACAACGTCGCATTGGTGAAATTTATTGTGACTCGATGGAAAAATGAAGAAAAATGTTCCCAATTGGCTATTTATGATTTTACATGGAACTTTACTTTAGTTTCTAATAAATTTGATAAAGACTAAAACTTCCGTCGTTTTCAAAAAGAGGGATGTGTTGTAAGTACAAATAAAAAGTGATAAGAGCTATCAGTTGCGCTGTTTACCTTAGCGTGTTATCTATCGGTGGTGATGGTGAGATCAATACTCTTTACATATTTATCGACTTAAGAAGCCTTCACCGTCTCTGAAATGTTCGAAACTGTTGAATACTAGTCAATGTGATCATGGACTGTAATAGCCTCAGATAGCTAATCTAGATAATTAATTAGGTTAATGATAGTCATTCTTTCAAAGATTATAATAAAAAATGATACATTTCAAATGTAACTATATGAAAAAGTCTCTTGGTAATTTAAAAAAAGGTTGAAGCGTGGAAATAAAAACCGGGTTAACCGCCAAAATCATTATTTTGAGTTATCACGATTTTTCTATGCCATACCTAATGCATGACATCATATTATGGCACACTTGCCTTCTATTTACCAACTGCAACTACAATTTTGCCACTGTCGCTTGGTGCCGTTTTCAGGGCATTGGCCATGTCAGTTGGATCATATTTAAGTGATCAAACTAATTTCGGCGGTATTTTCGGTAATTTTTGGCGGTTAACCCGGTTTTTATTTCCACACTTCAGTTTTTCTGTGTAGCTAAGCTGACGTCATCATTCATTCTAGTTGCTCATTGGTATCCGTAATTTTGTAATGGACAGTAATCCTAACTTACTCTTTATCTGCCTTACTTCGAACACACCGGATTAAAGCACTAGGCATACCCGCAACCATTTTATAATTTAAACCCATCGCGTCGTACGTGTAAAATGAGTATATTGTCGATCAATTATTTGAAGATAATGGAACTCTTTTTAATCCAAGACTTGCATAGCCATACATTTATACAATCGAAGAAACCATGTGGGTCGTTGGCATTGGACAAGGACGATGGGCCACTTCCCCCTTATAAGTATAGGCCATAAAACGTCCTACAGAACATTATTAGAGGATGTACTTGTAAATGTTAGTTTAGGGTATGTTTTCAATCATTCTTTTGCCCTTGATACCTTTTACAGCTCCTACAACAGCTATATCCACTGTAAGTTTCCCTTTCTTGAGCTGCAAACTTTCTCTAAATGGAAATGGGCGGAGAAATTTCTTACTTCCCTCATGGCTTGCTCCTTCTACAATATGAATGGAAATGCACGGATAAATTGCTTACTTCCCTCATGGCTTCCTCTTTCTACAATATATATGAAAATGTACGGATAAATTGCTTACTTTCTTCATAGCCTGCTCTATCTCTATAAGCTATAGAAATGTATGGAGATTTCTTATATTGTACTTTCCTCATGGCCAATGAATGAGTTCGTGGTCATACTCATACTCGTCCTTATACATTTTTACATGTTATTGTGAAGTTTTTATTTTATTATGAGTTATTCTTCTTCTTTGCTTACGCGAGTTTCTACTCGAAAGTGCTGAAATTAATGTAAGGTAGCACTATATTGTATGTAGATAGGCTAGCTCTCACTGGCGCGTTATGAATTTATATTGAAGTTTCAGGTATCCGAAGGTATGGGATTTGCGCCACCTGTTACACTTTACATTGAACTTTACAACTATAATGAGAAATCATTCAAAATGGCGACAAACCACATCCAAAAATGTTTGGAAAGATAGGCTACGCACGCGAGACCACCTCAGGTAAGTCTTTTTTATCTTTATAACTCTGGAAAGTGCCGAAAATAGTGCGGAGGCTGAAACTTTCAATTTTTAAATCTGCAATGGTATGAACCTATACAAAGAAGAGTACAACTCTATTTCTTTGCAGATTGAGGGATTGTTATCTAAACTAAGGGTTCCAATCTGGCATACTTATCGGCGTGGCAAGATACTAGCCCGTATCAAATGTTTGGTAAATGATTGTCTCTTTTTCAGAGGCAACCATTAAATGCCTTCTAGATAAAACGACAGAAAATCTAATCTTTTAGTATGGTGTGAAGCTCGGCGTGAAAACTGCGGGATGCCGTCGGGGTGCGTGGAGAAGCCTTCTGGAGAAACCTGGAATGGTCTGCAAGAGCTGCAAAATGGTGAGTAGTTTGAATTATGTAAAGAAGTTAATTTGTAGCGTTAGGGGCTCGTGCCAGCCAGGGCAGTATGATGTCATTCCCGGCAATGTTAGCAACGCTTAGCAGCCTGCCACAGCATGTCGTAGTATTTCATACCATGGCCAGCGCCACGCACAGCCAAGTATGAGCGACTGGATCCTATACTACAAGGTTTCGCCTACCTTAGAAAACTCTCGATTGAACTGAGACCGGCGAGAAATGCTTCTAACTTCCCTAAATTGCTTAGAAACCATCTCTTAGAGAAAGCTTTCTACACTGTCACTGAGGCACTAGCACAATGACAATGACAATGACAGAACTACCTACTTGATTTTGACGATATTCTGACGATTTTATTTTATACTTTACTTGTATTGTATAATTTAACTGAAATGCAGTATATATTGTATTGTATTGTATACTATCCTATTTCATAAATATTAGCATTCATAAAATTCAAATTTTATATGCTGATTCTAAAAATAATGAAAAACATGTATTCATTTTGCCTGCCAACGACCCCATCGTGCTGTTGGCAAATTGGTTCACTCCTTGTTGTCAACCCACACTGACTACAAACGCCAATGGGTAATCTCGCAGTGGCTCTGTAACAAGTGTTAGCTTGACTTAACCAAGATGGCCCGTTTGGGGTCCGTTAGTCCCCGTAATGTGTTTCGTGGTGGGGGGGGGGGGGGGTGCAGGTGCTGGTGCTGGTGCTGTAAACTTTCACTGGATACGGTATCAGGTATCAATTTTTTTTTATGTGAACGTGTGTGTGTATGTGTGGGTGTATGGGGGGGGGGGGGAGTAGGACCTAAATTGTTCTCTGATTCAAGGCGCACTCTGAGATTTATTGACACGAAAGGAAGATACAATAAATGTTCAGTAATCAGTACTCTGCAGGTAGTGTAGGCAAACGACACAATTATTTTGAGTACGTATATATATATTATTTTTGGTGGTTGAACATTTAAAAAATATATGAGATAGCTCATTATAGTTTAAAATCAGACTCAGTAAATAGTTACTGTAGATGTAACTAAACAGGATGTCTGATGACTCGACCTGGAGGCTATGTCTTTCACCTTGACTTCAGCAAACAGAGGCAGCCTCGTTTTGATTTTTGTCGAAAGATTATTGATTCGTTTCTGTCAGCGCGGCGCGACACGTTCTCAAGGTGTGTTTATCAGAAATTTGAACCCCAGAATTCAATTTTGACTGTTTACCTTCGTTATCAGTGGTTCTATTGCATTTTTGGAGCTTACGACGAAACGTAGGTAAGATCAGATCAGATGCCACATTATACGTTCCTAAATACTTAGGTTGATGAATACTTTCTTTTTAACTTGTACCGTAACCGTAACACCTTATCTAACTAACTAACCGTAATCAATGTGTGATGATTATTAGTCTTGAAGGAGGATTCTTCGTTCGTGCACTTGTATTTTTCATCTGACCATTTTCATATCATATCACAAGCAGAGTGGGGAACTAATTTTTTACATTATTATTATTTTTATTAAAGATTAATAGCATGCAAGCAATGGAATTGTTGAGTGTATCCGAATTGCCTCTTCAGTCGCCTTAGTTAGGAGGGGTTAAAGTCTTTTAAGTGTAAAATCAAATATCTCATTAAATATTAGGACAGACCAGGGGCGTAAAGTTGGGGGGGGGGGGGCACGGTCCATCTTGCCCCCCCCAGCTCCTTTTGGAGGGGGGGCTTTGCTTTGGAGACCCCTGGCCCCTTTGCAGCAATATGAATATATGCATTCCTTTATTAGCTTTGTAAAATCTACAGCTATACTTTACTACTATTAAAATGCGTAAAACCCTACTATTTTGCTCTTATATTTAAAAAATTTCCTTATCCTGCCTGATGACGTCATAAAGTCTACTTAGTTTTGCCCCCGCCATCATTCTAAAACTTTACGCCTCTGGGACAGACAGAAGACTTCTGAGCATTTTGATACATGATATATGCATAACTCTTTCCAACACAAATTCACCGCAATCGTTGAATTAGATTGCAACAAAAAACGATTGGTGTGTTAGTCCCGGTAAGGAGTTTAAGAAGTTCAAATTGGTGTTAGTGATGGCTACATTCAGTCGCTGAGCTTCTGAGTAATGCCTTATGATCTCAGAGGTGAATACGCGAAATTCCCTAATCTCTACAACTTCGTGGTGAAAATGGAGGGGCGTAATGGCAAATGAACAGATGGGGGATCGAGTTTGAGCAGTATTTTCTGTGCAGGGCACTCTTTTGTCCTGGGGTTGAGAAACTGGTCCCGAAGGTGGAGGAACTCAATGAAGAATCAACGGCGTAAGGATGCAGAAGGCACCGGGAAACCACTGCATTACAATAATTCAGTAATATAGTCATAATTACTGGCTATACAACTGCCATGATGATCGCCAATCTTCGATAGAAGAGGTTTTAGAAGAAGATGGCCACATGTCTTATATCAACATGTTGAGGAGTATTTATGCTAATTATTTAGATATTATTTTGGCGACTCTGCGATCGATATTTCCTCTCAAACTTGACAAAAAAAAAAAATTCCTCTTAAGCCCTATCAACAGTTTGTATTTGCAAATCCACTCATGTATTTCGTTCAAGTAGCGCGCCTAGAGGCTATATGATAAAAATTGAGATGTCTACTGGAAATATGACATTTTTCCTCCGATAAATTACTTCGTATTCAAAACAAAGCAAAAAAAGTTCTCGGTGGGGGAAATATCGAATCATACCTTATAGGTTTATAATTGTCTGAGCTATGCCGTTTAGTTATTAGTGCATGGTGAATAAATAAATATAAATTTATATAATTAATTATTTTTATTATTATTTTTAATTTCTTTCGTTAACACCGTTACCTACTTTGTGTTTCGTAATTTTTCGGATTGGGTTAATTTTTCTATTCCAATGAAATTAACAATTCGCATGCACTTAGGGCAATCATAAAGAGTGTTATGGTAATTGTTTATATACTGTAGGGACTAGGTGTTTCGAAACGTTTTATAGACATATCAGTTGCAATGAACTATAAAAAAATTGTCTCATTCTTCAAAATTGTTTTGTTTACATTTTTAAGGCGCATATTCCACCGACCTGCTAGTGCTAAATACAAATACGGTGACATGGTAGCAGACATTCAAGACTTAGGCGAGTTTCAACCGTCCTCGCATTGCAGAATGCAAATGATATTGACGGAAATTAGAATTTTTCTTTTTATAGAAATCTATTAAAATGTTTGCACTTTACATATCCCATGACGCCATTTTTTAATTTTAGTTTGTTTGTTTGTGATATTACTGTGTAGCTAGTCGAAGGACGATGCAATTGAATAGGCAGTGTAGACTTGAATTGGTTTGTATTGCAGTGCTTCGACTCAAGTTAGAGTAATTTAACACACAGTGGTTACAATATGAGCTGTGAGACGAGAACGATACATGCTTACAATTAATATTGAATTTGATCCAGCCTGCTTCCATATAGAAAAACCAACTCTGTGTCCACAGCTAAAGGAGCTGATGAGACACAGAGGGTAGATTAAAGATATTATTGAATAAGAGAAATAAATACGTAAAAGGAAGATTGAGGAATATTGAATTATCTGAATGTGAACAGCGCCATCTAACGGGAAAAAGGTGAAGCTGGAAGCAGACTGGTTATTACACATGTGGGACTAAGTGGTCCCCACAACTGTATGATCATTGATCAATTTTAACTATGGCATTTAGAGGAAAACAAACATTTCCGTCAATGTCATTTGCATTCTGCAATGCGAGGTCATTGGAAACCCCGCCTAAGTCTTGAATGTCTGCTACCACGTCACGGTATTTGTATTTAGCACTAGCAGGTCGGTGGAATATGCGCCTAACCCCAGGAATAAGTTAATACTAAGCGGTATAGTAGACTGCTGACCATTATTTTCATATTTTTGCGGCTACAAAACGGGGAATTATGTAATTTCGTCTGAAAGACCCGGTCTTCATTTGGTTAACTGTACGAGTGGTCCGAAAAGACTACTATAGTTCACAGAATTCAACTGTTAATAGAATGTTAGTGTTTCCCCCCTAACCGTGACCAATCGGTTAAAAAAATGTAACCCTAAACAAATATTCAAATAAAGACGTAGAGATACTCGAATTCGCCAATAGTGAGGCTGTCTAACTGATAAGAGGCGATCGGCCAATCACCGGCTCGCTTTCGTACTCAATACCAACAGTGAGAGGGTTACCTAGCTATTGCCCTTCCATTGGTTAATAACGTCTAAAGCCGTGTAAGTCTCCCTAGTCCCTAGGTAAGCTTTTAAATTAATTTTCATCTTTCGAATCTTTATAAATTAGTACCACTTTTTTGGGCCATGTAATCAATTGACATTGTGTGCAAAAAACGAAAACATTAATTATTAAAATTATTGCAGCATATGGGATAATTTTAAACAATAATAATTGTAAGTTATCCTAAAATCTGTGAAAACTGACTGAAGACAATTTTTCTATGCAATACTTTTATACCATACCTCCTTAGTGTACAAAATTTTTGCGGACAATTAACATTGACTATTTCGTATTTTTGTCTGCCTGTTGTCAGCCTATTTCACAATAAATTCAATTGTTCAATTGTTCAGTGAGCAGATGAAGAATATCATTTAATTGTTAAAATCTCTATAAGATACTGTTTTACAGTAATAATGAATTAATAAATTGTAGAGTTTGACAGACTAAACAATATTTTCCGAAAAAATTTACAATAGGTACCGTGCTACAAGTTACAACTATTTATTTCGTCACTTGAAAACAAAATTTTAACTAATTTTCTACACATTTATGATCTAGCGATTGGTCTGCTTATAACGGGCTAGCACGTTGGTTTTTATCTCATTGACAAGATACAACCCCAAATCAAGGTTTATCTTTTTTGATAACCACAAATCGCTTTAATCAAAACCTCTGAAGATAATCTATAATATCTTAAATTATTAGGAGTAATATCTGTGTATCAAAAATAATCTTCAGCAGTTTACTAATCGGCATCCATAGTGATGGGCTCGGTCGTGCCTCAGGGTTTTTTTCTATTCCTTCGACGGAGGGTCATAGGGGGTTTTAAGTGGTTTCAAAAGCGGGCCCAAACGGTAGAGGCAACTGTCAGAAATTCATGTGAACGTGTGTTACATAGAAAGGCATCATATTAAATTGCCCTCTCTACAAATTTTAATGCATTATCATACAAACTATATTGCTTTTATCAACAAAAAAAATTCCCATCTGGTTTACCGAGAGAGAATTTTTTCCTGAATTAAATATCTGCCATTGTCTATAAATCGTCAGCAAACCGCAGAAGTGGTATTCAGAAATTAGTTAGAAGTTGGTGTAGAAAGTTAGCGTTATTATTCACCATACAGCATTAATTCCTGTAATAAGTTGTGTAATAAGATATGCATATAGAAAAAAGTGATTATTTGTTATTTACTAAATATAATAATAATAATGTCAAAAATGACTTTATGGACCTAGGTCTACTTATAGTGGTCCCTTGTCCTATGCCAACAATCCTATGTATGTCGGACATTATGTGTATTGTATCCGTATGAATTTTTGGTCACTGGCAAACTGATACGTCCTTGATGTCAACCTACACCGGCTACAAGCGATAATGGATAAGCTGAGACAAGCTTACAATTGACGCAATGAAACAGGCGCAAGCATGACTTAACCAAGTATATAAATATAAAATATAAATGAATATAAGTCAGTCTTCTATCGTAATTCGCAAACGTACTATACCTAGCAGAATCCCTAAAAAAGACATTCCCCGAATTGAGTTTTAGGCTTCTCCTCTATTCTTCTCCATTCTTTTCTGGGCCATTCTCTTCAGTTTCAAGTAGGTGCCTCATCTCATATCTTTCTTGTGGTCGTTTGGTAGTCTTAGTATCCTCCTATAATGGGGGACCTATGCCAATCTTTTAGTCGACCAGCTTAATACAATCAGGCTATTTCTTCACTGTTAACATAACGTTAATTTGAAGTTATTGTAAGCCAATGATCTTTACATTCCTCAGTAGGCCTTATAATTTTGATTAAGACCCTACGCAATTTTCAGCTTCTAAATTCTAAATCTAAAAAAAGATTCCTTCTGGCTATGTTTTGTTGTTGATTGGACTTTTGGCTTAATACAGGCTTTAAGGGCTTTATTAGAAACAGGAAAATGTATGGTCAAGTATGCGTCAATTTTCGTTATCTTTACTGATATGGCAAGGTTTCAAGAGCCCACGAGTTCGACAACAAGGATGGAGACCATGTGACCATTTCATCATCGCCATAATTCCAACATCATCAATTTGCTATGTAGGCTACAATATTTACTTGCTGTACGGAATACCGTTAAATTGGTTTTCAGGAGGGAAGGGGGGGGGGGCGGGCGCTAGGTAAAAGTTGCGCCTAGGGCGCCTAAAAACCACGGGCCGGCCCTGCAAATATAATATGTAGGCTAGGATTTATTCGAACCGCCCCATGCTTGTGTGTGTGAATGAGTGAGTGCTTATTTAGTTTTAAGGTAATAAAGGTTCGAAAAAAATGAGCTGCAAATTGAACTACTGCGTTTGTTGCTGACCCCTAGTTGAGTGTAAGAGAGGGCCTTATGGCCTTAACTCCGCTAGGGTGGTCTCACCCAAAATAAAGTCATTATTTATTTATCTTATGTTATTTATAAGATCCGGTACGCTACTTTCCTTTACTTTCATCACTCTACTCAGTACTATTGTGAAGCTATGCTGAGTGGAACTACTAGTATTCAGCGTAGTTTTAATATGGCTGTAGTAAATTTATGATGATGCCGACTCCGACGTGTTTGGACCTGATTCAAAACAAAGTCGTACTAGCGCAGTTGCCACAAGCTTGTTCTCCGCCAAATTTAGTTAAGCACTAAACGTAGCCATATCCTCAAGTACACCATGTGCGATTTAGATTTGTATTCTTTCTTTCCTAGTTCTTCATTCAACTTCAAGCCTTTTGTGTTTATGTAAGTCAACAGACCCGCGTATAGGTTATATGTTCCTTTAGATGTACAGTACCTACGTATTATACTCTTATAACAATAATAAGGGAAAGCTAATGTAGAATTTGTCTATATTCGCCACTTCTGATTAAATACTTCATGAAAAAACAGTTAACTTTTCCACAATTCTGTTGCTTTTGGTTAGGGAACCTTTTGGCGAAAAATAACCCCGCTCCCGAATTCCTTCTCTCAAAATCGGCAATGACAGTGGGCCATGTTACAATGGGGATCGCATGGTACATTCGTTAGAGTATTTTCGTCAGTGGGTTAATCTACACAATTCCTGGCCCTTTGTTTGGCTCCGTCAGGACTAACTTCCATCAAAGCATGGTCAACCTGATTGGAGCTTCCAGTCGAGTTACTTTATTGGTTTCAGAGTGTTACGTTCATACATTCTGTATATGGGGCATGCATTAGCAAAGAGCTGTAATAGGCTATTTGACAATTTTTGAAAACCTATTTTAATGTAGATTCATTTTATACCCCTTAAGAGTGTACAGCTCGTAGGAAAGTGGCAGCCCGAAATTTAATACTTTTTATTTTTCATTTAATTAACCAAGCATGTTATTAAAGATTTGGCTCATCTAAGTTGTAGAAGACTACTTCATGCATCATATAATAAGGTATTTTTATTTTTCGAAATTGTAGTTTTTTTTTATAAAATCTATTATACGTGAAAAGTTATTGTTTATAAAATATTTTCATGTTTCTGAAAAAACGCCTATTTCGAAAATTAAAAATATCTTATAATATGATGCATGAAGTAATCTTCTACTACTTTGATGAGCCAAATCTTTAATTTTTATCAAACATGATTAGTTAATTAAATAAATAATAAAAAGTTTGAATGTTTTTTCAGAAACATGAAAATATTTTATAAACAATAATAACTTTTCATGTATAATCGATTTTATAAAAAAAAAAAACTACAATTTTGAAAACTAAAAATACCTTATTATATGATGCATGAAGTAATCTTCTACAGCTTTGATGAGCCAAATCTTTAATAACATGATTAGTTAATTAAATAAATAATAAAAAGTATGAAATTTCGGGCTTCCAATTTCCTACGGGCTGTACACTCTTAAAATTAAAATGTTATTTAGTAAGGGTAAAAATATTTTTCCCTGTCAATTTTAGTCTGGTGGCTAAAAAGGGGGCCACATGACTGTAGAATGTGATGTCATTTGTGATGCCGTGGAGTAGTCGTCAGTATGGGAATTACTGGCATTAGTACAATATAATGTAGTATACGGAATGTGACGTCATTTTCTTATCACCCATCTCTGCAGGCATTCTGGCTCTTGTGATCCACTGCTCAACATTTATTTTTTAATATTTACAATTGTTTTTCTTGTAAAGAACCGGTCCGAGTTTACTCGAACATGCTTTCCAATTTATCAAAATTAGTAGATAGAGGAAATGAGTAATTTCATGGTAAATAATTTTCCTATGGTTAAATTTCCGATATCTCGGGTGGGGGGGGGGGGGGTTGTCCACCTGACGTCACTGGTGGTGAGGTAAATTCTAGATAGGTCAGACCAACACATTACCACACAGCAATACTGATAGGGCACGCAATGCATTTAAGCGTGAATTTTCAATCATTTTTTCAAAAAAACATTTTTTTTTACAAAACCAAATACTTTTTTGGGAAAGGAACCTATCCGGTTTCGTTACTCAATTTAACACCTAAAACATACCTGAAGGTAGAAATCATCGATAGAAAGGTGTCGCTGAAAAATTATTTTTTAGTCATTTTTCATTAAAATTTAGTCATTTTTATTTTTTTACCCCCAGAAGCAAACTATCAAGGGGCAAGCGACCCCCCGCATTTTATCAACACTAACAACAACTACAATATATGTGAATTTAAAAGAAATCGTTGGAGCCGTTTTTGGGAAATAATTTTTTTTGGCGTTTTTTTGAAGTTTTTTGAAAATAAAAACCCCCCAAATTGAGTTAGCCCAAAATAACAAAAATGGTCCCGAGGTATGATTTTTGTGAACCTACATGCCGAATGTCATCAAAATTGACCGAGTAGTTTGCCCGGAAATCGACGAACAGACAGACAGACAGACAGACATTTCGTAAAAACCACTTTTTAGGTTCCTGGGACCTTAAAACGTTTAAATCCGCTGAAATCTCGGAATCGAAAATTTCGACCGTCACAAAGCTTTCCTTATACTACGTATAAATTGAAAAGCAAAAACATTGTTTTAATATTGTTAACTTGAGAGTGATAATTTCATTACGCTTTAATTTTTGAAATATATTGCACCTTGTCCGGGTTTACTGGGCAAGGAAAAAAGTGAAAAGTGAAGTGAAACTTGTATAAGCTTCCCCTAGGATATTTTATATTTTATTGTCACAACTGTCAAGTAATCCATTCAATTCCTGCTTTGATTTTTGCTATCTTTCTTTGGGGGTTGGAACTTAAGGTAATAATTAAGGGCCACTACAATAAGAAATACTGTAGGGCACCCCGATGCATTAGATCATGGCGTGGCCATGCAACGGTCCGTACCCATGCCTTTCTTTGGGTGGTTGTGCGCACCGGGACTTGCAATTTTCTTTCTACAGCACCGGATTTCCGCCTTATCGAAGGCTGAGGACGCCGAAATGAATCATTTTGTAGGATTTTGATGAAGTGCGTGCAACAGTTTAAGTTTGACTCACGCCGCACTAGTTTTACGTCACAAATGTCAACACTCAAAGGAAGTTAGGCTACGAGGTGTGGTTCCCCGCCGCATCTTTGGCCTTGCCGGCCCCATCTCAATCCCCATTCATATACCTGCTTTAGTTCAGGCTTTAATTCAATTGGGGTAGTTGAATGCTTTTCGACGTGCCAGCATTGCTTTGGATAACAATATGAGGTAAAGTTGATGATTTTGACTACCTTACTGTTTTGTCTTTCTTATTATTTCCCAGAATCAGTGGCGGACTGGGACTGGAAATCGGCCCTGGCATTTCCGGATACCGCAGCCCCTTCCTTAGGTCAAAAAGGCGGGCCCGCGCTTACATTTTAAATTCAAAATGCTGTTTTTAATACAAATTTTATTTTATTTTGTAAAATGTTCGTACGTCCGGCGCCAAGCAACTATTTTTGGTCCGGCCCACCGGGCAAATGCCCATCTGCCCGCCGGCCCAGTCCGCCACTGCCCAGAATAGTATCTATTGTATATATCAGTATATCTAATCTAGTATATAGTTGAGCTTTATAGAAAATGTCACATCCCTTAGAAGAAATACCCCTTTATATTTTGATGTACAGTGTGTGGACATCACCAAAACAATTTAGAGATATATATATATATACATTTTAAATTCTAATAAAAAAATGATTTACAGTATATACGATATAGGCCTCCACAATAACTAGGCCTATGATATTAAAAAAACCGTTTTTGAACTCCTTCGACCTGACATTAGTGTCTGCTATTTTTTACAAATTATGTTCAATAACTGGTGTTAGTCATGGCCGTACACTGTACATGAAAAATATCGCGATTGTTTTACTTGAGTAATAATTTTTTTTAGTTTCACGTCACTGTCACCACCATGCCTCTATTCACCAACATTGACGGTATTTCCTTATTTTCCTACGACACCAAAAATTGTTTTGCTATAGACACAAATGCAAATATTAGTCGTAGATATGTACTAGCAGTTCTTGCGAACAGTAAATAGGCTAGATAAGCTACTAACCAGAAGCTTCTTTCCAAGTTGAATATTACTTCAACTTTTAAATGTATTCTCTAAAAATTGGTTGTCTTCGGCTATTAATTTTCCCCTCACTCCCCCTTTGTCACTAGCCCACTGGCACCACGTTGCTTAGTGAGGAGGATTGAAGAGGTTAATCGGATACATTCATTAAATTGTTTGTAAGCGATTAACCCTTAAAAAGAGAAAAAAAGAAATTGTGGCCAATCAGTTTTAGAACGGGGTACATATCTTATATCAATATATTCAGAAAAACATTTTCTGTTCGTCCTGGAATTTTTGACAATTCTACGATTGAAATTTCATGAGATATTTGATTTCTACACTCGTAAGACTTTTCTCCTACGATTTTCTCTTAGCCTTATATTGACCCTTAAATAAGAGATAGACGACGAACAGTGATTTCTAAAATGCATTATTCTTTGCTTATCATCTCTGTGGATATCTGAATATCTAAATTGTTCGAATATTATCTTATCTACGAATCCTTGCAACTGTTTCTAAAGGTGTTATGAAGAGATGCCTCTACGAGCCCATGTTTAATTAGTGAACCTCTTTCGTATATGAAAATACTTCAGCGCAACCAATCAAAATAATGGGATTTGATGTCATTTCTCTATGAATTTCTATTTGGAATAGGTTCATTGTGGACATTCAAGTTATTACAATAACAGCAGCCTGATCATGGCGATTTGGGATGATTAGAATACCGGGGTTTATTATTCAATTGTTTTAAACAAATGTGTGAAAATTACGCCGGAAATTCAAATTGATAAATTAATTGTTTTAGTGAGTTTTTAATTTTTTCTCCGTTAGATGTACAGGTAGTCACATTAATTAAAATTCTTATTATATTTCAAAATTTTACCAGTAAATTTTGATACTTATTACAATAGTATTTACTTCAATTATTAAACAATGCAACCATTCTCTGGTATTCTAATAATTTATTAATTTGAATTTCCCGCGCATGTTACACCTTACTACTGCGGTATTAAAAGAAATAAACCCTGGTATTATATAAACCCAATCGGGCTGCAGATGGACATAAACTCAGCAGCAAAATCATTCACAGGAAATGCAGCATCTTATCTGGAGAAGGAAAAACAAATATTGCAACTACTACAACAAAACAACTGCGACAAAAGCTCGTAGCAGCAATCTTTGCCTTACTGTGGGAGACGTGATACCTTTTCAAGTGTGCATCGTGGGTTCGAATCCATATTTTATTGAGTTACGGGAGCCAATATTTCTTTAGATAATTTCCCCAATTAGCCATGGTTTCCTGAACAGCTTGTAAATGCCATTTGACGTCCTACATTATACCATGAACCTGGACTTGTATAGCCGTTAACCTGCAGGCTGTATTTTCTCTGATAAGAAGCAAGATTTGTTGATGAGGCGTAGTCGCTTTGACGTTGCAATGGTCCAATAGCTCATAAACTTTATTGCGCTGACATCCGCCAAATGAAAACAAACCATTTCTCCTTTGTTTCAGAACACCCGGGATGAGTTCTCCAGAACCCATAAACGAGCGAGAACTTCTACAGCAGAGAAGCCCAAGAGACGAAAATAAAATCAAGGTTGAACAAGACAAAATATCCGTCATTACCTTTTCAAGTTCCAGCAAGTCGGAAGCGGGCAGAGCAGTTGACAAGGACTCCAGATGGCTCGAAAAAGTTAAAGATGAGGTGGTGGACAGTCCCATTTCGGATGATAGAGCAACCGCTTTTGACCATCAGTATTCAGTGCGGGACCTAAAAAGTGAGAAATATGAAGACCAAAGAATGTCTAGTCAGAGTGAAGAAGGCAGTCGCCTGGAAATTAAAGAAGAAGCTCGGAAAGGTGAAATTCATAAGGGCAGGCTGCCAGATTTCCAGCAGAGCTACGGAATGAGGGTGATTGAGGAGGCAAAACAAAATATTTTGGAGAAAGCCGTCATGGAGATGAACAGGGACAGAAATCATAATTATCGGTTGCAGGCTAGTGAGCATTCGAAAGGGACGGTCCACCATTATCCCCTTTCCGAAAAAGAAGAACATTTCAAGGGTGAGGAGAGGCTTAGTGACGCGAGAGCTGTTGAATTGATGAGAAAGGAGCATGCCCAAATGCAACATCAGCACCAGTTGAGCCGAATGGCATCAGGTAGGTAACATTTTGTTACGATTTAAAAAAAAAGGGGTTAATCGCATACAGACAATTAAATGAATGTATCCGATTTACCTCTTCAGTCGCCTCTGTAGGTTAGCACCCGTGTTGAGTTACGACACGCCTCCGATTACATGGCATGTAGGGACTTGAACAAGTATAAGCGCGCTACCACCTTGCCATCGAAGTCGCTTTGTCTTGCTCTGCCAACGACCCCATCGGTTTTTCGGACATTGTTGGTATTGTTTCCGTGTTTTCCGTGTTAGAAAACTGGTTCACGTTCTTGATATCAACCCACACCGACTACAAGTGACAATGGACAAGCTGAGATATGCTTACCATTGGCATTGTAACAAGCGTTAGCTTTATTATTTTATTATTATTGTTTAAATAGGCTGACGTAGGCTAAAGCCTTTTGAACAGTCATAAGTCACTTCACGCTCCACAAGTCTGGGAGTTTAATTTTATTGACGAACACAGCCAAGTTCCCCAAGCTTGACTTGGAGGAGATACGTGAAGGCACTCGAGTCTCTCCCTCCAGAGAGCACTACACTTGCAGAGAAGGTGTTCTGCTGTTTCCTCTTCCAGTCCACAGTGGCGACATTCCCTTCTTGTAGCCATGTCGGCGTTAGCTTTACTTAACCATGCACGGGAACGAGCCTATATTTACTAACTTAAAACTATATTTATTCAAGATGAAACTAAAAGTCAGGAACGTTTCAATGTAATGACACACGCAGAGCGGGATCCTATGCTTACGGAGCCGTTTCCCTCGTCAGGCGGTCAAAAAATGCTACCACCGCCAGCGTCCTACCCCAAAGTGCCATACATATCCGGCAATGAAGAGTACCATGTCAAGTATGAGGATAACACGGACCCTGCGGCCAACCGCCAAGAGATTGAACAGCAGAGTTTGCTCATGAAAAGTACGACAGTAAGTGGTGATACTTCTACCACTTATACTACCCTCCTCACTGTGCCTCATTCCAACCATGCATATAACAATTTGTATGCACCTGCAGAATATGGAGAGCCGTATCCAGGAAAATCTCAAGGTAAATATATGCTACGAATCAGAGATCCAATTTTTCACATCTTCCTATAATTTCATCTTTCTCCCCTAACCGTAGAGGTTATCTTCTACAGCAGGGGTTACCAACGTCCACGTCCAACGTCCATCAGGGGGTCCACGGGCCAAAGTAAGAAAAGGAAAATAAGTTATTGGAAATTTGAAATAAAATACAGTAAGTTATGGCACTGAACTCGAAAATCCGACAGATACCAGTCCTAAGCCTTCAATTAAATATTAGCACGTAATTGTAGGCATAAAGTACTTGATCTTGGTCCTAGAATTTAACGGTTTTTCTGTCACAGCCATGATGGTCCACGGAAAACTATAAAATGATCTAGTGGTCCACGGACAAAGAACCGGTCCGAGTTTACTCGAACATGCTTTCCAATTTATCAAAATTAGCAGATAGAGAAAATGAATTATTTCATGGTAAATTATTTTTCCAATGGTTAAATTTCCGATGTTTCGGGGGGGGGGGGGGGGGGGGGGTTCCCATCTGACGTCACTGGAAGTGAGGTAATTTCTAGATAGGTCAGACCAACACATCACACAGCAATAATGGTAGGGCACGCAATGCATTTAAGCGTGAATTTTCTATCATTTTCTAAAAAACAAAATTTTTGCACAAAACCAAATGGTTTTTTGGAAAAGCAACCTGTCCGGTTTCGTTACTCAATTTAACACCTAAAACATGCCTGAAGGTAGAAATAATCGACAGAAAGGTTTCGCAGAAAAATAATTTTTTAATCATTTTTCATGAAAATTTAGTTATTTTTATTTTTTTACCCCCAGAAGCAAACTATGAGTGACTTTACAGTGTACTTCAGTGGTAACCAGGATAAAACAGGACAGAGAGGAACTGGCTTTTTTGTGACAAAGAGAGCAAGAGGGAAAGTAATAGGATTTGAGCCCATCAGTGACAGAATATGTAAAATTCGTATTAAAGGAAAATTTAGAAATATAAGTATACTGTCTGCATACGCGCCAACCGAAGAGGCAGATAACGACGAGAAAGAAGCCTTCTACGACCAGATGACTTATTCCATTGAGAACATACCACAATATGACATCACTGTAGTACTAGGTGACTTCAACGCGAAGATCGGAAAGGAACCATTTACCCAAACAACATGTGGCCTCTTCTCAAAACATCAAACTACAAATGAAAACGGTAGACTCCTGATTGGAATGGCAGCAGCGAACAAACTTGCGGTGATGAGTACCTACTTTCAACACAAAAAAATACACCTAGGGACATGGACGATCACTGGAACTACAGAGACGAATCAAATAGACCACATCCTAGTATCAGCTAGACACGCATCGTCGGTAATAGATGTGAAGACCTGCCGAGGACCTAACTGTGATTCCGACCATTTCCTAGTTAAAGCAGTGATGAGAGAGAAACTGTCCAACGCCCAAAAAAGAAAGCCAAAAGAACGTACGGTGTGGAACCAAGAGTTATTTAAAGTACAAGATGTAAAAGATAATTTTCAACGTGAGATACGAAATAAGCTGCAAGAACAAAGAGAAGAAAGAGCAGAAGACGAGAATGTAAATGATATAAACCATAAATGGGAACAACTTAGAGAAGCATTGACAACAGTGACTAGAGACATTATTGGAGAGAAAGAGCGCGTAAGAAATGAGTGGTTTGATGATGAATGTGTACAAATAATACAACGGAAGAATGAAGCCAGAAAGAGGAAATTACAAAGAAACACCAGGTCGGCCCAGGAAGAATATGATGAACTCAGAGGAGAAGCAAACCGAGTATGCCGCAGAAAGAAGAAAGAAATGATTAACAAAAAACTAGAAGAAATAGAAAACAAAAGGCAGCAAAATCAGACCAGGAAATTTTATAAAGACACAGACTGGTTCAGGAAAGAATACAAGGCGAGACTAAGCGGTTGCAAAGATAAGAATGGGAAACTACTTGGCGAAGAGGAGAGTATTATGGAACGATGGACCGAGTACTTCAAAGAACTACTCAACAAAGAGAGCGACACTACACCAGAAGAAGAACCACTACCACAAACTGCGGAAATGCTTATACCCCCACCAACACTAATAGAGGTAGAAAACGCCATAAAAAGGATGAATAACTATAAAGCACCAGGCAAAGATGGCATCACCAGTGAAATACTAAAATACTCTGGGTCAGAGGTTGTAAAAGAACTACATGACATTATTACAAAGATCTGGGCAAACGAATGTATGCCGGAAGCATGGCAAACAGGAACTATAGTACCGATTTACAAGAAAGGCGACAAGTTGGACTGCAATAACTACAGAGGAATTACACTCCTTAATACTGCCTACAAGACTTTCTCAAATCTTCTATTAAGAAAAATCTCACCGTATGCAGAAGAAATAATAGGCGAGTACCAATGTGGTTTTAGACCAGCCAGGGGAACTGTTGACCAAATCTTCGTTGTACGGCAAACTATGGAAAAATGCTACGAGCATAATACGGACCTACACATGCTCTTTGTGGATTTTAGACAGGTTTTCGATTCTATTTGGAAAGACAGCCTATATAACACAATGATCCGACAAGGAATACCAAAAAAACTAGTTAATCTAGTAAAAATGACTATGGAAAACGCCAGAGCCAGTGTAATAATAGACGGACGATGTGGAGAAGAATTCCCACTCGGCAGAGGGGTACGACAAGGAGACGCCCTCTCAGCTACACTGTTCAACCTGGCACTGCAAGCAGCGTTACAGAATATAGTAGAGAGTGGGACAATTGTATACAAGTCACAAATGATCTGCGCATATGCGGATGACATAGTCATAATCACTAAAAATAAGAAGCAACTAGGAGAGATACTTGCTAGACTATGTGTAGAGGCGAGTAGAGCTGGACTAGAAATAAATGTCTCAAAAACTAAGTATCTAGTAATGTCAGCGTTAGAAAGGAGACGGAGAAGTGACAACCTGACTGTACAAGGAATGGCTTTCGAGAATGTAAAGAGCTTCATCTACCTTGGTGCAGAAGTAAACAACCAAAACAAAACTAGCGCAGAGATAGACAGAAGAATAACAGCAGCCAATAGAGCATATTTTGCCAACCTAAAATTGCTCAAGTCAAGACTTATCTCTAGAGCCACAAAACTACGAATATACAAAACCCTTATAAGACCAGTTGCAACATACGGATCGGAAACCTGGAATCTCACTGTAAACGATGCCAACAAACTACGTGTACTCGAAAGAAAGATAATAAGGAGGATATATGGACCCCTTTACGAGTACGGAGAATGGCGTATAAGACACAACGCTGAAATCGACGCCGCTCTCAACGGAGAAGACATAGTAAGGTTCATTAAAGCACAACGATTAAGGTGGCTGGGACACGTTGTAAGGATGTCTGAAGAACGCATGCCACGAAAAATGTACAAAGCAAGCATGACGGGAAGACGACTACCAGGACGGCCAAGAAACCGCTGGAAGGACGAGTTAGAGAATGACCTTCGCGAGTTGGGAGTCTCCAGATGGTGGAGCGTTGTGCAAAACCGAGAAGAATGGAGGAGTGTTGTCGAGCAGGCCAAAGCCCACCAAGGGCTGTAGAGCCGGAAGAAGAAGAAGAAGAAGAAGCAAACTATCAGGGGGCAAGCGACCCCCTGCATTTTGTTAACATTAATAACGACTACAAGATATGTGAATTTAAAAGAAATCGTTGGAGCCGTTTTTGAGAAACAATTTTTTTAGACATTTTTTTGGAGTTTTTTGAGAATAAAACCCCCCAAATTGAGTTAGCCCAAAATAAAAAAAATGGTCTCGAGGTATGATTTTTGTGAAATATGTAGATATTGTATATGTATGTAATACTAGCAGTAGACTATGGAGATATAATTCTATTTTGCTATAATATACAGTGCATTCTCCGTAAAACTCTTTTCCGCAAAAAAAAAAAAAAAAAAAAAACATGAACAAAATAATAATCAATTAATTATTAATAACATAAACAACAAGAAACAATGCCTACAAACTAGACTAACACCACCATCCTCGAATCCCATATTCACTATTTAAAGATAGGTTGTTATAATGCTGTGAATCATCGAGAAAAAGTGAAATGAATGACAATTTGTTTTACATTTTCTAGAATTTCCATAGATTGAACATAATGAGTATGTTTAGCTTATTCAGGCTACCCAAGCACTTCTGTGTTCGCCAAAGCACTTCCAAGCCAAACTGTAGATGTACGGATATATGTATTTTTTACTCTTATAGCCTTACTTAGTTCAGACTTGTGCTGTGATCTGATTTGCTGCGCCTGATGCGGGTATAATAATTATGTTGTATGTTTCCAGGACATCCTGAAATGTATGAGGAGATTTTTGTTGCAAAACCAGGAGAGTATTATAGAGCAGAAGTTGGTCCTAATTTTCATCAAAAGCTCATGGAGCTTCCGAGCTATAGTCAGGAGTCAAATAGAGTTACCCTTATCGGACCTGACCCGTCGACTCATCAGTACGTTGTCAAAGCAGACCCTGGTTTACCTCCTCTACCAGGAACCAAACTTTCAGGTAAGTTACAGTAATAAAAATAATAATGAAGTCTTTATTGAAAAAATAACATAAATATAGATACAGCGAGATTAGGACCTATGGCCCTCTCTTACACCTAACTGTACATATCTATGACAGTTAAATTAAAATATTTGCATATAAAAAACTACATTCATACCGGTTATTATTATTATTTGAAGGACTACTTGCCTTGCCCTGGCAGCGACCCCATGAATATTCGGGCATTATATACAATATTGTTTTCGGGCGAATTGGTAGAAGTAGCCCACACGATGCCAAGCTACACCGGAGACAAGCTTATCATTACATTGGCGCAATGTAACAGATGTAAGAAAAACTCACAAAGTTCGGGTGTAAGTCCCGAGGGGATGATACTGATGATAGTCATGGGCGTATTTGGCTTTGTGCGGATGTAGGCACTGCCCTTGTTGCGGACATTACTAATTATTGTATGGGGGTGGGGTTTCCCATAATAAAACCGCTATTTTACATTTTTTTTAAATGTTTATAATCGAAATAACCTACTTTCTTATCCTTAAATAAAATGTCATAAATAATTATTTAAATCCGCCACTGATGATAGTCTCCCATCATAGAAGTAAATACATCTTTACTCTGCCATAAAACTCGTGGTTGTTAGATATTTAAGAAAACAATGACACTTACATTATTTGTGATGAAGCATTAGAATCCAGACTTACATTATTATATTAACTTACAGAACATCAGCTGGTAGCATATGATCCGTCAACAAATGAGCAGGGGATTATTACATTACACGGGTCAACATCGCACTTCCAAAATTTGCCTTCTTACGCCGATTATGAGTAAGTAGCCCCGTATTCTCAAGTAGGTTAAAGCATATTTGATTAGTAAAATATTGTAGAAACATGCGAAAGAACTGTAGAACGGCTGAGCTTTAGAGCAAATGGAGCCCCGAACTTTCCGCTCTTTTGCACTAAGTCAAATTTTTTATTAAATTTGAATCGTAGAGTCATAAATGAGATGTCATAAAGTGGAAAAAGTGCTACTGTTAATTTTGATATATCGTCACCCTAAAGTCAGAAGGCAGAAGTCAAAATTTCGACATAATTGAGTTTAAAGGTGCTTTTGATAATAACAAACAGTCAGATACGCCCTTCTAATCTTATTTTTCACTTATGATTTTTTTGGCACATGCAAAGGTAGAACTTACAACAAGGTCACTAAATCTGATCATAACTCAATTTCCCAAAAAATGTTGGTTACGCCCTTCTGACCTTAGGGTGGCGATATAGTAGGGCTAACACCAATTTTTTACAAAACAAGTTCTTTAACTGTGGCCAACTGTGTTAGTAACGGCTACAAAATGTTCATCGTAGCGTAGAAGAATATTTTTCCTAGTTTAATGACACCCACTTATATACTGTATATGATATACTTATATTGTTATTACTAAATTAGATATAGAATTTAGAGTTTTATTTTGATTTTTTATGATGTTTAATTGAATAAAAATTTTCTTTCTTTCATGCATAGCTCTACGAACGATACTTAATGAGTAACTTGACTTTGAATTAAAAATGGAAAGTGGAGGGTCCCATTTGCCCTTAAGCGGGTAGTAATCTAGGGGCTTAAGAACCGTTATTTAATTTTTACAGGTACGCCGGAGGACACCCGAGTAGTTCCTACGATTATGTTCCTAATGCTGCTGCATCTCAGTGGGGTGACCAATATTACCAAAGTGAGTGAAAACAAAAAAATACTGCAGAGAATTCTAAGACCACTTAAGTAGTGGTACGGACTATGGATTATATTGGCGATATTGATGCTTCTTAACTTGTGGCATGATTGTGTTAAATATAGTGACATAACACAACCGGTTGCTTTCTCAGCCAAGTTATGGCTGTTTAAGGAAAAATATATTTTTTCGTTGAAAGAATAGACGAAAAATCCATGACAACTGTAATAATGCATGTAGGCTATTGTATTATGCAGTGCCAGCACATTGTTCACATTTGGCCCATCTGCCCAATGAAATTCTTCTATCGACCAATCAAATACTTAAGGATTGGTAGGCGAAAATAAATTCTCAGAACAATTATTAATCATACTTAGATAGATAATTGAAGCCACTCATTATTATTTACTAGTATTATACTAATTGATTAGTAGGAAAGCATGTACGGGTAAACACGTACAGGTTCTTTTCTTATGATGATTGTTATGAATTTTCTAGATTCAGAGGTAATGAAAGAGTGTGTAAACTGTGCCGCAGCCTTTACACCCCTATGGCGAAGAGACGATGAGGGTCACTATCTCTGCAATGCTTGTGGCCTCTACAATAAAGTTAATGGAGTAAACAGACCTCCTATCAAGTCAAACACCAAAAAATATAGCAATGTAAGTTACAACGTCTAGAAATGTCGTAACATTTTAAATATGCCCAACGAATAGTTTTTCTCGGGGACTTTTTGTTATCGGGGAATTTCTAATGCTTTTAATTCATATAATTTGATAGAAATAAATTTATAGGTTAAGCTCATTTAACAGTTGTATCTAGGCATAATTACAAACGCTTCCAAGACTGTATGTAAGTACGCTTTGATTTCGACCACGGCCCATCAGTCCGGATTTTACTGCTTCATCATAATGTTCCAATCAGCTTTATTGTTACTAAGAGACAATAGGAAGGGGGAAAAGCCTTATAAGTGTAAAAATCAAATATCTCTTGAAATATTAATCATGTCAAAAATATCAGAACCAATAGGTGAAATTTTTCGATGGATTTCGATACATGATAAGTATGCCTCTTGGCTCGTTCAAAAGCCAGATTGGGCACAATAAATAATTATTGAATTTGATTTGTACAAAAAACGATTGGTGTGGTAGTCCCAAAGAAGGAGTTAAAGAAGCCAATTTATGTGAGTGAAGACCACATGTATTATCCCGAAATGTAGAGCAGCATTTCTACTAATGTAATGAATATTTTTGACGGCTCTACGATTGATATTTCCTGTGTACGATAAACTTGGATTGGGGGTACCTACTTCCATTTGTTCTCAAAACTATTAATATAGTTAAATAAGATCATAAAAAAATTGTCGTTTACAGCCTCAAATGCAGCCCAATAACAGGCGGACCGGGGTCGAGTGTGCCAACTGTCGAACAACAAATACTACATTATGGCGCAGAAATAATAACGGAGAACCAGTCTGCAATGCATGTGGACTTTACTACAAGCTACACAATGTAAGTAAAGGCTTAAGGCGCATATTCCACCGACCTGCTAGTGCTTAACAAATACGGTGACGTGGTAACAGACATTCAAGACTTAGGTGAGGTTTCCACCGACCTCGCATTGCAGAATGCAAATGACATTGACGGAAATTTGAATTTTTCTTTTTATAGAAATCTATTAAAATGTATGTACCTAACATATCCCATGAAGCAATTTTTTAATTTTAGTTTGCTTGTGATTTTACTCTATGATCATTGATCAATTTTAACTATGGCAAAGAGTAAAACAAACATTTCCGTCAATGTCATTTGCATTCTGCAATGCGAGGTCGATGGAAACCCGCCTAAGTCTTGAATGTCTGTTACCCCCTCACCGTATTTGTATTTAGCCCTAGCAGGTCTGTGGAATCCCCGCCTAAGCGGGTTGTACTCGACTTAAGTCTTTAAAAGCCAGCTATTTAGATAGCCAGTTAAATGCACAGAAACAAACCGCGCCTGTTAAATTGTTCATTTGTTTTTTATTTGCCACTATTTTCTTGTTTTTATGTTGGAACCCTACAACTGCAAGGTTATCAGATTTCCCCCTACGTATCACCGCTTTCGTTAATACTTAGCTTATGGTTTGGCACCATCTATTCTATGTTATATCTGCCTATTACTGATCTATTATATTTCTAGTTTGATTTGCAAATTTGTTTGATTTGGTGCAGAACTGTCAAGTCAAGGTCAAGCTGAAGCTGTTGATGGTATAAATCGCCATAGTTGCCGTGAAAGACATGGTTTATATATATATAGACTTGGGATGTAATCTTTATTATTCTGAAATGGTTTCTAGGTGCCACGTCCGTTGACAATGAAAAAGGAAGGCATCCAAACAAGGAAGAGAAAACCAAAGACAAATGGGATGCACCATATGATTAAACAGGAAAAATCCCATCTTGGTAGGTACGCATCACCATTTCATACCGTAATGACACAGTAATCGCACACAGTACATGCATGATATGTACCAATTTCTAAAGCTAATTGGCCACAATTGTTGAATTTGATTTGCACGAAAAACATTGGTTTGGTACCTAGTCCCGAGAAAGGAGTTCAAGAACCAATTGGTATTAGTTAAGGTCACATGTCATAAATCGTAATGTAGAGGAGCATTTCTGCTAATTTAGCGGCAAGTTTTTACGGCTCTACGATCGATATTACCTATGTAAATCGATTTTGCGCAAAAAACGCGTAGTGGGGGTACTCCGATTTGCTCTTAATGGTACTAAATTATGGCAAGCGAAAAAATAATAATATCATAAATAAATTTAATAGTAACAGTTGAAATATAGCCTACTCAAGGTGAAAACTGTTAAGTAATGAAATTCTGAAAATAAAGACCTTAAAAAACCATAAGGATACTTATGCAACTGCCTAGTTTTCTCGAACCTCATGAAGCTCAGAGTTGTCAGAGGTAGATACCGTCGTTGAATTATTAGGATAAAGAGACTAACGAATTTGGTTATTATTTTGTTATTATTATTAGATATTAAAGGGGTTTCATCGTCTGGGGCTTGGAGGGCTGCTGATTTGATGTTTGAAAGTCATCACAAGGACTTGGCTCATGCGCACTCCATTGGCTCTCTCGCTGACAACAACTATCGTCGTTCCAGGAGTCCTCTACTTCCCAACTCAACATTGCTCAATCAACAGATTTCTCAGTAAGTACACATTTTACCGATCCAGCGGCTATTTCGATGTTGTGATTTGTTTATCAAATAACAATGGCAAATGAAAGAGGCAATCAGAAGCGCTGTAATATTACCCAATCAGAACTTAGCTTTTATGGTCAGTCGAGTAGCTTTATAACTATCCCCTTGTAAATAAATAAATAAATAAATAAGGACTTTTTTTTGTTCTTTTACTAAGCCAACTTAGCGGAGTTAGGGCTATAAAGACCTCTCTTACACTGAACTAGGTAAGCCCGGGACCGCCTGCTTTACATGCCCTCCGAAGCATGGCCAGAAAATGTAGCCAGTGTGAGACTCGAACCTATAGCCTTTCGGGTGAAAGTCCGTACCACTACTCTACATGTCCTGTTTTTTTTACGTTATTTCTATTGATTTCAGCGTGCCTCCGCTCGATCCAGTTTTGCGAAACTTACATGAAGAAGAAGAATTACTATCGGGAGGACGGCTGATTATTCGACAGCCCCCACCATCCGATAGCAAACCTGGATGACTTTCCATGGCAACTCCTCCACTGTAGGAACTTCTGTTGCTTTATGTGTTACTTTTACTACTTTAAGAAATAGGTTATACAAAATAGACATGTCTCTATTTTGCCTTGTATTCCCTATGGGTCATATTGTTTATTTATTTTTTAACTATTTTTGTTGTACTTAAGAATGATAAATTATCAAATCAGTATGAAGTGTTGTACTGTATATCAAGTACATTAGTCATTATTGGCAAATAATAATAATTTAATACATATCTCATGTGCCGTAAATAAATGGTATCGTTACTGAACTTTGGCACAATCTATTTATCGCTTCATATTGCCGACCCGTACCTCAACGTTGGTTTGAGTATGCGTAAGAATGCTTAATAACTACGTACAGTTAGACAAAACCTTTGCCTTCCATTTAGTTCCTACTCAATAGTATGCTGCTCTATTTTCTAATATACACATTCCGTCACCATGGATGAAAGAGCAAATAGAATGTCACTGACGCAAAACTGGCGAGAAATTTGAGACTAGTTGGTGTTGAGTGTGTATTCATGATGGTTGTCGGCATTGAGGCGCCAGATTTATTTATGCAAGGGAGATTAGCTGAAAGAAAATATACCGTACATATTACTTCACTGCCAAATTACTAAAAGGACTTAGCTCTATTAGTATCTATTAGTACTCTATTTGTACTAACTTACTAGTACATGTATTATATTCTATCGTTGTCTTTTATGCCTACTCGACATGATCGTTTATATTTTGAAGACAATTGACTGGCATGACATTGAGAAATGTACTTGCCATTGTTTACATACTACTTATTTTACTATCCTCTTTGGTTTGTATTTGTTTTGGTTTGGGGCTAAAACGCCCATTATGACAAATGTGAAGTGGTTTTCCAGATGATTCTTAAATTTTATTAAATACTGTCAAACTTTTTAAGTGCATTTTTGAAGAACCGAGCATGGACACTTACATCGTACATGTATTCTTCTAGCTGGTCATCCGTAGGGACGGATCCCATTTGTTTAATGTACATCTGTTTGGACCATTCAGTTAAATCTTTCAAAAGCATACCAAGGGATCCATTAGCGTCCTGAAAGAGTAATCCAGTCTATTCAGATAGGTACTCTGCAGTAAGAGGCAGTGGTGGCCAGATGTAAGTGGCTTTTTCATAGTATGTTACAATATTGCTATTTTTCAAATATTCTGTACCTACCATAGCCTGCCAATCGAAATAAGCAGACTGGCATTCCTATGCTTATACATAGGATGCAGTATTTCAGGGCTTTGTGATTTTTTTCATGAAATCACAGGATTGTAGTTACAAAATATTTGCGTCCCACTTTCGGATTTTGGCCACTTGGTAGCGCTTCGGTGTTTCCCGCACAAATTTAAAAATTGAAATGTAGTAGTCAATATCAATTTAATGTGTCATTTCATATTAATAAATCTATAATGATCCAAATTTAATGAAACCAACTAGTTTTTTGTATCATTCGCACACCTAGGCCTATCTACAGTACAATGGTCAATGAATATTTAAAAAAAAAAATGCTCGTGGTATCGTACGCAGTATGTATTAATGTATGGAAGTATCACATACAATACTTCAAATTATGTTCCAACATGAGTTTAGAAGGAGTACTGTACTTTGCGTTATGGCAAGCATTCATTAGGGCCTTTTCGTACAGGCCACTGGGGGTTTGACATTTTAAACCAAAACCAGCTGTATGGGGAAAGTGGCAAAAAACGTCTTTGCGTCGTCTTAGCATACTGTCACAGTAGACCATGTATTGGGCATTTTTCACAACCCCTATTTATTCAGACAGGTAGTTCCTCACTAACGCAATACGGTGACACCTACCATGTTCCCTTCCTTTTGACTCTGTAAGCCATGGGTGGCAAGTGAAAACTCAGAAAACTCAAGGTGAGTTCCATGGAAAAGGCTTTTAAAATACAGCATAATACAATAACATTAATGTAATAACAAATGTACAGTAATTTACAGGGAAGAAGAAGGAACACAACTAATATTTTTGACTTTTTCCTTCTGGGAGAAATTGTCTTGCATTGACTTAAAGTTTCCACTCGAATTTCCTTGCTTCAACATTTTCTCTGGCGGGACGAGACGCCTCCTCTGCTCCAGTTCCTCGAAATCTGCTGCCCTAAAAATGTCAATAATATTAGCCTACCGATACATACCAATTAAAATAAGACAACATATTTTGTTTTAGTTAATGTAAGCTGCAGTGGACCCATAGAGGACCACTGTCCCAAATTATTACTTCGCAAGCCCCATGCATGCAAAGGCTTAAAAATGCTTCTCGTAAGTTGTACAGTAACTTGTTCGACTCGGTGTGTTTGGGGAGTGTAATAAGTGACTTAATTAGGCTACAAGACGGCAACAATGCAACATTTTCAGAAGAATTAAAGCTATTGCGGGTTTAATATAAATTACTCACTTACCTTTTAGAAGTATTATTGTAGGCCTACTGTACTTTACATAATGTGTAGCATAGTGTGAACTCTGAAGTTTTCAATCCAACAACCGAACTTATTTTATTATAGTAAAGTATAAATAATTAGATTACTCGTGACTTCGTGGTATTTCATTTTAATAAACAAAAAATAACAAAAACTTAGAGTTTTAGAAAAACTTGTTATAACAACCCGAATTAGTAAAACCCAAATAATCGTTAAGAAATTAACTTTGTCTAAGAAACCCACTTGTGTTAGTATAAAACCCTGAGCGCTTTCGGCAAGAACTGCCATCTACAGAGGGAAACCCACTAGCACAGTTACACCTTATCTGCGATTTGAGACTTGCTCAACTCGAGGAGAAGATACTAATTCGGGTTGTTATAACAAGTTTTTCTAAAACTCTAAGTTTTTGTTATTTTTTGTTTATAGTAAAGTAGGTATTGCTGTAGAGATTGAATCAATAAATAATTTTTATCATTTTTGTTTATCAAAAACCCACTCATTTCTGCTGCGTTGTTATTGTTTTGAAAATGAATGTTGACTTCAAAACAGGCAGCCAATAGTAGGCCAAGTTTTATAGAACGTTCGAATACACTCACAATTGTTTCTTAATAAATTAATTTGATTGGTTAAAACTGGGACGCAAATATTTTGTGACTCGGCTCATGTGATTTTCCTATTTGGAATCACAGACGGCCCTATACTGACTAGCATTCTATAGTAAATATTATTCTATGGTACCTACTTACTGTTTTCGGCTAATAATAATGGCTTTGTCTTTTAAAAAACGTAGAGAAAAAGTAAATATGCCTTTAATAAAGTTTTTAATGTTTCTCATAACTTTTTTTTTTTGCATTAAAAGCAACATACAATAGATGTATAGGGGATAGGTCTTTTTTATTTTTTTAATATTGATAAGCTGCATTGTCGTTTCCGTATCATGTTAAAGTCCCAGTATTTCATAGCTAATTGTATTATTAACAACTTACATGCTCGACAATGCTTTCCATTTCTTGGCTTATATCTTCAATAGTTTCATTTTTTTCCACCGAGCTGCCAGCAACCGCAAGAGCGGTGGTTGTTGGAACTCCAGGGGCACTCACAGCCATCTGAAACGAAATTTATCATCGCAGTCACTTGTGCGACCTTAGGTGCCTATTCCACTGAGCAATTTTACTTCAAATTTGATTTTGTCATTGACGTTTGTTTTGTTTTAAGGAGACTGTTATGTAGATACTTAACTTATCTATTATAAATTAAGTTATAACATGGTAGTAGACATCATTAATAAGTCTCTACCATGTTATAACTTAATTTATAATAGATAAGTTAAGTATCTACATAATAGTCTCCTTAAAACAAAACAAACGTCAATGACAAAATCAAATTTGAAGTAAAATCGACTTGGTCCTGGACCTGGCCTATAAAAATACTGTAGGCTATAATATATTATTCCACGTGCACCCAACTACACACGCAGGTATATGGGCTATCTACACTTCCCCTAGAACCTCAGTGTTACGCCGATTACGTCCTATTTAACTATCTCAATGCTTGATACCTATTTAATTCATCGATTTTTAAACTTATCCTTCATGCACACAGGCGCTGTAAAATTCTTCGAATATTTGCACGGGTCCAATTGTACAGACTGACTGTATAATATCAAAAACAATGGTAGATGCTGATGGTTGTGTACATCATAATGTTGACATGACCTTTGTGACGAGCTGCTATCATCTCTTCAGCCAGCCATAAATTAATGTTACTCCGGGGAGTATAGCAGCCTATTGTGTAAAAAATTGAAGAAAAAAATGTTATTAAGTCAAATCAACAAACCTGTAGAACATATGTTGCAAAGAAGGTTGCAAAAATGAAAGGCAATGACCGTGCCATGTCTGGTCACAGAATCTGATGCTGAATTTAAACTACGCAATGATTATTAGCATGTCATTGAGCAAACAGTGCCATATGGCCTCGAATAACAAGTGTGAGGATTCGATCATTATTGTAAATCCGCATATGCAGTGATATGCGCATGATTAAAAGCTAGATCTAATTTGAAAACAATGATTGATGTGCAAAGGAAATTACTGGTTAGGGCAAGCTTGTCTGAAAAATGTAATTGTTTGACCAGCCAATCAGAAACAAATAGATCAGTGACTTAGCCTTAAACTAACTGCCAAAGATGGAGACTGAAGATATGTCGGATGTTCATACTTTTGAAATTCATTTGGGATAATTTTACTAATACATCCTCAGGTAGGTAAAGGTAGTCCCGAGGGAACGTCTTGTTGTCATCGGAGTTCTTGCCTGTTTGATATCTCTTCTTCAGTTGCAATCTATCGATTGGCCTGCAGTAAATATTTTTTTCTTCACGTCCATTCTACCCTGTCCTTGAGTTACAAAGTAGGCCCCGCACCTCAGATCTTGTTTGACGTCTTCTGCTTTTACCTTCCTTGGTCGGCCACTGGCATTAGTGCTCTCAATGGGGCCTTCTATGGTAATGATAAGGAGCTTTCAAGGTCGCAGTGATGAGTTACCAAACTCCTAAATACGGAGTCACAAAATCAATGCTAGTCCGGGCAGTAGGTTACATGTGTTTTAAAGCAATTGAGTGTTTCCACAGGGGAAAGTTTTACAAGACTTCAAACTTAAAATGAAAATTTAATGATTATTATTAGCTGAACCTGAGATCTTGTGATCTAGGCCTATAGTAATTTAAATTATAGCATATCCTTAGTTGGAATGTATTGTATGTAGTCTGCGACAATTCTTTCCATCTCCGTTATTTATTTGGGTTTATTAACCTTGAGACCAGCTAATTATACCTATTGGTTCCGTATACTAATATGTGCTTGAAGTCTTCTGAGTACCTACGGTAATGTCTTCTTTGGCTGGTCGCTGGCATTGCTATCAATGGTATCTTTTATAGTATGGCGTGATGAAGTCACTCATTGCTAATCAGGACGGTGCGCCATCCATACTTGGCCCTTCCCACATATCGCTACTTCGGAAGAAAAGACAACTAAAAAATGTTTTTTTCGACTTAATAACATTTTTTTTTTTTTTAAATCCATTTTGCGTTAATGTAGTGTGAGCATGTTGAAACAATTAATTAGATATTATTGCCTTCTCTCTCTTTTTAAATTTTTTTGACCAAAACGTTTTACAAGTCAATATTATAGCCTACTTTTAGAAAAAATGCCGATTTTAAACAAAAAGATGAAAACTGGGGTATATTGGTTTTCCTACGCTGCGGGAAACGAGATAAAAAAAAATCTAGATCCGCTGCGGCCAAAATGGCGACGTAGCGCTATTCGGTGAACCTTTGGCCAACTTTCCCCCCAGCCCCCAGGTCTCATACCTATTTAAAACCTGACGGCTTCTGGATAATTAGGAAAGTGATAAAGTGCAGCAACTCGAAAAAAATGCCAATTTTCGACGAAAAAACGCGTTTTTCGGGGGCAATTTTCGCGGGGAAAAAATGGATTCGAAAAATTTAAAACCACTTTGCTACATTCCACTATTCTTCCTCTTTACAACTATGTAACCTGCTTCGCTACCCGACTATCCGTTTTGCCACACAAGGGGGGTGCGCGAGGCGCCTACATGCGGGAAAAGGGTACCTCCCGCTGTGTATGCATAAAGTTAAAAAATTCCACAGCCTGCAATTTTTAACCGACATGAATAGTTAATATGTCGTTGAAGGCATCGATGGGAGTATACAAGAGGTGGTTCCATCATCCCCCCTCCCCCTCTAAAATCGGGTCAAACACAAAATTTCACACGATATTCTCGAAATTATTCCCGTTTTCGATAATTTCGAAAAATCTACCTACTTTTTCGTGGTCAAAATGTTTCGTAAATTTGCAGTTTCACATACTGTTTACAAATGTAAACAAAAACTCAAGAAATCTACCAATTTAGGCCTACCATTTTGGCTACAGTGTATATATCTTCAAGTTTCACGTTAAAAATGGCCCATGTTTTGCTTCCTATTTCTATAATAGGTATTTATATGTTGTTGTTGTTGTTTCTAACGCCTGCTTTCAGCATTTCTGCTTTAAGTAACCCTGTCAGCCTGGCGGGGGGAGTGAGTCTGTTTGTTAACATGAGGCACCCTATGGGCAGACTCTTTCACCTCGGGGAAAGGGGAGTTGACTAACAGGGTGGACCTCCTGATTATAGTGGATTCCGAACCACTTGGGGAACATGGTAGTCACACGATTAAATTGGAGGTGGCCAGGACTCGACTTATACTGCCTAAGCGAGTTATCATGTCCCACCATGTTCCCCTGCCAACGCTGTGCACACTACCAAGTTGCCGCAGTTTGAAACATGCTCTGCTGTAATGGAATCAACATGGTAAGGCCGTTGGCTAAAGTATTTATATGACCGAGCGTCATAGTTTCTGGTTTTAGGATACTTATATATTTCTTCTAGACATGTTACCACATCCGAAATAACTATGTTTTACTCAGCCCGGAACCAATATTGAAATGGGAACAAAGTATCAGATCCCACTAATTGGCTAAGCTTAGGCACATGCATGCATTTAAAATTTTTTAAATTTAAAAAGTTTACATGCGAAAATTTCGATGATTTCAAAAATTGGCGGGAAAAAAGTTTTGCCAACAAGAAGGAAGTGTTAAATTTGAAGGTAAAAAATTAAAATTTTAAGTAAATAACCGACTAGGGCACGAAAACATAAAAAAACAATAAATAAAAAATAATGCATTATTTTTTTTATTTTTACAACTTGCGTATCTTTGCGTATCTTTTTCGCTTCCATTGCGTATAATTTTAATTTTCCGAACGGCAGCCCATTGGGCAGCCCTGGTTAGGCGCTAAACGCAAAACGCATTGTTTTATTTGTTTACAAAAATACAAATTATAATTTTCATTTTTATTTTTCCATCCATTCCATGATTTTTATTTTTTAACATTTAATATTGTCCTGTTAATATTTTTAAGGTAAAGTATTTATTGCATTGAAGTAACAATCGCTAAATGTTTACTTAAGCTACCCCGATAATATACATGTCGGAAGAAAATGCATATTAAATGGAGGGTAAATAATAAAGGATATGATTGTAACCAAATTTCATTATTTTATAGCCCCTACACAGTCAGTAATAATTACATTACCTTATCTAAATGACAGTAATAATGATCTCGTGTAAGGTGGACAAAGTTGGAATGACGAAAAATAATGATAGGGATCCGGATTTTCTGATCACAGCTTCATCATTACTGAATAGTAATGATATTACTGTGTCGTGTACATATGTAAATAAGTGGCAGCAGACGGGCAAACGACGAAACTCTCGTCGCGGCCAGATTGCTTCCGGCTCAGCACGTGCATTTTTAAAGTACTAAAGGTAACGTGAATCATCATTATTATTTTATCAAAGAAGATATGATATGCAAACGGCCAGTATCGTTGACAAAATACGTGAGCGTCGGCTGGCTTGGTGGGGCCATGTTGAGAGACGAAACCCCGAAGAACTTATACAGAGAGTGCGGCGGGTTCAAGTGGAGGGCAGAAGAAATGTTGGTCGCCCAAAGATCACAGTAGAGTGGAAGATTCGAGCTGACATGGGAGCGTGTGGGATCTCAGCCGCAACAGCTCAAGATAGAAAAGCCTGGAAAATCGCCTGTCGTGTCGCTGACCCCAAACCGGGATAAAGCGAAGAAAAAAAAAAAAAAGAAGATATCACATTTGGCGCAGTCTACGGAAATTACCTATATATAATAAAGTCCTTTTTATTGACCGTGTAGGGGCTGCTTAAGAAGGGTAGCTTCAGTACACATTTACAATCTATTAAGTTTTAAATTAGGCGAAAGTCAAATGTTGTCGGTCCAACATTTTGCCTGAGTGAGTGAGTGTTTTGCTGATGTTTTGACGAAACTAATTTATTGCTCGTTCCGCAGATACATAGATAACAAAGTGAAGAGATAAAAAACGTATAATAAATACAAGTTATCGCAGGAAGCCCTTAAACACATTTTATAGCACAGTAAATGTTGTAAATCTGTAGGGGAAATAGACAGCTTTCCCAGAAAGTTCGTATTTTTTAAGATTTTTTCATCTGTTCCCTTTTATATCTTTGTGGCTGTTTCTTTTTAATTACACCATAGCACTAGGCTTCCGCCATCAGCTTTCTTGCAGCCCAATACAACACATAATCTGGTGAACCTCTGCTACTGACTTTGTGGCTGTGGACCGAGTGAACCTAACCTGTGGACCGAGCAATTAATTAATTTCGTCCAAAAATTACGATAATTTCTTGTTTACAAAACATTTTGAGCACTCAGGCTTAATTATGCGCAGTAGTCTTAATAAAGGAGTTGTGCCAAGCTGCTTAAAAGTGTCTACTGTTACTGCTTTACCAAAGATACGAAATACTTGTAAGAAAGAACAAATGAGGCATATAAATGTTCTACCTGGTCCGGAGAAAGTTATTGTTATTGAGGATTGGCTGCAGGCCATGGATCGTGGTGAAATAGTAGCAGCGGTCTTCTTGGATTTTAAACGTGCGTTTGAAATCATCTATAGGCCGATTTTGCTTAAGAAATTGTGGAGAATGGGATTTCGAGGGACAGTGTATAAATGGCTCAAAAGTTACCTGACAAAAAGAAGACAGAAAGTAAACTTCGGTGGTGTCCAATCCCAAGATGAAGACAATGAGCTTGGGGTCCCACAGGGTGCCAAACTTGGACCCTTGCTCTTTATTTAGTATATAAATGAAATGCCAGACCTTCTCGGATCCATCTGTTTGCGGATGATACTATGATTTACAAATATCTTAAGACACGTGATGATCAGGCAGCGATCGATGAGCCTATAAGTGATTTCAATGTTATTCGGGAATGGCTCACGTCTAATTTCCAATCACTGAATGCCTCGAAGACCAAAGTTTTGTTTATTGAATATTAAGATTGGAAACGAAGTTATAACACCTGTACAGTCTATCAAATATCTTGGGATCACTATTGATAACCGTCTCAATCTAATGGACCACTTTGCTGAAGTTCTTTCCAGTCTAAAGACGAAAATCGGACTTGTGAAGAGGCTATGGTTCCTACCTCGAAGATGTAAAATAACTCTTTTCAAAACATTGATTAAACCACATGTGAATTATTGTCAATCACTGTTTGTACATGCGCCCGTCTACAATACAAACCAAGTTCAAATACTCCTAAACGATGGAATGAGAGCAGCCCTAAATATTCGAGTGGCGAGGGAGGTTCCACGAAAAGTGTTATATGAGCAAATTGGAGTTATTTCACTGATTGATGAAATGTACGTTCATGTAATGATTCTGTTGCATAAGATAAAACTGCGAGAATGTCCAAGTTATATGGTTGACAAGACTCGAAGAGTAAATGAAGTCCACTCATACAATTCACGCCGAGCTAGAAACTAGAAAGCTAGAAAGAGGAAGAAAATCAATTTTTAATAAATGGGTATCAAAATACAATCAACTGAGTTACAAACTAAAGAACATAACCGAGATTGCGAAATTTAAACTTGCCCTGACGAAGAAGATCCAAGAAAGTTAAGAAGATGAGAAGTTGATGATGTTACGGTCAACAAATTAGCAGCTGCTGCTAGCATGTTCTATTGTGTACCTTCAGAACTTCATATTTTGGTCTACGAGCTCAGGCTATTTTTTGATTAGGCTGCGCTGAGTTGTGCACAGGGCCCCCGTGCCCACCCTCCGGTAAAACTACGCTGTATATCAGTGTCTAATTACAAATTTACTGTAGACCTATATGAGTTCAATGTTAAACCTAGAAGTAACAAACTGGAGATCCAATCTGCCGCAGCTCTCATTTTGAAGAATTAATTCAAGATCTCGAGTAACTTAATAAGATTCACGGAAGTAATTTCACTACGGTGTGTGATTCATATTTCATACAAAGATGTGCATGCATTGTCCTGAATTAGTTGCGTAAAACTAGCAGCATGATTGATATAGATGCATCAATATGTATCGCCATTATAAGACCTGTTCCCATACTTGTTTAAGTCGAGCTAAGACATTTTACATTGCCAGTGGAGAGGATGTCTGAGCTTGCCCACTGACAATTGTAGTTGGTGTGGGAGTGAATCAGTTTGCAAATGGCTAGAAATTTATTCTGGAGCAATACCAATAATGTTCGAAGGAGTCGCACTCTTGCTACATTTTCTGGCCGTGCTTCGGAGGGAATGTAAAGCAGGTGGTCCCGGGCCTACCTAGCTGAGTCTCAGAGTGGCCTTTATAGCCATAACTCCGCAAGGTTGTTTCAGTAATAGAACAAAACGTTTATTGTCATCTTTTTTAAAAAATGTAACAAAGATAATTGAACTTAATTTAAAGGAAATTAAAATGAGTCTTTTTTTGCAGATGAGTCGCTTTAGGAGAAACGGCATAATTTCTGATTCAGAAGATGAATCATATTTGGACGAAACTTGTGAAGAAAGTGTTATAGATGATGCTGATACAAGTATGAGAGCTAGCAGTCCTGTATACGATAGTAGTGGGCATCAGTCAAAAATAGCTCTGCAGCAAAATAAATCTGGGTTACCCTCTGATGATGACTTGACCGAAGATGAATCTTATACTGTCGGAGACACACCTCGAAGGAATATGGAAAATAGTATAAATGTAGATGAAAGTTTAAATAGCGTGGTTCTTACTGATGATGAAAGTGACGATGAAAGGAGTAACAAGGAAAATATTTTAAATCCTAAAACAAACAAAAGCAATGTTTCCACAGACGAAAAAAGAAGCAGCAGCTGTAAAAAAGACTCGACTTATTGTGAGGATTCTGAATTAGACCAATCAATTTATAAGGGAAATAGTGCTCAACCTGTGAAAAAAGTTCTCACCACTTCTTCACTCCTAAAAAATAAATTGTATAGTTTTCCTACTTCTATGGAAACATCACCTATTTCCAACAGATGGCCTAGTAATAAAAAGCAGCCAGCTGTGTCTGCCTTATTATCTACAGCTATGGAAACTTCTCCCATTTGTATTAAGACACCGAAAGGTGAGTTATGCAATGTTGAGGAATCAATTCATACCTATTCCGTACCTGTCTTACATCATCGAAAGCAGCATGTTATATCATCCGCACACGCCACTGCTATGGATATTTCTCCTATGGTTGATGGCAAGTCGCCGATACGTCGCACAGCCCAAGGTGACGACTATGACTTGTCACCGGTAAGCTCAAGGAAAAGTGGTGCGAATGATAGAAAGGGTAGAACTGTACCGGAGTCAGATGGTGACAGTGATGAGCAAGCGGATATTTCCATGATTTCATCGTTCGACAGTGCTTCTGAACATGAGGTGTCATTAAATGCAATCCCTGGGAGGACACATAATTTAGTCCCTGAACAGCCAGATCCAGATGATAGTGACAATGAGGTGGATGCTACTATGTCATCCTGTACATCCGACCAAGAGAAGTCGCCACCTAACAGATCCAACAAGCCCACTAATACAGCTCCTCAGCATCAGAAGCCCCGACAATTGTCTGAGGCTCCTCCTACAGCAATGGATGTGTCGCCTTATGTTAAGAAGACTGGGAAAACTGCGGCTAATGCCGATGCCTTGAATGTAACATGCGAAGCATTTGAAGATGGTTTCCACAATCCCCGAGCCTGCTCCACCCTTATACCATCCGATTTTGAGCAGAAACCTTCTGAAGTCACTAAGGCCAAGATGTTGCCTATTCCAATGCACCTTCTTGGTCAGATCCAAAAGCATCAAACAAAAGTTACAAATGACCCGGAGAGCATTATTTTGATTGATGATAGTTCGTCTGGCGTATCAACAGATAGTGATGATATCGTGGCCGCTACTAGTAGTGAGGTAAATTATGATGTTTTTAAATGAGGTAGGCAGGGATTCAAGGCAGTGCAATAAGACGAGCACAAAAATGGCTTTTGGGCAAATTATTGTACAAATATTCTTACTTCTTACTTCAGCCAACGCCCGTCCTTGGCTGCTCAGCCATTTGACGCCGTGCCTCCCAGTACATCCGTGCCTTGAGTATATTGTACAAATATGATATTGTTTCAAACGTATGAATGTGGCACAGTCCTCATTATAATTTGGCTCGTCTCACCGGTCTGTCCCACTTGTAAATATAGCCTTTTAGTAAGTATACAGTATACTGTATGTATGTATGTATACTTTTAGTAAGTGTACATTTGTTCGATGACCTTCGCAGCGTTTGACGTTGGCTCAGTTGACCATGGCTCATGCATTATATCATCCTGGTTTTAAGTCTGTTGAGGTTTCTCCAATGAAATTTATGATAAATATATGATAAAAGTCTACATAAACGCATCAGCAGCCTAATTAAAACTACCATCTACGACGGATCTCTGCATCAGAAAAGTGGTTCGGTAGTTTATTTGATGTTACCAACGTTTCGAAATCACATCGAAATCGGAGGTTACGTTTAATTACTCTTAAGTTTGGTTTGGAACATAAGGTTTACATTTGATTTTTTCTCAGGGATCATCAACTCAAAGTCCGAAGAAAAAGGATGGACCTTCAGATTCAATCAATGTGATTTATGAGTCTCCTTCTTCTGGCATCAGTTTTCCTGTAAGTAGTGAAAGAGATAGGGCAATTTACATCTCGTGTTAAGCCCAAAAACCATTTCAGTCTAGCTCCGTAAGCCTATCGATTGGATTTGTATAGACGGAAGTCCAATTTTAACCTTACTCTGTAGAGTGCATCGTTTTGAAAGCATTCTTGTTCCTAACTGAGAAATGTATGGGAAAAAGTTATACAGGAGCGTGACTTTAGTTTTGTAAATCTTCTATGCTGAAATACGTTTTATATAGTAGTTTATGTTAAATTGATTTGATGTTAAAATTTAAGAGACTATCAGTGAATAGTAAGTAGTAGTAGAAGTAAATAAAAACGTCCAGAAGTTTTCTTTCGGAATATTTCTGGAGACGTCAGTATCGGCTACCATATTTTAAGGCTATAATGTGTTTTTTTTATTGCAATTTTATAGGAAGATGGATCTTACGCAGCAAGTACAATTAATGGGAGCAGTGACAGTGAAAAATCGGGCCATTCAAGTGAGTGTTTCTTCGTTTTTGTAGCTTGTTGCGGTTATCACAGAATTTCAGTGCTTTAGGCGGCAATTCCACGGGCGAATTTACTGCATTTGTGATTTGAGATTTTTTGTTTGCTTTGTTTTAAGGAGACAATCATGTAGATACTTAACTTATCTATTATAAATTAAGTTATAATATGGTAGAGACTTATTAATGATGTCTGCTACCATATTATAACTTAATTTATAATAGATATGTTAAGTATATACATAATAGTCTCCTTAAAACAAAACAAACGTCAATGACAAAATCACAAATGAAGTAAATTCGCCGGTGAAATGGCCGCCTTAACTAATTCATTATTTCATTGGCCAGCTTGTGGAAACACAGTGCTCCTTATCGGTAATCTTGGCTTGCAGTCCGACCAATCTGATAACACTGTGCATTCAAAATCTATGTTTGATGGCCTGATGACCGTGTACATGATATTGCCAGTAACCTTGACACTTGTCTCACTTGCTGGTCTGATAGGATTTGGTAATTTTGCAAGGCGGTTATTGAGTTGTTCTGCTGTGGCAGAAATATCCGAACCATAGTGAAGTAAATAAACCAATAAGGACTTAGATGAGCATTCCTCAACTAGCAAAGTGCAAGCAAAGAAATAAAATGCCCTCAATCAAGATAATCTAATATATGAGGAATAATAATAATGATAATAAGTTCAATAGAAATACTCTGTATGGAGCATAATAGGCCAATATAATAACTTGACTTAATTAGGCGCGATCAGCCCAGGGGGACTTTTGGCCGCTCTGACGATTTCCCTCCATCTTTGTCGATCCTCAGCAGCCGCTGTCCAATCTGCTGCCTCGACGCCAACTCGAAGGAGGTCCTCCTGGAACTGGTCCGCCCATCTTCGCCTAGGTCTTCCTCTTGGTCTTCTTCCGCGGAGGATTGCTTCCCACACGGCCTTTGGGAGTCTGTGGTCCGGCATCCGGTGCACATGTCCTATCCATTGTAGCCTTTTTGCTCTAAGATCGTCAATGACGCCGAGGGCATTTTGCATTTTGCTTGTCCTGGTTCTAGCAAATTGCGTCAAGCCGAATTGTGTCATGCTTACTATTATATCTTGTTAGGTTAAATAGTTAGAATAAACATAATAGTCTCCTTAGTAACTTTGTAAAACTTGCTGTCACTCATTGTTAAAATTTACTTCGTATAGTCTTACAATAAAATTAAATTGAAAACACAACCGGTTTCGGCTCACGCCATCGTCAAGTGCGATTGAAAAAAGGTAAACAAAAGGTATGCAAGCTAAAAGCTTGAAAAAAGGTAAACAAAAGGTATGCAAGCTAAAAGCTTGTTTTAGCTTGCATACCTTTTGTTTACCTTTTTTCAATGGCACTTGACGATGGCGTGAGCCGAAACCGGTTGTGTTTTCAATTTAATTTTATTGTAAGACTATACGAAGTAAATTTTAACAATGAGTAAATAGTTAGAACCTACTCAACTTTTCAATCGTTCCTTTGCCCCATTGACTGCTGTCTGTTGTCGGTAGAAATAAGTTTAATCGCTTGCAGTATGTAGTTAGATTAGCTGGAGATATTAACCTATGCATTCATCTTATAGGTTACAGCAATTCTCAATTAGAGCTGCAGTTTCTAAAAAAGCAGATGGAGGAGAAAACTTTGGCTCTGAGAAATTTATCGGTAAGTTCTAATTTATGAAAGTTTCATTCAAGTGAAAAGTTCTAATTGTTCTAGTAAGGTCTAATAATTTCAAGAAAATTAAGTAGATGCTTTCCAAAATAAGTTTTCCGTGTTTTACGGTCATGTGTGGAACTTGATTTCGTCAGAAATACAATGCATTCCTTATTTACCAAATATTTTTAAATCTCTCCCTTAACCTTCTGCACTTGCCGAAAATATACTTACTCTTATATATTCCATAGTTTGCATTGAAGAGTACCGTTACATCAAAACTCAAAGATGGAGGCAAACTTCTAGTTGAAAAGAAGGAGCGTTGTCAACGTGAATTGGAGGTAAGTCTGTTATGTGAAATAAGACAAATGTATTGTCATTTTTTGTCCCAAAGTTTCTTAGTAATTCTTATAAACTATAATCCGAATTAGTGAAGACCTTAACGGAAACGAGAGTGACAAGGTTCATGAATGAAACGAAATGATGTACATTAGTGATTAAAATGTCAATATTTTCAGGAGCTGCGGAAGAAATACGAAGAACTGATGCATAGAAATAGCAGTGATGATGTTGAAGTAATCGAGGTCAAAAAGGATAACAACATTATATTTTCAACGCGTGATCAAAATATTGGAGATATGGGGAAAAAAGGTTAGTTAATTTTGATTTGTAAAATGATCAGTCGATTCGTCGTGTAGTCGAGATCTGATACAGTGACAAACTCAGGGTAGCAGAAAGAGAACTAAAAAATTAAAATCAATCCATTAGCGTACAGTTCCAAAAATACCTATCCTGGCACCCACTGCACCGTTAGATATTGCATGACCAACTAGACATAAAACTTTGCTATTAACTACTCAGTGGCAGCCGGTAAGCTTTTACTCCATTCTATCTTGTATTTATTTATTTTATAATAAAAAGGTTAATCGCATACAAAAAATTTATTGAATGTATCTGATTGACCTCTTCAGTCGCCTCTACAGGCTTAGTACCTTTTGTTCTGTTCCTTTATTCCAGTTCAATACCAAGTTTTTTTTTTATAAATTTGTTGTAGCGCTCGAAACTCATCGGATCGAGAAGGCACTGACCATGGATGCGCTGGTTAATTTGCATAGTGGGCTTGCTACAACGCCCAGCGCGGATGTTCTGGAGGAGCAGCCGGACGGGCTATCGGCGAAACTGATGCAGCACCAAAAGCAAGCTTTGGCATGGTTGCTGCACCGCGAGAAACAGACTCCAGCTGGGGGCATTCTAGGTAATTTTTATTGTTTTTTGTTATTGAGGAGACTGAGAATTTGGACATTTTTTTTATTGCTTAAGCAAGTTTTAATAATGTAGTCCATGAAAGACGATTTCATTAATTGTATCACAAATGCATAACCTGAAGAGATCGTGTCCCTAATGCTGAGGTCCTGAGGTGAATGAATACTGAAGCCGAGTGACTGCTGACGGCTAAGAAACGAAATTAACATATTTCGGCCATGTGATGAGGAACGAAAATTATCGCCTTCTGCGTGTAATAATCCAAGGGAAGACAGAATGACAGATGGCTCCCGGCAGAAGAACATCCTTGTTGAAAAACCTGTGGCAGTGGTTTGGCAAGGACATGACTTCCCTTTTCACAGCAGCCGTCTCCAAGTACCCCATTGCCACGAGTAACGTCAATCTTCGATAGAAGAGGCATTAAACGAAGAAGAAGCATTGCAAGGAATTTTTTAATGGGAGTCTGATAGGTAAAAGGGGACAGAAAAATCATGAAGTGATAGAAAACTTTCCTATTAATTTTCAGCTGATGACATGGGCTTAGGGAAAACATTAACTATGATTTCTCTGGTCCTGAAATCTAAAGAAATGCGCAAAAATGATGAAGACGGTAACAGCAAGTCCGGTTGGAAGCTCGTTGCACCTGGCCCTGGTAAGTTAAAATTAAAAGGGTATTTATGTAGGTTGACATCGAAGACGTTTACCAGTTTGCTAATGGCCCAAAATTCTTACGGAAACAACTAAATAATGTCCGAAATCCATGGGGTCGTTGACATTGGATAAGGGGCCAATAGACCCCTATAAGTAATTAGAGAATCAAGAAAAAATCAGACTTGGCGGTAGTCAAGCCCAAATTTTTCTTGATTCTCTAATTACAGCTTATTTATTTTAGCCACTTGTCCATGAATAACCTAACTAAATAATCGTGCTATATAAATAAAAAATCCAGAACGGAATAAAGAAATTGGTAAAGTTAAGTAGATTATACAATTTTGTCGTTCATCATTCAAGTAGAATTTGTACATGTAGTGCGGGCATGATTTGTCGAGAGCCGAAACATAAGAACAATTAAAACAAACACAACACTGTTCAAACTCTCATACATACAACGCAATCTCACTATCCAACAGCCTGCCAATAGACCTTAAGACCGCCATGCCAATACAACGGTTAAAACGCAAATTTAAAATTCGCAGAACCTCCAAAGTATTACAGAAACAATAAGGAACCAAATGAATGCCAACTAAGGGGACTACGACGTGTATTATTTTAAGCCTAAATTTAATTGTAATTTTTTAAACGTTAACATTTTTTCTATTTTAATTTTAATTTTATTTTCGGAGTAATTTTAGGATTAATTAAGTTTTGGATTAGATTTAAGATTTAATTTTAGGATTAGATTGGGGGGCCCATCACGGGAGTGCCCACAAAGGTGCCCCTCTGAACAACAAACCTTAACAAATTGTACAACAAAAAGAGTAAATAAATATTTGATTGATTGATTGGTCAGCTCACTACTGCTGGATTCTGATTGAACCAGTCAGACTGGCTGGCCGAAGAGGATTTTTTTCTGCCAATATTTTAATTCAAATAATTCAGTTACAGTATAAAAAATAATGTTAGTGTGACGAACTAGTAGATAATCTACTACAGTAAATTGTGAGGTGATCTCAAGGCGCCTTTTTGGCACAGGTTTAGTAAAATTTGTAATTTTTTTTTTTATAAATACACGCATTATTATTATTATTATTAAATGCTCCACAAGTGTTTCATTTCCATTTCCAGAAAGGAGTCTCGCACAATACAATACATCTCCAGCACACCATTCCTTTTCTTCACTCAGCAGCTCTGGCAAGCCTCATCTAGCAAACAACACACTGGTTTAATACAAGCATCGGCAAACTGCCCTTAGACGGTCACTGGGCAACCCGTTGTCCTCCTGATCGCAGTTTGCCACACACCACCAACTCATACCATACACACACAATACAGACAACAACACCGGCAAACTAACTACAAACCAAAAACAAAAACAAATGTGTGGATTGTTGAACATTATTTTGATGTATTTACAGGTCATCCAGGGAAAACGCTGGTTGTCTGCCCAGCTTCCCTGCTGTCCCAGTGGGAGGGGCAAGTCAGTGCGCATGTACAGAGGGGCCGCCTACGAACACAGCTTCACCACGGCACAAACCGCGAGGGAAGAGGCCGCGAACTTACTGGAGCTGATATTGTAATTACCACCTACGGCGTGTTATCACAGGAGAATAAGACCAAGGTACGGCAACTAGTTATAATATATTATAGGCCTATACGCGATAGTCTGTCTTTGTCGATGTGGAGACAATGAAGACCCGACATTTGTACATACTGTATTCATCATATATTATTTCTAAATGAAAATGTAGTGTAAATGTATAATTAATTGCTTGGTGTGTTTGCAGGGTGCCTTATTTCGTGTTGCGTGGGAGCGTGTCATCCTGGACGAAGCGCACACAATTAGAAACCACAAGACTCAGGTGGCCGTGGCGGCCTCGGAGATATCAGCCAAGTACCGGTGGTGTCTCACCGGCACTCCGGTTCACAATAAAGAGCTCGACATGTATTCTCTACTGAAATTCTTAAAATGCGAACCATTTGATGATATTGCGGTAAGTGCGACTACTCATCATAGATTTCTGTAAATATTTATTTTATATATTTGTCCATACCTTATCATAGAATTAGTTATCAAGTATTCACAAGAAGAGTGATTCAGACAAAAAATGGAGAGAGTGGTACGGACTCTGATTTTCACCCCAAAACTTGTTATTTCGAGTCTCTCGCTTGCTACATTTCCTAGCCATGTTTAGCAGGTTAAGGTCTTCCTATTTATGCGTAAGAGAAGGCTTCATAGCCGTAATATGGGTAGGTTGACAAAAGTCACTATTTAATTATTTATCAATGATTATTTAGGCGGCAATTCCACCGGCGAATTTACTTCATTTGTGATTTTTGTTTGCTTTGTTTTGTTTTAAGGAGGCTTATGTAGATACTTAACTTATTTATTATAAATAAGTTATAATATGGTAGAGACTCATTAATGATGTCTGCTACCATATTATTACTTAATTTATAATAGATAAGTTAAGTATCTACATAATAGTCTCCTTAAAACAAAACAAACAAAAAATCTCAAATCACAAATGAAGTAAATTCGCCGGTGGAATTGCCGCCTTATGAGACACCACTAAAAAAATGAACTTAATAATAATAATAAAAATTGGGCGTGAATGAAAGGGAAGTGATCAATATTAATTTCTTAATAGTACCGTAGTATTCCCGCATACGTTTTTAAGTTATTTATGAACAAGTCATCCGTCTCATCATAGGCTCGCGACTTTGTCGATAAATTCATTTTACCCGTCCGGAACTCGATTTACCTAAGTGGTAGATGCTGCGAACACTGGACTAATTGGCATATCAACCTTAGTGTTTCGGCAGCTGGGGACAGATAAAAATAATTACCATAAATAGGTCATTTAAGCGACTATTTAACATAAATTAGGCATTTTCAAATTAGTGATTCTTAGAAATAACTAGGTTGAGACTAAAGTGTTTTATAATTGTTACTTTACATTGGAACTTGATCGAATAATGGATTTATTGGATTGGAACGTGTGCAATGAGATGAATTCCATAGAACTGCATATATCATCAAATTTGTTAAGGTATGGAAAAGATGGGTGGATAATAAGTCTGCTGCAGGAACTGAGCGGCTGAATACGGTAGTCAAAGCAATTCTTTTACGAAGAACCAAAGAAGAATTGAAGACTGCAGGAAAGCTTCAAGGAGCATTATCTACAAAACAGATCCACGAAATTCGTGTTACCCTTGATCGACCTGAATTGCAAGTAAGTGGTCAATGCACTCGTCAGGGTAGGAAAATGCAAATGCTCCTTGTCGAATTATCTGGCAGATGTATTTCAATAAAATAAAAAAATACTTAGGGCACTTTCTTAATACGTTGTGACTGAGATTAGGCTAGGAGGTTCTCGTCATAAGCTAATAACAGTCATTATAAAACCAGATTGCCAAGAAGTGGTCAGAACATACTGCGCCTTACTCTGTTGTCAACCCTGTCTGCTGAATTGTTAATGTTGGAACCCTACGAACTTGGACACATTTTATTTTGACATTTCCCCGCTTTCCCCTTTACGTTTCACCGCTATCGGTCGTACTTAGCACATGGCTGGGCGTTGGGGTTATTATCTTTGGTTAAAACAAGTCAAAGAGCGTTTATAAACACCAATGATGACGTATTAACCGAATTTAGACATTTGCTTGCATGAAAAACTATCATTGGGAGGACAACCCAGTGGGCAACGACAAATAATTCTATTGTATCATTTTTGATTCGAACGAACCCTAATTACAACTACAAATCTTTAGACTTCAATGGTTGGAGGTTACGATAATAACGACTTTATTTACACAGTAGCGTAGCATATAATAAAAAAATATGGGCTATTGTACCATAAACAATTACAGATAGCTCAGCATACTGAATAGCAATGAGTCAAACGATGCCTATATAGGAAGCTAGGAAAATCTTGGTGAAACAAAACAAATGTGTTAGGTCCTGCCCTCTGAATTAATATTCCATTAACTGTTGGCTTGCAGGCTTATCAATGTGTGATGAACTTCTCAATGACTTTAGTGGCGCAGTATTTGCAACAGCGGTCAGAAAAGATCGGCGGAGCGCTGACAGTCGATGGGATTACGAAAATCAAATCACAGCTACGCGGTGGCGTTGACGTTAAAACTCACGAAATTTTGGTTCTTCTGCTGCGATTAAGACAAATATGCTCTTTACCAGGACTTATTACGGCAGTGAGTCTTTTTGACATAACGTAACGGTCTTAAGCCTATGTCAGTGATTTCAGATTATTTTGTTAACAAAGAATGAATGAAAAAAATCAATTTGACGAAATTAATTAATTACTTCTACCACGGCCACAAATGGTCACATGAAAGATCCTTAAAAAAATGCAAGCTTTCTAAGAGAGGCAGAACAAAATTAACGATTTAATACTGTTGTCTACAACCAGTTTGAGGCTTTGGATAGAAAAATTAATACAGACATTTTTAAAAAAATCTTTCTTAAAAGTCAATTATGAACATCATTGATCATATTATCGACGTGAGACGAGGGTATTAGTATTAGCGTTCATATTTAGTGCATGCAGCTGTACCATGTCAATGCAGAAGTTATCTTATTCGACATAAACGTGAATGATATGCTATTATGGTTTAACGTGATCTTTGTCATGGCTTGTTAAGATTTTCCCTGATTTGTATTCGAGGATGTCACATTTTGTCTCCAGATGCTCGAAGAAGGCGATGCCGCCATTGATGGGTTCGAAAAAGAAGACAAGGTGGTTGAAGACCTGTTTAAACAAGTCCGCAGACTGACGATCAGTGCACCACCTCCCCCTCCTGATGAATTCGTTCCCGACCAGTTGGACGCGCAGAAAATTCTCATAACGTCCAATCCTGTCTTTGCCATGGACCGAACTAGCAGCAAGGTAATGTGCAATATATACATGTACTGTCGCTGAATGATTGCTAAGTTATTGCTAAAAAAGTCACTATTTGAAAGGGAGAACGTCCCTGAAGTCATATTCATCAACTAGTGATTAGTCAAGTAGGACTGTTGATATGTTACTAGATCAGAAATATGACATTCTAACTTCTAACTTTTGGAAAAGTGTTTCGGTTATTGGAGTAAACGATTCTTTATGAAAATAGAAGAAACTTTCAAATTTACAATTATATCCAAAGATTTATAGTTTGTGGATAAAAAAAATAACAACGGCACCGTTTTTCGAGCCTGCCAAAAAACCGCCATATCATAGATGACGTCGCGCATGCATAATTTCATCAAAATGGTCGCTTTAGCCCCAATGCTTAGCCCAGTTTTCCTCCTTCACTTTTTCGGTGGAAGGCGGCCATTTTGAGGAAACTATGCACACGTGAGGTAATTTAAATTATGGCGTTTTCTGGCAGGTCTTTTTTAATTTTCTCTAAATAAACTATAATTATTTGGATATTTGTGTAAATTTGAAAGTTTCCTCTTTTGCTAAGTAGAATCAATTTCAGCAATATCATTGTTCTTGTTTAGAACTCGATTAAAGTCGTTGGATTATCCACACGGTACTTAATAAATACATAGTAAATGTTTATTCTATGGTACTTAATATTTAACACTGTGCCGGCCGCAGTGTCCAATGGACTCTTTTTTTATTTTCAAAACTCTGTTACGTGAGCTACTGTTCACTTATCGGTTTGGCTTTTCATGACTTTTCCTAACTATGTGCATATTTTAAACCCATGAAAAAAAATTTGCATTTAGTCAGCAGTTTCTCTGGAAACCGTATTGACATACGTTGCCGGCCGGCAGTGTCCATTGGACACTTATGGGAGAATGCATTGCGTCATTGCTATATATCAACAGCCAGTTCGGGGGATTGTTTAGTTTCGGGTAGTATTTCACTGTATACAATGTGTAAAGAATGGCATGTCTTTTACTTCAGTGTCATAGACCTCAACATAGCTTACGGATCCACATTTTTTTGCCAAATCAGCACAAGTCATTTACTTCATTACATGCCTGTTGTCCTCTTACCAAAATCAAACTGCAGTGTAATGTTCGATGACGCAGAAAATAGTGGCACAATAGAAAAAATTGAGGCGAATGCGTTGTAAGATCTTTGGCAGCAGAAATTGAAAATAGTGGAAGAAACGTCAACCGTGACAATTTCTTTATTAGTCAGCCAATAGTATATTACCGTACCTGATGGTTTCCAAAAACTGACCCCCACCATTTAGTAAATCTATTGTAAGTTAATTTAAATTACGCTCTGATTTAATCGATACTACATAATATGTTTTTCCTATTTTGACCCACAACTACCCCCCTCCCCAAAAAAAAATGTGCTGATCCGTCCCTGTTCTGCAACAGCTCGGAAAAGAACCGCTCGGAATAGGATGGGGCGATCAGGACTGGGTATATTTGTGAATAGACAATGCGAAATCCCATAAGTGTCCAATGGACACCGGCGGCCGTTAATTTATATCAGATGCTCCGGCCGGCACAGTGTTAAAATGTCCGTTTATTGTGTTTTTGCAGATGCAGCATGTTATAAATATCGTGCAGTCGATTGTTGAGACCGGGGAGAAAGTGGTGGTGGTTTCACAGTGGGCATTATTTTTAAGAATTATGGAGCGGCACTTGCAAAAGCTAAGAGTAAAGATGGCAACATTGGATGGCTCAGTGCCTGTCAAATCCAGGTATTAACTAACTTCTGTATAATATATACAATAAATCATTGATATTGAAGTTTATCCAGCTTTAAGTTTAATTTAGGTTGTAATTTCGTGAAGTTTTTAAAAAAAGTTCTAACTAATGAAAATAACGTTGGAAGTTTACTTTTAACAAGGGAACTGTAAACATATCGGACAATTTTTAAATAAAAGGAACCGGTACAAGTGAACCCATACCTGTTTTCAATTGGTATAGTTATCGCAATTGTTCAATGGAAAATAATTGCCCCGTGATTAAACATCGGCTGCCTATAGGTTTTCCCTAAAGCACCGGATTTGTCGATGGGACAATTGCATAGTATAGAATGGGCAGGCAGGCCAATGGTATAATTCAACACAATAATTATGGTAGGCTGTGCAATGCATTGAAGCTCGTATATTCCATAATAGCCTCATTGATGCTCACTGAGCAACTGCTCCATGACAACTGAAACTGATCAAGTAATCTAAGTTACTTTCGCTCTAGAATTGAATTAAATTCGTATTTTTAAGAGTGTACAGCCCGTAAGAAAGTGGTAGCCCGAAATTTAATACTGTTTATTTTTTATTTAATTAACTAAGCATGTTATTGAAGATTTGGCTCATCAAAGTTGTAGAAGACTACTTCATGCATCATATAATAAGGTATTTTTAGTTTCGAAATTGTAGTTTTTTTTTTTTATAAAATCGATGATACGTAAAAAGTTATTGTTTATATTGTAAAATATTTGCATGTTTATGAAAAAACTACAATTTCGAATATTAAAAATATCTTATAATATGTTGCATGAAGTAGTCTTCTACAACTTTGATGAGCTAAATCTTCAATAACATGCTTAGTTAATTGAATAAAAAATAAACAGTATTAAATTACGGGCTGCCAATTTCCTACGGGCTGTACACCCTTAAATTGAGCATGGTGTTGTTACAGAGGTCCTCTAATTGAAGAGTTCAATAGCGGGAGAACGATGATATTGCTGCTATCGCTGACTGCGGGGGGTGTAGGCCTAAACCTTGTTGGTGGAAACCATTTGATAGTGATGGAGCCTCACTGGAACCCCCAACTGGAGTCTCAAGCCTGCGACAGAATATATCGTGTCGGGCAATCCAAGCCTGTTCACATCTACAAGTAAGTTCCCTTGCCAAAACCCAGTTCACGCATCTTGATACGTCTCTTTAATTGGTCAGCAAAATAATTTTTCCCTTATAATTACAAAGGCTTTCAGTAGAATCCGGGATGATAGGCTGTGGTCGTTTTTAAAACCGTTGTTGATCGAATCGCTTGTAGCCGGCGCTTCACTCTCATGGCCGTAGCCAGAGGGGGGGGGGTCTACGGTGACGTCAGATGGACGCCCCTGAAAAAAATTTCTGGCTACGGCCCTGTCCACTCTTAAGGGTCCACTTGAAAGAAGCCGTGCTTATGATTGTTATTATCACTACTTACAGAGTAATATGCAATGAGACAATTGAAGAAAGAATAGAAACTCTGCAGAAGAAGAAGCTGGCGCTTGCAGACTCTATTCTCAGTGGGCAAATGAAAAAGGAGGCGACCAAGTTGTCCTTGCAGGACATTAAGTCCCTTTTCGGACTTGATCCCAGCAGTAGCAGTGGAGGCAGTAATCGCTAACTTTTTTTAAAAATTGATTTTAATATTTTGATTTGAAACTTTTAATATATTTTATTGGACGCAACAAGTTTTACAGTGCAACCAACGTGTTAAGACGGAGTTTTAAAAATATTTTGTAAACAAAGAAGAGTGTCAAATTGAATAAACCCGATAAAGGGCATTAAACTGATTTTATGTGATCAGTCGGGTACATAGCCTGCCAATCGAAATAAGCAGACTGGCATTCCTATGCTTATACATAGGATGCAGTATTTCAGGGCTTTGTGATTTTTTTCATGAAATCACAGGATCGTAGTTACAAAATATTTGCGTCCCACTTTCGGATTTTGGCCACTTGGTAGCGCTTGGGTGTTTCCCGCACAAATTTAAAAATTGAAATGTAGTAGTCAATATCAATTTAATGTGTCATTTCATATTAATAAATCTATAATGACCCAAATTTAATGAAACCAACTAGTTTTTTGTATCATTCGCACACCTAGGCCTATCTACAGTACAATGGTCAATGAATATTAAAAAAAAATGCTCGTGGTATCGTACGCAGTATGTATTAATGTAAGGAAGTATCACATACAATACTTCAAATTATGTTCCAACATGAGTTTAGAAGGCGTACTGTACGTTACGTTACGGCAAGCATTCATTAGGGCCTTTTCGTACAGGTCACTGGGGGTTTGACATTTTAAACCAAAACCCTGTATGGGGAAAGTGGCAAAAAACGTCTTTGCGTCGTGTTAGCACACTGTCACAGTAGACCATATATTGGACATTTTCACAACCACTATTTATTCAGACAGGTAGTTCCTCACTAACGCAATACGGTGACACCCACCATGTTCCCTTCCTTTTGACTCTGTAAGCCATGGGTGACAAGTGAGTTCCATGGAAAAGGCTTTTAAAATACAGCATAATACAATAACATTAATGTAATAACAAATGTACAGTAATTTACAGGGAAGAAGAAGGAACACAACTAATATTTTTGACTTTTTCCTTCTGGGAGAAATTGTCTTGCATTGACTTAAAGTTTCCACTCGTATTTCCTTGCTTCAACATTTTCTCTGGCGGGACGAGACGCCTCCTCTGCTCCTGTTCCTCGAAATCTGCTGCCCTAAAAATGTCAATAATATTAGCCTACCGATACATACCACTTAAAATAAGACAAGATATTTTGTTTTAGTTAATGTAAGCTGCAGTGGACCCATAGAGGGAAGTCACTGTCCCAAATTATTACTTCGCAAGCCCCATGCATGCAAAGGCTTAAAAATGCTTCTCGTAGGTTGTACAGTAACTTGTTGGACTCGGTGTGTTTGGGGAGTGTGCTAAGTGACTTAATTTGGCTACAAGACGGCAACAATGCAACACATGCAACATTTTAAGAAGAATTAAAGCTATTGTGGGTTTAATATAAATTACTCACTTACCTTTTAGAAGTATTATTGTAGGCCTATTGTACTTTACATAATGTGTAGCATAGTGTGAACTCTGAAGTTTTCAATCCAGCAACCGAACTTATTTTATTATAGTAAAGTAGATATTGCTGTAGAGATTGAATCAATAAATAATTTTTATCATTTTTGTTTATCAAAAACCCACTCATTTCTGCTGCGTTGTTATTGTTTTGAAAATGAATGTTGACTTCAAAACAGGCAGCCAATAGCAGGCCAAGTTTTATAGAACGTTCGAATACACTCACAATTGTTTCTTAAAAAATTAATTTGATTGGTTAAAACTGGGACGCAAATATTTTGTGACTCGGCTCATGTGATTTTCCTATTTGGAATCACAGACGACCCTATACCGACTAGCATTCTATAGTAAATATTATTCTATGGTCGGGTACATTCAGGTAGACTGATTTTTAAGAATTTTTGTATTTTTTTAAATGAATTTTTCATCTGAATACTTTCATATGTTTGCGGCTGTGGAACGAGAAATTAATGGAGATTTTTTTTTTAACAAGAAATGCCTTTGTATTTACGACGAAATTATACTTTATATAATATCTCAATCCACAGCAGCAAACTTTGAAAGTTGAGAGATCAGATGAAACATTCGGTAAATACCGGTACCAGTGAACCCGCACATTTTTTTAATTTAATGGGTGTATCCGATTGACCTCTCCAGTCGTCTCAATGAGTAAAGTAACACTTGTGCAGAGTTGCGACACGTCTCCGATCGCATGGCGAGTAGAGGCTTGAACAAGTACAAGCACGCTACCACCTTGCCACCGAAGCATGCTTTCCTATTCATCAGTTAGTATAGGTACTGTAATAGTTCCATGGTAAATAGTTGACCCATCGTTAGGTATCGGCTGCCTGTAGATTTTCCCTATCCGAAAGCAATGGATTGATCGATGAGACTATTGCAGAAAGACTTTTGTAGAACAATAATGGTATGGCATGCAATACATTGGGGCTCGGATTTTCCATATCTTAAAAAAATAATTTTTTCCCTAAAACCAAAAAACCTTTAGAAAATACCCTGTTCTGTTTTTTTTTTGCTCTATTTAGTACCTAAAACATACCTGAAGTTAAAAAGTGTAAATGGTTTCTCAGTTTCAAACGACCTGAACCAAACTCTCAAGGGGAATACGACCTGGTGGATTTTGTTTACATTAATAAGTACTACAATATAATAAAATTTAAATGAAATCGTTGGAGCCGTTTTCGTTTTAGTCGTTTCTTGTATATAAAACCCTTGGTCGAATGCCCTTTATTGGGTTTTTCGGAAGTAATAATAGTTCTGGTGAGAAAATGTGTATTTTCTGCGAAAGATTTCAATTTATGAATTTTTCTTCTGACTACTTTCATATCTTTGCGACTGTGGAAAAAGAAATTAATTTTGGCAAGGACACGCGATCATTATTTGTTTAAAAAATAGTTTGAAATCGGTTCCTTACTTAATCTTCTTCAAAGTTACACAACTAAACATAATGAAATCTCTCCCTTAACTCAAAGTCTATTGTACATTCTCTTAATGATGTTAATTTTCATGCATTAATTAATTGTTCAGTAGATTTTAAATTCGTATTTTATTGCTTCCCTAGCCTAATTTTATTATAATCACTTGTATGTTTCTATAATATGTTCATCTAGAATTAATGAGCAGGTGCGATCATAACAATGAGAAATTATTGCGATCGCTAGTAACCGAAAGACGAGTATACTGCAGCTCTAAAATAATTTGTGTTATTTTAGGTCTGACGTTAAAACTATGTTTTGCAATGACGATATACCATTGTATTGTATATTTACAATTTACATGTAGTGTTTCATTTGAAGGAAAATAAAATTATCTTATTATTCCCAAAATTTGAAATGTGAGGAGACAAAGACATTTTGTAAGCAGAAGAGATCTTTGCTAGCAGTATTAATATTTGCCCAGATTAGTCTTATTTTCTGACTGGATGCAAAAAACATGAGTTCATATTGTTTTCCCTCTGTTACGATCGTGATTGCCTGCGCCAAGTGTTATTTTGTTTGTAAACTTTTGAGACTCACCTGAATTCAAATAACATGATAATGCAATTTAAAAATTGTGTGTTTTGCACGAACGACCAATTTTTTTATCAATAGGCTGGAGGTTCTTGCGGTCGTGATTGCCTGCGCTAAGTTTATTGATTTATTTGTAAACTTTTGAGACTCACTCGTAATGAAATTGTATGATAATGCATAATAAAATGGGTGTGCTTTGCGCGACCAAATGTATTAATAGCCTGGAGTTTGTGTGAAACTGAAAGAGTCTACAACAGAATGAATTCTAAAAACTAACGAAGCACATGCAATGATTTGATTAACTAATTGCGCATAATACACCATCTATTCATTTCAATTAGTGATAGCTGTGTTCCAATCTAATGTGCCCTATTGTGCATTAATCCAAACTGCATTTATAGAGGTTTAGTTGTTAGTATATTCATTACTTGCTACTGTGCCTGAAAATGTAAAGAAACTAAATGAAGCTTATGAAATTTAGCTGTATTATATCTTATTACGATTTGATAAATGTATGTATTTGTATGTTTCATATTCATATTCATTCTTAAATTAATGGTCCGACAGTACTAAACTATTAAATTGTATTCAAATGTTTAACAGTCTAGTTAAGTTAGACGCCTATTATTATTATTATTATTATTATTATTATTTGAAGGACATTTTATGAACGTAGGTCTACTTGTGGCACATTAAAACTTGCCCTGAACGACCCCAACGGTTTTCCTCCTCCCTGAGGTGACGGAATCTGTCCTTAGGGTGCCTCAAGTAATTTTGTCCATTGTATTTTATTGCATTTGAAAGTCGTAATAATGCGAGGTAAATTTTAAATGACAAAATTTTTGTACTCCAACCAGAATACCATAACTCCAACCATCGACATCATTTCATAATGGTATATGAATTGTCTGCTCTTCTACTCCCTCCCGGAATTTCGGTGCCCGTTTAGGCAACTTTCCACAGGCGCGTTAAAGCTTAACTCAAGTTGCCAACTGAAAAACCCAGTTTATATACATGATAAGCAAGTTGGTACCAATGACTAAACAGTCTTATGCTTATCAGTGGTCAGCTGTTTCACCGGATAATTACAAAATGCCGCGATCCACCATTATTCTATTGGCTATTATCCACCTTTTTATTTTTACGTGTCCTAAATTTATTGCAGCTCGTGATGACTTAATTCCCATTGTTATAAACACGTGGGCTTTCTCTAATGCCAGCATTCGAGGTGAGTGTGGCTTTTATTTTCAAACTCAGTTAAAATACGTTACACCAGTCTAGTCAGAGCATTTTCAAGCATTGTTTATGACTATGAATGAAAATGGCATGTCACGTACTGGTATCGTCTATTGTACTCGTATCTTTGTTTACTGCATGATACCGCCCATGTAGCCTGTAACTTACTGTTTATAAGTATGTAGCCTATTCCACGACATATTCCTGTCCTGGCAAAGATTATACAATATATACCGCTACTGCTTACATCTATGGGTTAGCTCTCACTTATGCAAAAATATGACAATTCAAGTTTTTTCATAACCGCCACATTATTTATTGATAGTTTATTTTATTAAGTGTTTACTACGACCACGACCAAGCCCCCCCCCCCCCTACAAAATAATCATTAAGTACTTCGGCAGAGGTGATATCAAACTGTTCTATTCTAAGGTAATGCTGTGAATTGTCACTTGTCAGTCATGATAAATAACATGAGCAATATAAAATGTTTTTTTAATATTTGTTTGCATTCTAATTGGATTTTAAATAAACTTGGTAACCGTAGATTATATTTGATGTTAAATCCCACTCTTTTTCAGCTTGGGACACTCTTGAGTCGGGGGGCTCTGCGTTGGATGCTGTCCAAAATGGTTGCACTGTCTGTGAAGAAGAACAGTGCGATTATACTGTTGGTTATGGTGGCAGTCCTGATGAAAATGGAGAGACGACGTTGGACGCTATGCTAATGGACGGGTTCGTAAACTTTTGGAGGAACAGTAGGCTTCTGGAGCCGGACCCTTTGTTGTCAAACAAGAAAAACCTATCTAGTTTATCAACATTTTCTGTAAACATCAATCTGTAGGTAGGCTACTGAAAAATTGGCTTTTCTGACAATTGACCGAGTCTCCGGGACGTCCACCAACTCCCGTCAAAGTGACTCTGATAGTAATTACCAGTTACTTGAATTTTGATTATCTTCTACTTTATATGCCCCTTCTAGCGAAAATTGGCAATCATCAAGGCAATTTGGACCTTGGATACTGCTACTCTGAAAAAGAAAGTCTTGCCAAACGACTGCCTCAGATTTTTCAACCAGGATGATCTTCTGCTGTGAGCCCTCAGCCCTTCTATCTTCCCTTGGATTATAACATGCAGAAGGCGATATTTTTCGTTCCTCATCACACGACTGAAGTATGTTAGTCTCCGTTTCTTATCCATCAGCAGCAACTCGGCTTCTGTATCCATTCGCCTCATGATCTCGGCATGAAGAACACGATCTATTTAAGATTTCAAATTTTGAATATACCGTACATAGGCCTACTATATAATTTATGTTTAAAATCTACTACACTTAAGCTTCATTAACTTAGTTTTGCGATTTTGTGGTCCCGCTTATGGCTTAACCTGAGTAGAATATTACTAAGCACTGAACCTAATTTATAATAGAGTATCTTGTTCGTTTCGCAGTAACACATTGAATGTAGGAGCGGTTGGTGGCCTTCGTCGCATTAAATCAGCTGTTGCAGTAGCTCGACACGTATTGGATTACACTAGCCACTCTCTTCTTGTTGGAGATCTTGCTACTGCATTTGCAAAGAGTTTGGGATTCACGGAGGAACCTCTCATCACAAATCACTCGAGAGACGTGCAAGAGGCGTGGGAAAACAATCAGTGCCAACCAAACTTCTGGACCGTAAGTCTCATATAGGCTATATATTGTGTTAGGTAACTATTGTATTAAGCCAGCCTTACTCTAGTTAAGGTAACCCCCGGCGGCAGATTACTGCAAACGGCGCAGGCCTATCTATCGCTGTTATGCTATAGATAGAAGAAAAGAATATATTATTATATTAAAGCTCATAACTGAAATTAGAGGCTAGAGAGAGGATATTATACCTTAGTTATTGTATATATATTAGTATCTGCACCTTTTCGGTGATAGTCTAAAGCCAATAAAAATGTTTTTTTGTCTGAAGAACGTCAAACCTGATCCGGCAGCTTCTTGTGGTCCTTACAAGCCCTTGAAGGTGGTTTCTTCAAGAACCGATGCCAAGATGATTGTTAGCCAAATGAATCACGACACAATTGGAATGGCTGCGATTGATATAACGGGTAATGTGGCAGCTGGGACTTCATCGAATGGAGCTACACACAAGATAGCTGGCCGCGTTGGCGACAGCCCTATACCAGGTTAGCGATTACAATTTCTACCAACTGAAGTTCAAGTGTTATTAAAACTCAAATTTTTAGTTAGTTCGCTCATTAAATTGTTTGTATGCGATTAACCTTTAAAAATAAATAAGGAAGAAGACTGCCAAAAACCAATATGAATGGGGCGCTGTTTAAGCTAACGAATGTTCGATAGGATATCATTTGCATTTGACTACGGTACCCCATAGTAAATAGTAGATATTTTAAGATCTGGCTAAAGTAATCCGATAGGTTTGGTACTGCCGAACAGTTGTGATTGGTACTCAACAGCTCAATATAGGCTATAGCTGTTGTCTGTTTTGTTTTAGGGGCAGGATGTTACGCAGATAGAGAAGTAGGTGCTGCTGCTGCGACAGGGGATGGAGATGTTATGATGCGGTTATTACCCAGGTAGGTCCAAACTGTCACGGATGAACTTTTCAGTTTCTGATTGAATAATTTTACGCTTTCACTTGAAAAGACGGCCTTTACTGCATTTGATAGCATTTCTAGAACCTGTGTGTCCTACAATATCTTAGACCAGAGGTTCTCAAAGTGTGGTCCGCGCGCACCTGCCAGGTACCATTTTTATCACTAGTTACAATTACATTATTTAGTCAAGTAATTTTTTATATTTTTATACTCGTCGTCTGTAACTTTTCAAAGTTAGTAAAGCCGACAATCAACTTTTAATTTCAAGACCTATTGTCTATTGTTGATGTTCCCACAAAAAGTGGGGGGACTCCAGTTTGCTCACTACCCCTTGTGAGAGGGGCCTAAATGGTCTTGTTTATCATAAGCCATCTGAAAATATTTTGCCAGAATTTGTCGTAGTTAGTTAAAGAGGTAATCAAATTTTTACATAACATCATATAACATTTAAGATACATTTCTGTAATTGTCTTCAGCTTTGTGGCTGTAGAAGAAATGAGAAGGGGAGCTCGTCCGGCAGATGCTGCTGAAACGGCAATAACTCGAATTGCAGCTCGTTATCCAAATTTCATGGGAGGAATCGTGGTTCTACGATGGGACGGTAAATTCGCTGCAGCCTGTCACGGCTTGGAATCTTTTCCATACACTGTCAGTAGCAGAGACGTTGGAACGACCGTACTCTCTGTACCTTGTAAGGTAAAACGAAGAGGGGGAAAATGATAATAAAAAGAAAATGCGTTATTAGAATTTGACCATTGATCGAAATGTCGTAAGTTTTAAGAGGACATGTTACTTAGAAAATTAGCACCCCAAAATTTGTTATTTTTATTTTTTAATTAATTAACAAAGCAAGTTAATAAAAATTTGGCTAATTTAAGTTGTAATCATATTATATTGTGCATCATATAATCGGTATTTTTTCTTTTCGGTTTTGTAGTTTTTCCACGAATCCCAGATTACGCGATTTTTTATTCCCCACTGGCTTTTTTGTAAGAACTAAGATACCAAAAAATTAGCATTTCCTATTATATGATGCATGAATTAGTCTTATACAACTTACATGAGCCAAATCTTTAATAACTTGCTTTGTTAATTAATTAAAAATAAAAGGTCAATAAAAACAACAAATTTTGGGGTGCTAATTTTCTACGTAGCATATCCTCTTAATGTAGGCCTCCTTAACCATGCGGGGTTAACCCACTACTTCATTCACATCTAAAAAATTAAACAAGCGCATATGGCATTTGTATCCTCTTAACGAGAATATTATATCGTTGGTATGTAAAAAATTGGCACCCCAAAATCTTTATACTTACGAGAATGCAACTCATAGAATGGTACCAACATTTTTTAAGTGAGTTCTAATTATGCCACTATTCAATTTCTGCCATCATTACGAAGGTAAAGAGGTGGGCTATAAATGTAATGGCTTACAATTTTAGTCACTTCTGAGCAAAAATTGGTTAAAAAGCTAAAAAGAACTTTTTGTGATCTTACCGTAGGTAATGCAACATATGTGGAGGCTGTTTACAAACATGGCCAACTCCAAGTTGTAGAATATTTCAGGAGAGCGGATTTTCTGTTTAAAATTGCATTAAGTTTACAGCTAACCCTTGACTTCTCAGCGCTTCTGTACGTAATCTGGCTGCTTTTGTCACTTTATTTTACAACGTGCAAGTGGACATTAAAAGTTTCTGCAAGGTCGGATCAAAACCCCATTTCGGAAAAAAATGGAGTTGGCCACGTTTGTAACCAAGCTTCTCATATATTTAAGGCAACTGCATTAAAATGTCTATCAAATTGATGGATCACATTTTACTAATTTCCTTTAATAACATTATAAATCAATTATTTATATTATCAGTTGTCATTTCAAATTAGATAGGAGCGAACAGAATGATGACCTGTTGTGAAACCGAGCTCAATTGGTTTTGTGGCATACCGAGAATGGCTAAATTAAAAAGCCCGAAGGAATGCTTCAAAAGTAGACGGATGCGAAAATATAAGGACTGAAATGCGGAGCACCCCATGAAACGAAGGAAATGGAAAAGCTAGTACATGTAATAAGGGTTATAAAATATGTAGTAAGTAGTTGTAATTGCAATTTAGATCTATTTAAAAAGAATAATGTTATTACGTTCTAAGTGAGAATTGTCCATTAGATCTCAATCTCAATAATCTTGCTATATATTAATTTTGCCATTGTTTACATTGTGTTCAATTTTAAAACCAAAATCTTGTGTTAAAAAGCAACCGGTTCGGTTTTGTTAGGTACTCTAATTTAGCACCTAAAATATACCTGAAGTAAGGAATCATCGATAAAAAGGTTCTTCAGAAAATAGTTTGTTGTTGCTGTAATTTTTCCTGAAAATTGAGCATTTTTTTATTCTCCTGAAGCAAACTTCAATTTGAAATAAATTTTGAGAAATAATTTTTAACCCCCCCCCCCCCCCCCCAATATTTAATAAGCTCAAAATAGAAAAAAATGACCCGAAATATGAATTTTGTGAATCTAAATTCCGAATTTAATCAAAATTCATTCAATAGTTTGTTCAGAAATCGACGGACAGAAATATCGATATCGTAAAAAAACCCGGTTTTGGGTTTTAGGCGCGTATTCCACATACGTCAATAGTCAATAGTAAATGGGGTTTTGACGTGGTAGCAGACATTAAAGACATACTAAAAATGTCTGATACCACGTCAAAACCACATTTACTATAGACGTATGTGGAATAAGCGCCTTAACAGAAAGCTTTCCTTATTATACTATCGTATAAATAGGAAAGCGTTAATAGTAAATACAAATAACGTAGTTTTTTCCACGTCCTTGTCTATTAAATAAGGTACCCTATATCAACAGATCTGGATGTCTATTAGAAAATACCTCCAGAATTGTAATCATAGCTGATTATCCTACTGTAAAGTGAAACAAATCGCAGTCTGATAGTGTAAATTCCACGTGTCAGATGGCCGCAGCTTCATTGAAGTCAATCGTGCGCAAGAACTACACCTAGAAAAAAAATTGATGTTGTAAAACCGTCCTGTTATGGGTTCCATTATTTACGAATATAGAATGCAATTGGAAAGAATATCTTCGTTATCTGACACAGTTCAGAATTCTGTCTCATGCTCACAGTTCCGTAAGAAACATAGAGCCGCAAAACGCCATTTTATATGCATTACATGTATATTCTCAATAATTCATTCAAACTTTTTAAATGTAACTTTACCAAAATAATTGGACTGCGCCAATTTATTAATTATTTAAAGTCATCCTTCCACAGCCGTAAAGATTTGAAAATTCCTCCAAAAGTTTACGATCAGTGTTCAATAAGCATAAGTGACGGAAATCCTTGACACTGTTCAGGTAGCTGCCTTCTGTACCATGACTGCATTGGCAGCTGTCCACTCCTGAGGTGTGGTCCCTTCATAGGCTTCTTCTTCCCCCTTAATGCCGCGTACGTGCGTGCCCTTCGTAGGCGATCGCATTAAAAGTTCCTAGGAGCACCACTCTCGCGGAGATAGGTAACTTTCCGAAGACACCACTGCAGAGGCCATTTAGTCCCAGGCTTCCAACAGTACATTGAGCCCAAGGCTCCTTCCATCTTCCTCGAAGACGTCTCCTGCCGGGTTCTCGGGGATAAGGCGGCGTCACTTTGTGGCCGCAAACTCCGACATTCACTCCTCTAGGAATGATGACGAAGTTTTACTAACGCCGCGGAATCTTTTTCACAACAGCTGAAGACAATAGTACGGCAGGTGAATTCATCGTGAGGTCATTTTCAGCAAGCGAAAGTGGCCTTCAAGAAAAAAACCTACGATCCTTGAATTTGTCAACGTAAGACTAAGCATCAGTAAATAGGTCCTGAAAACCTGTGTACTGTATGGAGTGTTTTATTTTACGGATGTGAAACATCCACTATAAGAGATAAGGAACTGAAGAGGCTTTAACTGTTTGAGGTGTAGTGTTACAGTACAGAAGGATGCTTCGGATCAGCTGGAGAGACCACATGACGAATGAAAGGGTGCTAGAGGCTATTGAAGAAAAGAGACAGCTACTACCTCATATAAAGAGCGGCAGGGCATTTGCTAAGACACGAAAATCTGGTACACACCATCATTGTTGGCACAGTGGAAGGAATTCATGGATCAACTGAAGGAGCACACAGGAGCTCGTACGTACCAAGAGCTGAAGAGGAAGGCACAGGACCGAGAGAGCGAGAGGATGAGATGCAGAGAGTTGCTGCCAACTAATCGTTGAGATTGTGGCCTCAGAAGAAGAATAGGTATAATGTTGTAGGGGTGAAAATGTATATTTACTGCGAAAGCTTGTTGTTGAATTTGTCGTCTGGCCATTTTCATATCTTTGCTACTATGGAAGGAGGAATTAATTAATTAAGCTCGTAGTGTTCTTTGTTTACAAAATATTGTGAAATCGCTCCCTTTATTCCAACCAAAAATATATCCTTAGAGTTCCGTAATGTTCAGTTTGTAAGTCATACGCATAGTGGTCTCATTCTAAAATACTATAATTAAAACAGTCATGCGCATAAGGAAAGTAAACCAAAAAGAGCCGTCATAGTGGCCTTTCAATACTAAAGGTGCAAAATCTAGTGTTATAACTGTCACTTAAAACTTAACAGGAGGACTGATTCAACTTTGAAATTATTTGTCATTTTGTTATACGATTTTTATAAGTTGTATTTGCAAAAATAAATTTCAAAACAGAAGTCATCGAACCATACACAAAATAAATTAAAATGGTTTGAGCGTGGAACGAACTTAACCCTACTACATTAGTAGAATGTAATATAATACAACTAAACTAATATATTGTAATTTCACTGATTAAAATAGCTGCCCATTTATTGACATAGGAGAAAAGTTTAAAATATAATGATGATCAAGGTGAATTGGTTGAAAGTTAAAATTATGTGATCAAGAGAGAAGAGAAAGAAATAGAACCGGTGCAAGTGAACTCGAACATGATTTGTTCTGTTTATCAGTTAGTATAGGTGCCGAGATAGATGAGTAGGTCCATAGACAATTGTCCTAGGGCTAAATTTCGGTTGCCACGACTTTCCCTATCCCAAAGCACTGAACTGTATAGTCCAGAACGGGCTGACCAATATACGAGTACGAATATATCGTATAATACAACACTGTAATAATGGCAGGGCATAATACAATGTGTTGGGGCATGAATTATCAATAATTTTTTATTCAAAACCAAATTCTTCCTTGGAAAAGCAACCGGTTGTTTACCGTTTTGCTACTCTATTTAAGACCTGAAGTTAGAAAGCATCGATAAAAAGATTCCACAGAAAAATTAACTTTTAGTCATTTTTCATGAAATGGAGTCCTTTTTAATTTTTTGCCCCAGAACCGAACTATCAAGGGACAAGCGACCTATTGGGGTGTTTTTACATCGATGACTACAATATCCTGTATGTGAATTTAAAAAAAAAAAAGTAGCCGTTTTTAAAGGTTTTTTTCTCTCTTTAGTTTTTGGAGGGTTAAACCCCCCGCCACAAATCGACAGACAGACATTTCGTTAAAATAGTTCCTGGGACCTCAAAACTTTAAAATCCGTTAAAATTTCGACAGGCACAAAGCTTTCCTCATACTAACGTATAAATAGGAAAGCAATTATGAAAATTAACTAAGATGACGATTACAAATTACTTAGCTTAATAAACGAACATTACAAACGAGAAATTAATAACAGTTTAGGCATGATTATATAGATAGAGAAAAATCGTGATGATTGAAGCAAAAGAATACATACAACGGGATTAAAATTAGGACAGAACATACTATATTAGGTAGTTAGCCACTGGCTTCAAAAACAAACTATCTAGTGTAGTTTTTCTGAAAATAGACAATCCGTCATAAAGAGATTCCTTTGATGCGGGTACAGCTGATTGGACTTCAGGTGAGATTATAACCACACTGAGTGTAAAATATAGACCACTGCCTTTGATTACAAACTAAACCAGTAAAAGCCCAAATATCGTTTAAAAACAAGAGTTCTTCGGCGTGTACATCTATCAACAAAGAACCCATTAGCAGACTCATACCTTATCATAGTTTTAATACACGATTAAAGCAAGAGAGATGAAAATATGAATATTAGAATAAAAATGGGAGGAAATTGCAGCTCACATGCGACGGGGAGCCACTAATGACGGGTAGGGGAGGTTTAGGTAGCCTATCTATTTCCAGTTGGCTAGGCATATACAGTATAATACAAGGGAAGATATTTTACTAGGGTTCTTTAGCGCGTGTTGTTAACGTGCTAATGGGTTCAACTAATACGGGCACGTTCGCGTTAAGTCGGATAGTTTAAGGACAAAGAGCAAGCTCGAAATGTCTATCAAAATGCAGAAAGTACATCGGTATCGGAATCTGAGGTTGGACTAGATTGCAAATGGTGAAATGCTATGTGTTCCCAGTAGTTATATATGGTATGGAGAGATGGACTTTGACACAAGCTATGGAAAACAGAATCAGTGCATTTGAGTAGTGGGTATACAGACGAATGCTGTGCATATTCTGGAGAGATTGTGTCCCTAATGCTGAGGTCCCGAGGGAAATGGATGCAAAAGCTGGGTTGCTGCTGACGGTTAAACTGAAACTAACTTACTTCGGTCATGTGATGAGGAACGAAAAGTATCGCACGAAGTCAGAAGTAACTTATTATTGCCCACACTCAGCATAATGCAATCAGCATGGCTTTGTTCTCAATTCAATTGGACACAACGAAGTGTATTTATAATCTAAGATTACCATAAAATCCAGTTTTGCGATGTGCAGTGTGAATTATTCTTTGGTCACAGTACAGGCAGAATTAAAAAACAACAGTCTGGAGCAACTTCAGTTGCAATTACTTTTTGGCATTTTACTGTTGAGCTCTTAAACTTTTCGAGCCTAATTTAAACGTTTTTCGTCTATACTTATATATATTATTAATCGTCTATACTGATTGGACTACTACTATATATGACATTGGAATTTACGCATTATGACAGAGCAACTTAGCTTACCAATAATAATGTTAATAGTATAAAGCAGGGCCTTAAAAATATACATATGTATATACATATAGGCAACATTTCGAACCAATACTCCAGAGGATACCACCGACGGACTGGATGGGCACCCGAAGCTCAGTCACTCAACGATTCCGTAGTAGCAGAAAAATACTGCGCCTGTCGAATTGTTCAATCGTTTCTCCTTTGCCACTTATTTAAAAATGTTCGTACCTTACAACTTGGAAACACTTCCTTAGCCATTTCCCCATACATTTTACCACTATAGGCCTTACTTAGCTATGGTTAGGTGCCATCTATTGTGTTATCGTTGGATAACACTATGGGGGGGGGGGGCATGTAAAAGACCTACCACTTCTGAATCCCCTCAAGATCCTGGCTCTCCTGAGGGAGATAGGCCTCGAGAAAGTGATGTAGAAGTGATGTAGATACTTAGTTGTAAGGGGCACAATAGGCCAATAGGCTTAAGTGCACACAGGTAACACCTGTACCCCAATTAAAAAAAAGGGGGGGGGCATTCACCTCAAATTTCTTCAAAGTAGGCAGCGGGCTGCATAAATGGGGCTTAGTTGGCCTCGATTGAAATTGCTCCAGACTCTATTTCATAGCAGGCATTTGAATCCCGTTTTTCCATACAATCATAAAAACAAACGCATGCACACATGAATACGATAAATTACTAATAACCGGATGGAAGCTGCATGTTGAGTTCCGACGTGATTCTTATGGGTCTAAGAGGTATTAACTCGCCACCACCTTTGTCCAGGTGGTATATAGGATGCTCCCCTGAACCAAGTACGTTTTGATGGTACGAGTCTGTGGTTTGGAAGATCTGGTAGTTCTGTGGTACATGCTGTCCTTGAGTCTCCTGTATCGTGTAGTTGAGTTTTTGGAGACTGATCTGATTCATTCCCTGATGACGATTTATTTGCAGCATGGTAGGATTTCTATTGGCTGCTTCCATTATAACCTGCCAACGAGTAATATGTGGTTAAGACCATAATTATTTTACAAACCACTAGTTATTTAACAAAGAGTTAGTGTTAGGTTAGAGGCAGGTCTGTCAGTCATCGAAACCTGACAATGGGCTCCACCCTAATTGTTCGATGACTTCTAGGCCCTTGCTTCTAATGACTATTAACACAGTGGGCAGTTTGTCAGGTCAATAATTATAATTATTTTATGCACCCTTAAAGGACAGATTTCAAAATATTTTGTTGACAAGTAATGGCCGTGTATTTTTGACGACATTAATTCTCGTTCCACAACCCTAAAGATATGAAAATAGTCTGATGAAAAATTCAAGCTTTCTAAAAAAAACTGTCTATCTATATTCTATCTGTTTGCAACTATTCTATAAAATCGGTGTAATGCACAATATATTAATATTATATAATATTACAGACGAGTAATTTTAAATTTCCTTCGAAATCTAGCATTTCATAACTTTGCGGCTGTAGAACCGTAGAAATAATTTTTGGTAATTTTTAATGAAAATTGAGTCTTTATTTTATACATATTGTACATAATATTTGAGCCCTCTAGTTTCTAGTCTCATAATCGGCAATCTCCACTGACACATTTTGCAGCAACAGCGAAAAACTCACGCAGTTATTTAGCTCAATATTTCGACTGTGTTAATTTCAGTTGATGTCGGTTACCTTTAGCTATAATTGTGAAGCCCGAATTTGCTATATTTATTGAAATAGCCGTGAAATCCAAAAAACGATGGAGATTGCCGGTTTTGAAACGATCGCTTGGAGATTGCTGACTTTGAAAATAACATATCAATACAATTTCTCAGTCTTAGATATTGCTAATTTTGATACGAATGCCAATTTTTTTTAGTACCAAAATGTTGATTTTGACTAGATTAGATGCGTTTTTTCACAAGGAGAGAGGTACCATATTTCCAATTAGACATACCTGATCCATAGGGGACCGGTTAATAATCTGTCCGCTTCGTCCATCAGTAGTATTAAAGGAGCTAAAGCTGACATCTAGAGGCAATTGAATTAATGCAGAAGAGTTGTCAGTGCGAGGATATCTCTGCACGATTGTTTGCACCCCGACGCCAACACCCACAGCTTGCTGATTCGTTCCAGCCTCTACAACAGCCAATTTTCAATAAGCACAATAGTAAAGCAGTTATAATATTAAAAAGCCAACGCCAGCTCGAGCACGATGCACCAAATTAAATTATTCCTGCGGGCCTATTATGGCGATTAATTTTAAATAAATAAATCTTGACTTTCTGTTGTTCTATTACTAAGCCAACCTAGCGGAGTTAGGGCTATAAAGCCCTCTCTTACACTCAACTAGGATGACCCGGGACCGCCTGTTTTCCATGCCCTCCGAAGCATGGCCAGAAAATGTAGCCAGCGTGGGACTCGAACCAACAGCCTTTCGGGTGAAAGTGGGAGTCTGTTCCACTACTCTACAGCAGGCTGCAGCCTGATCGAGGCGATTATAATACCGGTATTTATTTAATCCCTTGGTAATAAAAATGTAAACAAGATAATTTTATAATGGAAAGTGCTATTCAAAATTTGTTTGTTTACAGTTATAATCCTAGGGTATTTATTTTACCCCGGTATTATAATCGCCTCGATCAGGCTGCTGATCATGGCGATTATAATACCGGGGTTAATTTAATACTCTGGGATTAAAACTGTAAACAAACAAATTTTGAATAGCACTTTCCATTATAAAATTATCTTGTTTACATTTTTAATACCATATTGTGATCGCCATGATCAGCCTGCTGTCATTTTAAATATCATTTAGTGATTACTTAACCTGGGATTAAAAATGTAAACAAGATAATTGTATAACGGAAAGTGCTATTCAAAATTTTTGTTTACGTTTTTAACTCCAAGAATAAGTAGTTTACAATATCAGCAGCAAATCAACTTTAGGATAGGCGGCAATTCCACCGGCGATTTTACTTCATTTGTGATTTTTTGTTTGTTTTGTTTTAAGGAGACTATTATGTAGATACTTAACTTATCAATAATAAGCTATGTTATAATATGGTAGAGGCTAATTATTATTGATGTCTCAACCATATTATAACTTAATTTATAATAGATAAGTTAAGTATCTACATAATAGTCCCCTAAACTGATAACTCAAACAAAAAATCTCAGATCACAAATGAAGTAAAATCGCCGGTGGAATTGCCACCATAGCACTTAGCATTCTAAAAATAGTTTGTACATGCAATTTCAACCTCAGTAATAAGTTAATTTGGTACCTCAAGTTCGAGCTGCGGGCCTACAATACCATTTAATGTAAATTTATTCTTAGAGTTAAAATTTTAAACAAACCCATTTTGAATAGCCGATTCCATTCTAAAATTAAATTTTGTTTTATGAAAAACGTCTGAATAGACTAAAAATTATAATAAAGAAAAAGCTGCTTAGAGTGAAACTTAAGAAGTTAACAAAATAACTGATCGCACCCCGGCCCCAGGCGGGATCGGATGGGTAACCGAGCCACAGTCAATCAACGATTCGGTAGTTGTGAGCGAAATTAAGAGGGAGGTTCACATCATAAGCCAAATATAGTGAAAATTAGAATAATCACCTGAGACAGAACTTCTGCACCTGCCATTCTGTTGTAAGCCTTGCTTGTTGAATTTTTTTGTTTTTTGTCTTCCAATCTTACAACTTGGGTCACATTTCCCTACGATTCACCACTATCGGTCATACTTGCATGGTTAGGCGCCATCTATTCAATATTATTATCGTATGTGGCACCTGACTTAGTTATTTCTAAATTTCATAACAAAAAGGTTGCTTGTATTTGACATAGTCTACTCTTTTTGCAATGTTTGTAAAAGGTTAACCCGTTTGGTGTATTAGCGTCATTATCGACATTGAAAAGCGAAGAAAAGGTGAAAACCTTCCAAAGGTGGGCCAGAGCTAGTAACGCAATGCAGTCTTTCGATTAGTTACGCTTGAGAGAGCTTTGTAATTCACGTTGCACCTATTTTTATATTTTTTTATATTATAAATACACGGATTTTCTATCGATCTAATTTAAATTTCATTCACTTACCAATGGTTTCCACTATAATATTGTTCTGCTTCTTTTGAGGTCTAGTCGTTTTTCGCTTGCCCCTCTTTGTAAACACTTTGTCTTGTAGGGTGTAATCCTCCATATCGGTGTTCACTCGGTAGCCCAACTCAACTTTCTTTTTAAGAAGTTGGTAGTCTTTTGTACGGAATTCTTGATGAAACACATTTCGGTATAACCACATTTTAACTCTGGGCACAAAATTCTGGTTCATTTGCGTTGTTCCATGCAATAAAGCTTCTGGCTCATACGACAAAAGAAAATGTTTGTAGAGTTTGGTTATATTCAACTCCGTTGAGGTTGGATGGTTTTTATCTTCTTTAAAATATTCACGGACATCTTGTGAACGTAAAACAGTGTACAAGTGTCTTCTAATTAGTTCCTGGGTTTCCGGCTGAATTTTTTGAGGTCTATTCGAATGCTTACCTCTTCCGTCTTTAGGGAATAATATGTTTTGGTCCAATTTCTCACAAAGGCCTCTTATTTTTTTGGCGGATATAGAGTGAATGCGAGCGAAAGCTACTTTGCAAACATTAATTTCTCTTCCACGAAATCTCAAATAATACTTATAAGTACATGTCCTGCGAGCTGAGTTTGGATTAGTTTTACGCTTGATGTCATGTTTTCTAATTAGACCAAAGAGGTAAGCATTTTGCTCATCATATGATTTCAAATCATAAAAACCTTCAAATATCATATTCCTCATACTCTCATCCACTTGTTTATAACACATTAACTTACATTTACAGTCAGGGCCAATTGCTCTTGCTGGAACGAAATTGCCTCTCACGTTAAGGTATTCTTTACCCGCTATTCGAGCCCGCTTTTGCTTTACTCTTTTCCACCCATCGGGGTTTCGTACGCGTTTCTTTGTGCATTTATTTTTATCATCATTTAAATCGTCCATGTTGTGATTGTTTTCTACCAGAGTGTGCCCCATATAATTGTTATTCATTCGGCACTTTAAATAATACACCTAACAATGCACCGTAATTGATAGATTCTACACTCTTTTATAAGCACGATAATCTCAAATAGTTAATTAATATTTTAATAAACTTCCAATTTTCGAGTAAAACAACACATTTTGTGCTGCTGCAGTGGCAACTTCAGGAACTATTTTAATTATCAGTTGTCATTATGCAGGAAATCCAAAATATACATACATTTTGAAAAAAAATTGTTTTAATTTTAATTTATGTATCAAAATTATAAAATATTATTTTTTGTTATTAAATACATATGGTGTGGCTTCTTTCTCAACCAAATAATTTAATTTATAAAATGTGTTCTTTTTCTAAGAACACTTTCTATGAAACGAAATATACTTTGTAGTGTATTCAACTTTTGGTTGGCTGAAAAACGTTTTCTACCGGTATTAGATCACTATTATAGAAATTAATAAACACCAAGTGTCCTTGGTCGGCTATTTTGATTTGCTTGTGATTTTGTTTCGTGATTGGAGATCTTTCTTCGTCCAAGTCGTTGATTCGCCAATATTCGGACCAATACGGTGGGTATTTATTATAATGAATAAACATCATCTCGGTCAGCCGGCTAGTAATTTAATTATTTAAAAGATAAATTACTAATCCCAACAGGGAAAATTAAGTTACCATTAACAGCAAGGGTCTTGTTACTCGTAGCCATTTTGTCAGAATAATCAATCCTGGTGAAGGCTGCACGTCTTATTTTTTTGAGAATGTTTCAAAGGTAAGGGTTGTCCCTTGTGTTAAATAACTTTTATATAACAATTTAATGAAAAAAAATATAGCTCAGTTTTTGCTAGTACAACATATAAATCATACATTACGATTTCTACGAATACGCGGTACGACGCCTGATCAAATTAATATTAATCATTGAATCAGCAGAGCGCCAAGCGTGCGTCTTATCGTATAAGTAAGGTAATGTAACTATGATCCTACCATACATATAATTTACAGTAAATTAATTATTTTTTATTAGCCCAGCCATTGGCATTGACATTTAACCTGACATACCCAACCCAAGTTTCTTATTTACTACAACTAGGAATCCGTTAACTTCAATTAGTGTTTGTTGTTCATTGGTATTATTTTATTACTGTACGGTATGCTTATTAATATTATAATCCCAACTATAGGTAAAGACAGTTTTAAATAGTACAAAGTCCTGTTAAAAATTACAAGCTACTAGGAGATTGATGATTTCAGCATTAAACTTCCTGGTTTTTGTCACAATATTTTCAGAAAGAATTTATCTAAATGGAGGAGGGGCAAGTCGCTGTGGTACAGACAAATGCCTCGGGGCAAATGCAAATAGTTCAGGTTAACCAGCAGCCAGTCCAACAAGTTATTCAAGGCGCGAACGGACAGCAAATACTCCTGCACTCTGTTCCTCATGCTTCCGCACAACAGCACGTTCAAGTCGCAACTGGAACTGCGGGACAGATACAAGTTGTCCCCGTACAAAACTTGCAGGTACAGAAATCCTTGACCATTATTTTATTTATTGTGATGTGATAGTGCTCTTTGGTATCAGGGTTGATGACAGGAGTGAATGAAAATATGAAAAGTAGCACTTTACATGAACTACTTTATGGCGATCAGTCTGTTACATAAATTGAGCCTTTCAGCACCCTAAGGACAGACTCCTCCACCTCAGGGAGAAGGGGAGTTGACTGGCAGTGTGGACCTCCTGATTATAAATAAATAAATAATTTTGACTTTTTTGTTCTATCACTGGACCAACCTATATTATAGTGGATTCCGAACCACTTGAGGAACATTGTAAAGCCACACGATTAATTTGAAGTTGATCAGGACTCGACACGCACTTATATTGACTGGTAGTTGCCATGTCTCGCCATGTTCCCCTGCCAACGCTGTGCACACTACAAAATTTGCTACAGTTTTCAACAGGCTCTGTTCTGGGGGATTCAACTTGGTGTGGCTCCGAATCAACCTGAACTGGCTCTGAGTGTACACATTGTTTTTGGCAATTTTATTGGTATTTGTCTAAAAAACGTAACAAATCAAAATAAACAATCTGTTTTCCTTTATAATATTTTTCTGCTCATTATATTGAAATAATAAAATTGCCATTAATTAATATATAGAAATATAATATATCAAAAATGACCATAAACTAGTAAATTTTGTATTATTTCAGGGTACGGGACCGCAGCAGATTGTTTTCCAGTCGCAGCCCAGTCAGCCGCAACTCATCCAGACTCCAGACGGGCAAACGTTTTTATATCAACCGCCTATGGACAATGCTCCTGCCGTCTTGAATATTAACGGCAACTTGGTACAAATCGCGCCTACACAGGCCACATCGACCGGTACTGCAGTCGCATCCGCAGCCAATGTTCAATCTAACAATATTGTCGTTGTAAGTTTCATTTTTACGTAACAGGGTAACTTGTTGATACTTCACTTAACGTGTCCGGGCCTAGGACACGTTGATCCAAAACGTTGCGGCCTGGATGGCCTTGTCGTTGGCGTCCAAAAGATCCCTCTGGGACACGGCTTCTCTCAGCCTCGGACAGACCAGAAGGTGTCCGTCGTCCTGGACTTGTCCGCACTCGCAAGTTGAGACCTCCGCCAGTCCCCACCTACACAAGTTCGCACGGCATCTTGTGACCCCCGTTCTTAGTCTATTCAGGCTCCGCCATGTAGGGTACGACAGTTGGGCTCCGGGCGCCATTTTTTCTTGGATGTTTGGTGTTAGGTTCTTCCACCGGTCGGTTCGATTTGCGCTGGTTGTTCCCGCCACCCGTGTCGTACGGTTGTACCCAGCTGACTGTCCGTGAAGTGGGTGCCGGGGGTCATCCTCTGCTTTGGTCCTTTCGACGTCTTCTAGAACGGAGCGTCGGATAGTTGGAGGAGCAATGCCGATGATGGGGTAGATCTTATGAACGGGGGTGGGCTTGAGACAGCCTGAGATGATTCGAGCAGCCTCATTTACAGTAACATCGACCTCTTAGGTGTGTGCAGACGCGTTCCAGACCGGTGCTGCGTATTCAGCTGCTGATATGCATAGGCCCAATGCTGAGGCTCGTAGTGTCGGCGGTCGCTCCCCATGTGCTCCCTGTTAATTTGTGGACGATATTATTTCTCGCACATACCTTTTTCTTGGTGGCTAGACAGTGATTCTTGTATGTGAGTGATCGGTCAAGAGTTACCCCCAGGTACTTTGGGATGCTGCAGTGTTCCAGGGTCATACCTTGCCACGAAATGTTTAGTTTCCGGTTTGCTTGATGGTTCTTAAGGTGGAATACACATGTTTGCGTTTTTGATGGGTTCGGCTTAAGTAGGTTTTGGTCGTAGTACCTCGCCATCTTAGCTAGGCCTACCTCCAGTTGAGTTGCCACTTCCTCAAAGGTGTTTTCCTGAGCTGCTAAAGCTGTATCATCTGCGTAAATGAAACTTTTAAGGTTCGCAAAGGTAGATTGTGTAGATGTTAAAAAGTATTGGGGCGAGTACGCCTCCTTGTGGTAGCCCATTTTGTTGTCGCCTCCACTTACTCCTTTTTCCGCCGAGAGTAACTGAGAACATTCTATTACGCAAGAAGCATTCGATCATGGTTGTAAGTTCGAAATCTTTAGTTAACTGGTAGAGCTTGTTTTATAGTAAGTTGTGGTTGACCGTGTCATATGCTGCTGTCAAGTCGACAAATGCAACCCCTGTGATTTTACCTTCTTGATAACCTCTTTCGATATGTTCCGTTAGGTTGAGTACTTGGCCGCAGCATGATTTGCCAGGACGGAAGCCAGCTTGCTCGGGAATTTTGTTTTGTATCCTGGATAGTATCATCCGCTCCAACAATTTAAACGTATGGCAGAGTAGTGATATGGGGCGGTAATTCTTTGCATCAGTGGGTTCCTTACCAGGTTTGAGTATTGCGCACACTTGAGCTTTTCTCCAGGTCCTCGGGATCCGCCTTTCCTCCACGCAGGAGTTCATCATCTGAATGAGCCATTGCCTCGCCCCGGTGCCGAATTGGGTAATCTGTTCAACTCTCAGGTCGTCCAGGCCGCGATTTCGCTTCAGAGTCTTCATGGCACCCTCCAGTTCATCCATATTGAAAGGGATGCTGAGGCAATTAGTTTCGTTGAGGCGGTCGCGTCTTAGTTTGAGCTTGGGTTTACTGCCGCGGGACTTGCCATTTAATAGCAGTTGTGTTGCCACTTGGTTGGCAGTGACGTGGCTGTGTGTTTTTGGCGCTGTTGTTGGGTCACCACTTAGGTTCTTAAGGACTTTCCAGGCTCTTCTGCTGCTGAGCTTCATGTCGAGGCTTTCGATCATGTCGGTCCATTTCTTTTGTCTTCCGGTGCTTACGGTTTCTAACAGCTAAGTCCCTGTAGATATTGTTTGTTCCGAGAATGGATCCGCAGCATAGAGTTTACAGTATCTTTCCATGAGGGTGACAGCATCTTCTGTGAGGCCAGGTTTGTACTCTGTACGGCATCCTTTCGCGATGGTCTTTCGGGAGACATCCTTAACGACTTTCACAAAGTGCTCGTAGTTTTCAGGTGTTGGTGCAATATCCTGGATACCTTCGTCGATTAAGCGTCGGAAAACGTCCCATTTCGCTTTTTTAAAGTTGAACCGTCTTTTAAATGGCACATATTGTGGGGTGATGACTTAATTGACGCAGCATGTGATTGGACGGTGTTGTGTCTTGGGGATTGGTTCCTCAGTTCGTTTTGTGCATTGTGGGAAAACCCTCCGGCTGACAAATATGTTGTCAAGGTTGTATCCTCTCCACCACCTACCACTGTTGAAGGAAGGTGGTAGTTTTGGGTCGTGAAGTAGGGTCAAGCCCTGTGCTTCGGACCACTCTTCCAGACGTTCGCCGTTCTCGTCGGTCTGTGCGTATCCCCATGTTGTGCTATGACAGTTAAAGTCGCCCAGGGCTAGTTGTGGTAGTAAGGGATCGTGATCGTAGATTGAAGTTACGGAGAAATTCCGAGACGTGATGGTCAAGATTTTGATGTCGTTGACGTGTGTGACTCCAGCTGATGTAATATTTAGTCCGGGTCGTGCATAAATAGCACTGCCGTATTGGTCGTGGGGTCGTTCAATGATTAGATTCATCCCGTCTACTCTCGGTCTATTTCTTGTGGGTCCATGGTGGGTCTCTTGTACTAATAGTATGTCACACTCGAGTCTTTTGCAAATGTCGGACAATAAAACTTCCTTAGGACTAGACAATCCTTCGATGTTAATCGAAGTCGTTATTAGGGCTGGCTTTGAAAAAAGCCGATTTGGTTTTGTAGGGTTGTTGTCGCTTGGCCCGGTGGTGGAAGGATTGGCCGGCGGGGTGATTCCCGCCGTTACCAGGGACACCCGATCGCTCATTCTCGTGATGTAGTCTCAAGTAAGCGCAATCTTCGGGGAGGCTCCTTCCATGTCCCCACTTGTTGATAGTTTTCCGTGTCAAATATGATCCAGTACTGAAGTGTTTGATAACAGTGTATTTTAAATTAGGCCCGGTACACGTGAACTTTTTTTTTCACTGGAGCAAATGGATTATCCGAAAATTTCTTGTCGATGACCACGAAGGTGCACGATTTTCCCCTAGACACACCAGCTCATAGAAATCTTCTGAAGTAGACTCGATGGCTTTGCACCAACCATTGACCAAGCCCCATGGCTACCATGAAGAAAAACACGTCGGCAACTCGCCACTGTCAACTCATCCGTGTGTACGGGGCTTTAAGGCCATAGGACTTGGTGAAAGGTTGATGCAAAAGTGCAAGAGTCGACTTGAGAAGATTTCTATGAGCTGGCTGGCGTGTCTATGTGGTCGGCTTCACGCCAGTTTAAAAAAAAATTGACCAGAAATCTTCTGCTAGCCCTATGACTACAATGGGAATAGACGTCGACAAGCAACTCGCGCGTGTGGAATAGCCTGGCCTAAGTTGCGCTGTAGTCAGCATAAGAGCAAAATTTATGATATTTTGTTTATGGTCTTTCATCTTAGGCTCAGTGCACAAAGGCTGTTTCTACTGCGACAGTATTCCGACATAGACGATATGAGTAAAATAGGCAGCCCAGTTTACGTCATAGCCCACTGTGGCTAAAATGCACCAGAAGACTTAAACTCATTTATAATGTGCGGCTATGTCAATTTTACTCTTATTGCCTATGGCGGAGTACTGTCGCAGTAGAAACAGCCTTTCTGCACCAGACCTAAGGATTTATAATAAAAAACTATGCCATATCGAGCAAGCTATGGCGTAACTGTCAAGGCTTATTAGATTAGCTATAAAGACTTTTGTTCTGTCTAGGCGGACAACATTCAGGTAGCCAATTCTTCATTCCCTCGATTACAAGTACCAGTTACAACTGAATACCTTGATGAAGAACCTTTGTATGTTAATGCTAAACAATATCGGCGGATTCTTAAGAGGCGGCAAGCGAGGGCTAAGTTAGAGGCTGAAGGGAAGATTCCAAAACAGAGGCCCGTAAGTATTTTTCGAACAGTTGTTATAATAGCGATTGAACAGGTTGTGAATTTGTGTTCTGTTCCCACCAAAGTTTATATAATAGGATCAATGTGTTGATCGTTATAGTTGGCAAAACTGTTTAGTTCAGAGCCAGGAATAAACCCTTTTTCGTTTATTTTCGTCTATTTTTAGCCGCTCTTAGTGATTTTTTTCTCCAAGAACTCATGACTTCTAAAAAGAAAAAAAAAAGATTATTCGCATACAAACAATTCAATGAATGCATCCGAATAACCTCTTCAGTCGCATCTGTAGGTAATACCTGTGTTGAGTTACGACAGGTCACCGATCGCATGATGTGTACAGACTCGCACAAGTACGAACAAGCTACAGCTATGGGGCCTATTCCATGTGGTCTTTATAAAAACAAAAATTATTTCAGAAATATCTTCACGAGTCTCGCCATAGACATGCAATGAATAGGATACGGGGGGAAGGAGGAAGATTTCATTCTGGGTCCATGAAGAAAAAAAGGAAGAACAACGCCGTTGCTAGCCACACTCTGCTGCAAGGGGTATGTAGGACAACATTTTTCCTATCCATAAATCCCAGGCCTTATCTTCTTCCTTTTCGGTGCAGGCGGTGAGGCTTTGGAACTCCCTACCGTATCCAATCAGAATTGAAATAAGTTTAAAGAAGTTTAAGAGGGCGTGTCATGATTATTTTATGAGTATGTATGTTGTATAAATGGTGTGGAAATGGTCGCTTTTAGTTTTATTTTTTATTTTAAGTTTTATTTTAAGTAGTATTTAAGCTAACATTATGGGTTAATTGTAAGAGTGAGCCGAAAGGCCCAAAATTTGCCCATATGGAAAATAAAGACAATTTTTTTCTTTCAAATAACAAATTAATACATTAGATAGGCCCTATTACAGATATTATTCGCTGTACATACAGCAAAAAAAAAATATCCGTTACCAGTCAAAAAAATACGATTCGATTTTGCATGGTTGCATTCCATGAGAGTGGACTATGCCAAAGTGTACAATAAAAAAAGGAAAAGATAAAAATGAACGATGGTACTAGTTCCCAGCTCCTCGCAGCTTATTTGGCAGTCTTTTCGCGTCTTTGTTACAACTTGTAGCAATTTACATCGTCATATTCTTTGATTAAAAGAGGTGCTTTTAGACTTAATGTCTCGGACTTTGTTTTGTCTTGTCAGTCGGCAGCACCTGACCTAGATGCCATGTACTAAAAAGTAGAAGTAGTAGTCAAATTTAAGTAATTCTATTTATGTTTCTGTAGCCTGTGTCGAAACCTGTCGCGTAATTATAATTTTTAGTAATACTTGACAAAGTTGTGTTCTTTATTCGTTTATTTTAGTACACTTACACTATAATAAATACAGGTAGCAAATGTGTTTCAAAAGACGTACAATTTAGTGTTGATGATGGCTTCCGTCCACTTGGTGATCGATACTTTAGTCAGGCCTGTTCTAGACAAGGTATCATTTTTACCACAAAGTGTTAAAATTGACTGTTCTATTTTCTATTACAGGGCGATACGATCGAAGCCATAATAGCTAATGTGGACGTGCTCAGTGGATAAAGGTGTTCAATTTCAGAACAAGTCACAATTTGGTCCGGTCTTTTTATGAAATAATTTTACAACACTGTCAATGTGGACAGTAGTCGTAGCCCTTTTATGATGTGCTCAGGTTACTTAATAAAATGTACCTTATGAAATGGTAAACAAGGTGAAAACAGTTAAAACATATTTATCAACAGTAGTAATCTTAGACCATATAATACTATTATATGGTCTAAGGTTGTAATATTTGATGGCAGTGACGTAGTGTTTTTCCCGTTCTTTATTTTTGTTTTCATATTTTGGTCGGAAAGTCGCCACAAAAACAGTTCTGAATGCAGTCGACGCAAGTTAAACAAAGTTTCACTTTGAATTGGGTAGCATAGTAGTAAATATTTACTATTGTACAGCACTGAAAGTCCAAGTCCCATCTGAAAATTTTATTTAACTTGCATCGACACTACTGTATGTTTTGAAGCCTGGTATTGTCAAAACTTGGATTTTTCGGGATGAAATAAAAAGTATTTGCTCTTTTAAGCATTTCTAGGCTTCATTTAACGCGATGCCTTCCTGATAGTTGTGACTTTTTGAAATTACGTTGAAATCGTATCGTATTTCAGTTATGTTTTTTAATTGGTAATTGTAAATTACTTGTTTATTTTAGAGCCCAAATAGGATGGGCTAATTCAATACACCTTCCATTGGTTTTATAAGCAGTGTGAGGTGGATTTAAATTTAGTTTGGCGCCATTTTGCGTTATTATTATTTGGAAGGCCATGGGATGACCATAGGCCTAGATGTACATACCTCAACGTCAATATCTCGCTATAATTTCTTTACGGTAGTCGTAAATTGAAATTAAGTATTATATTTTCATTATGTACCATTAATCGCACCGCTGATAAACTCCAATGGGTTTAAAGACTTAATTACTGCTGTAACTTTAATATTATGAATGTAATTAATTGTTATGTTTTTTTCTTTCGTAAATCGTAACGTAGAATTTAGTGCCACATCGGCTGGTGTATTGTTGTACCGTATTAGTTCCTGTAGTGTACTTTAATGCTTGACGATACTGGAAGTTTAACTATTACCAATAGGAAACGATACTAACAGTGCATTTCACTTAGTATAAAGCAATTTATCATGATTTAAAAAAAAAAAACACATTAATTCTGAGTTGTACTGTAATGTATATTTTGTGTCTTAATGGCATCAAAAATCCTCATCACTGGTTCAGGCCAAAGATTTTAAATAGTATATATTAATATAGCAAACTTCAAGATCGCGTGAGTGTGTTCGGTTTCAAATCGAAGCTTGATTAGTGACACACTAGTAATTTAGTAAAATTAATAACTTTATAGACCTATATAAAAAATTTATGTTGTGGCATTAAGTGCAATTTTTTATATATAAAGTTATTAATCATGTTTCACTTCCACGAAGTCACTGAAGAAACTCTCTCATGGATTTACTAAAGCCTGAAATGACGTAATTTTTTCACAGAAAAATTGAAAGAAATTAAAATTAAAATTTTCGATCGAAAAAAATATTGAACCATAAAATTTGATACTTTAGTTAGTTTCAGGGTTGTTAATTTTTTATTATTTCGTGACAGTCCGCAGTACAGTACAGTAGAGTATTATCCCCAAAAATGCTAAAATGTCCCGTTTTCTCAAGAACCGCTCCGAGTTCACTCGAACATGCTTTCCAATTTATCAAAATTAGTAGATAGAGAAAATGAGTAATTTCATGTTAAATAATTTTCCAATGGCTAAATTTCCAATATATCGGGGGGGGGGGGGGGGGGTTGTCCACCTGACGTCATTGGAGGTGAGGTAAATTCTAGATAGGTCAGACCAACACATTACCACACAGCAATACTGGCAGGGCACGCAATGCATTTGAGCGTGAATTTTCAATCATTTTTTCAAAAAAACATTATTTTTTTACAAAACCAAATACTTTTCTGGGAAAGCAACCTGTCCGGTTTCGTTACTCAATTTAACACCTAAAACATACCTGAAGGTAGAAATCATCGATAGAAAGGTTTCGCAGAAAAATAATTTTTTAGTAATTTTTCATTAAAATTTAGTTATTTTTATTTTTTTACCCCCAGAAGCAACCTATCAAGGGGCAAGCGACCCCCCGCATTAACATTAATAACGACTACAATATATGTGAATTTAAAAGAAATCGTTGAAGCCGTTTTTTAGAAATAATTTTTTTAGACGTTTTTTTGGAGTTTTTTGAGAATAAAACCCCCCCAAACTGAGTTAGCCCAAAATAAAATAAAAATGATCCCGAGGTATGATTTTTGTGTACCTACATACCCACTTTCATCAAAATCGACCGAGTAGTTTGCCCGGAAATCGACGCACAGACAGACAGACAGAACGACAGACAGAGAGACATTTCGTAAAAACCAATTTTTTGGGTTCCTGGGACCTTAAAACGTGTAAATCCGTTGAAATCTGGGAATCGAAAATTTCGACCGTCACAAAGCTTTCCTTATACTTCGTATAAATTGGAAAGCAAAAATGCCTCTCATTGGCTAAGGACTTAGGTAAGAGAATAAGATACAAAATTAATACATGTTTTAATATTGAAATCTTGAAATACAATACCGTAGTCGAAACTGCGTTAAACCTAGTACAAATTTCTCCGCTTTCAACTTTTCCCCCTTACGCATGTTTGCACAAGTTAGATTTAGTCAGTAAAGTTTGGAGATACATTACTTTAGAGTGCACTTGTATTTTCAATTTTTCTGCCGCTGAAAAGCACCTTAATCTGGGATTGGTTTCACAAATTTCCCAATTCAAAATCATGAGGCATTGTGAGCTGTTCCTATGTAACATTGGGACAAACAAACATGATATTATCGGCTTCGATGACAAAGTGGTAGCGTGATTGTACTTGTTCGAGTCTGCACACCATGAGATTGGGCGGCTATTCCACCGACGTCGTTTTTCATTGTGCATGTGCATGACGTGGTAGCAGACATCATTAATAAGTCTCTGCCATATTTTAAGGAGACTATAATGTTGATACTTAACTTATCTATTATAAATTAAGTTATAATATGGTAGAGACTTATTAATGATGTCTGCTACCACGTCATGCACTTGCACAATGAAAAACGACGTGGGTGGAATAGCCGCCTGAGAGACGTGTCGTAAGTCGTAACTCAACACGGGTACTAACCTACAGAGGCGACTGATGAGGTCGATCAGATACATTCATTAAATTGTTTGTATGCGAGTAACCTTTTAAAAAAATAAAAAATAACAGAAGCAGTCATTTTTAAAATGTCTAACACTTCACCAAAAACCTACAATAAGTGCAGCCGGCCGCCATACCAAGTTGAATCCAGCGGACCAGAGCAGGTTCAAAGCTGCAGATAACTTGGTCGTGTGCACAGTGCCGGTAGGGAAACATGGTAGGACTTATCCTGGTCACCTCCGAACTAATCGTGTGACTTCACTGTGTTTCCCAAGTGGTTCGGAATCCACTATAATCAGGAGGTCCACTGTCCTATGGGCTGGCATAGGACAGTCAAGTCGGAGTCGCTCTATGGGCCCAAATATGAGGCCTAAGTCGTTATTAACCCGACGAACACTACTACTACAATAAGTGCGCGTGTCATTATGATTGAATGATGTTGAATAAAAATTCATGAAAAGAAAACGGCTTCAATTTGTAATTGCGTTGTCATATCTCATTGTAAATACAGGCATTTTATTTTTTAGCGAATTGTTGATTTTTCTCTTGCTAAGCAAAAGTCATGGAAGGGAAACAGCAAGACAGGAAAGGGTAAGGTGTTCAGTCGAAAACAAGGGAGGGAAGTCAGAGGAGTGGAAGCAGGACTGTGGCAGTCGTGACTTAACCCCCTCTATCAACAAATCGAAGAAATTGAAAATGGCGGATGCGGATGGTTATAACCTCCGAACGAACTTTCCTGGTATGTTGCCGCAATGTGGGAGCTGTCGGAAATGATTTCTATAAGAAATAAACGGTCGTTAAATGATATTTAAAAAAATCATCAATTTAACAAAATTTTAGTCCTGAAATATTATCTAAGTAGGCCTAATAACATTTTTTAAACTAAAATAAAACACTAAAAGTTATTCACGTATAATTTATTTCTTATAGAAGCTCAGCAATACACAAGGAGAAATTAAAACTACCTAATAAATATAGCCTATATCAAGTTTGAAAGGAACGGTAGTCGGTTTGCTTTCGACTTTATTATGACTGTCGATTTGCATTGGTCAGGCTATCTGGATGCAATGAAGCAGCAAAACATTATGTCCCATTGTACGTGGTGGCTCTCGTCATAAGCCCAATAGAGTCAAAATGAAGCTATTAAGAAGGCCGGTGACCCAAGGTCAAGTGCGCAGAACTCACTGCGCCTGAATTCTGTCGTCTGTTAAATTATTCAGTTGTTGTTTTTTATTTTCCGATATTTTCTTTTTTATGTTGCAACCCTACAACCTTGGAACATTTCCTTCGTCATTTCCACCTACGTTTGCCCGCTATCGGCAATAATTAGCTTACGGTTAGGCGCGATCTATTCTATTTTGTTACCTTTGGTGAGTGGTCATTTCGCTGTGTCCTAATTTATCTATATTTCCATATTTTTTTTACATTATGTTACTTTTTCCTTCTTAATCTATGATGATACCGGTACCGGTACCCAAAAACACAAAACTTCTTCTATATGTTAAAAATGCGTAAAACCCTCTACTCGGCGGCTATTTTTCCACAAAGTTTCCTCTTGCTATACATAGCACCAACATTTCACACCCCCCCCCCCCCCTCCAAATGGAATCCTGCATGCGTGCCTGCTGACTGGCGGGAAGAAATTGCAAAATAAATAGTAAAAAAGCGACCTATTCATTTTGACGCAATGAATTAATCACACTCCACAGCCCCAAGGATGAGTTGGATAAGACTTCTGAAAAATTTACAAAAAATATATAAGCTTTTACAGTAAATTTACATTTTCTCACCAAAACAATAACAAAAATCGATAAAATATATAGAGTACAATATATGCCGATTTAATAAAATGGTAGCAAATTACCTAGGTACTTTACCCGAATGCTTGCTTTTTGAGAAATGTGTTTGAATTTCTATTAATTTTTTAAGGAAAAAGGAATGGATTGATTTCGTGAAAATATTTCGAAATCTCTGCCTTAAATCGGCAAGGCGCGTTACCTATGCTTGAATTGTTTTTATTAAGTTTGGTTTGGCTGTAAAATGCTGATACATTTGGGCAACAAGGAAATGTTTTTATGTTGTCAGCCGGGTGAAATGCAGCGCCTGTTAATGTGTATTGTGTTTTGTCCCCAAAGGCACATTCATCACCCTAGACAGAAGGCTACCCTCCTCCCCGTCCCGTTCACGTCTTCGTCACTGATCTCATTTGCGACTACTTAAGCCTTTTTTTAACTGTCAGATAGGTACCTACATCTACATATTAAACAAAAAGTAGAAAAATCTGTTAAATCATCATATTACGTGGGCATAGTAACGTTTAGCGGGCACATAACTTAGGTATATTGGAGTATTTATTAATTAATCAAAACACACAATATACTATTAATAAATATCAAAGGACCACACTAAGTACACCCTGTGAACGGCTATAAGATCTTACGTTACAACGTAAAATTTCTCATAAAATATCGATCACAGCCGTAAATTTACCATTTACATAATGACATACACAATATGGCAATAAACATTACATTATTTATATTATCCACCATTTACGCTCTCCCAACTCGCGAAGGTCAGTTTCCAACTCATCCTTCAAGCCTTTTCGAGGACGTCCCGCCAGTCGTCTTCCTGTCATGCTTGCTTTGTACACCTTGTTCGGCATGCGGTTGTCTGACATTCTTACGACGTGTCCCATCCATCTTAGGCGTCGCCGTCTTAATAGGTGGATGAAATCTCTCTAACATGTACCCGGCACTAACACCGATATTATAAGAGAAATATAACGTGTACAAAAAAGGTCTAGTGGGGGTTTCCGATTTGCTCTCAACGATTGAAAGGTGGACTCGGAGCAGTGACACATTAAAGTTGTGAGGTGACAGTAACAGAGCTGCCTCTCCGGTCCAACGGACACAGCCCTGCCCGTCACTCACCGCTGCTGGTCACAATCCAAAACCTCAATCTTCACACACCTTTCCGCTTCCATTTATATATTTTCCTTTTTCACTTGGTGACTTTTTATCGGAAACATCTCCCCCCCCCCCCCCCCGAACATAGGCAAGCCGATACCTGCTTTTCGCTGATTTCCCGCCCAAAAAACGAGCTTACTCGTAATAATTCTGCATTTGAGAAATTACGGTAGCATATAGTAGGTAGCCTACCTAATTTTAAAAAGCATAAAATAAATGAATTTCGTCGGATGTCGCCTATTTTGGAATTTTACAGAACTTAATAAAACACAGGTTATTAGTTATATTATATTATAATTATTATCGGAAACTGCGCTGTAGATGGCGCGAGCCGCATGCACCCGCTGGGAAACTGCGCCTCTCAAATGTGCTGCTAAGATTAATAATAAGTTAATAATTATTATTATTATTGCTTTCCTGGCTACAATTTCATACGTTAGAATAAGGATAGCATTGTGATGGTCGCAATTTCCGATTTCGAGATTTCAGGAGATCAGTGTTAGAAAGAGGTACATATCATGCATCACAATGCTAAGAAAAATTGCTTTTGTTTGTCCTCATATTTGCGACAGCTCTACGATTGTTGCTTCATGAGATATTTGATTTTTACACTTATAAGGCATTTCCCCCTCAGGTTGTCTCTCAAGCTTAGATTTGTATAGATAAATTAGACCTATTTAAATGAAAATGCAACAGCTGGCCCCACTGCGCTGCGGTGCAATCCCTCTGACAGATATAAAGAGTGGTATAAAATATTTTAAATGCCGAGTGTTACAGCAGCCGACAAAATGAAACATTAGGAAATGCAAATGAGTGATTGATGGGGGACCCCCTGCTCCCTACAGGGCAGTTGGGTCGTGTCGGGACGAATGAGCCCCATGTGCCCCGTTCAGCACCAGAATCAATATCCACCCTGCGGTCTGTCTGCTGATATTAGAGCTTTGGGAATTACATCTCATAAAACGGGTTAAGGTTTTTAGAGGATCCCGTATTAGCCCCCATTTAATGCATGCAAGTCTGTTTAGTTGGAATTATTGCAAAGCCCTGTACCCAAAAATGGGTTTTATGGCAGGATTTCGTATTTACGTCTTGCATTCCAAAACATAAACGTTTGATTTATTAAAACGACTCAGTGACGTATATATAGAAAGGAATATTCCGAGGATGTACTACTAGCCCATGATTAGAAAGATTTCAATTAGGCTAAATGGGTTAATTGTAAGGCGCAGTACACACGGACGAATCGCACGCTGGTGACTCGCTGGGAAATTTGTCATTGTCGGCTTCACGCCAGTCTCAGGAATCTTCTGAAGTTGACTCTGTGGTTTTCCAACTAAAGTATCATGGCGATTATTATACCGGGGTTAATATAAGACCCTGGTATTAAAAATGTAAACAAGATAATATTATAATGGAAAGTGCTATTGAAATCAAGTTTGTTTACAGTTTTAATGCCAGGAGTAAGTTAATACCAATCCCCATGATCAGCTTGCGGCAGCCTGATACCGGGCCGGTATTTATTTAATCCCCTGGTATTAAAAATGTAAACAAACAAATTGTGAATAGCACTTTCCATTACAAAATTATCTTGTTTACATTTTTAATACCAGGGGATTAAATAAATACCGGTATTATAATCGCCCCGATCAGGCTACTGGTACCCTACAAAGACAAATTTCTGAGCGATTCGTCCGGGTGCACCGGGCCTAAGGACCCATTTATATCAGGTGATTGTGGGTGGGTCTGCCCTAAATAAGCACTAGAAAAGCTTGCAGTTTATTTATACGTAGAACGTAGGTAGTCTCATTTTAAGATACGTATCACTAGGTTTATAGGTGGGAAACATTGCCCAATATTAACGCAGAATGACAAGCTTATCCTATGTTTCTTTTAAGCCAGACCCGTTCCCGCAATCGCCGAAGGGCCCAATGGGAAATAAGTACCTAACTACAATTTTCCTTATTTCTTTTAATTATCGTAGGAAAACTAGGCACTTTTTTAATTGATTACCTGTTGCATTGTGGTACGGAAGGTCATGCGGTGAATCACCGACATCAAAGGGAAAAGGTTCTGCCATTTTTGGTTAGTCCACCTGAAATTGGAGAGCTAATTAATGAAATTCTCGTTCCACAGTGGCTATTTTGGCAAAGTCGCTCTTTGATCACCTCCTCAAATATATAAACTTAGGCCTATATAGGTAGTTATATATAGGCATATAAAACACAATTCATTTGTTTATTTGAACTACTATTAATCTATAAGATACCATATTCCATTGGCGTAAATTATCAAAATTTCTGGAGGGGGGCTTTAGGACCCCAAAACCTTGATCCCCGGAGAAAAAAAATCGATAAATGGGCCCAAATTAGTGAGGTTTTACGAATATTCTACCCTGGGGAAAAAATTGATGAATAGGCCCAAATTAGGGACGTTTTACACATTTTGCAATCAGTACTGTTGAGATTTTACAGACGAATAAACCTACCACTGAGGGGGGCCCGGGGGTCTCCCCCAAAGAAAATTTTTGAAAAAATAGTTCTGAAATATTGGGGTTTTAACAATTTTGAGTAATATATTTTTGTGAAAGTACTTGGTCAATATGTTGATTTTTTTCATGATGTCTTTCATGTGAAATAAGCATACCAAGAATTAATTTCCCATTCGTTATTGTGGATACTATTTGCCTTTCGCCTCAACAATGTCTTTGTCACTAGAAATCCTGGGGGGGGGGGGGCTCAGCCCAGGACCCCCTATTTACGTCAATGTTTGCAAGCAGCACAATTGAGATATTAAAGCGACGAATAAACCTACCATTGAGGGGGGCCCGGGGGTCTCCCCCGGAGAAAAAGTTGGAAAATTAGCTCTGAAGTATTGGGGTTTTGAGCATTTTGAGTAATAAATTTTTTGTGAAAGTACTTGGTCAATATGTTGATTTTTTTCATGTAAAATAAGCATGCTAGGAATTAATTTCCCTTTCAATATTGTGGATACTATGCGTTTAGCCTCCATAACGACTTTGTCACCAGAAATCCTGGGGGGGGGCTACGGGTGGACCTGGGGGGGGGGGGGCTAAGCCCCCCCAGGACCCCCCTATTTACGAATGCCATATTCTAAAGGGAAGAAGCAGATGCCGTATTCATAAACATTTTGGAACATCTTACACTTTTTTTAAAATACATATTTACCGACTAGTTTTTGTTTAGCAATCAATGGAAATGACACTTAAATGACATGTTGATGACCAAGAATGATGGGCGTTTTAAAAGTGGAATAAAACTTAGATTTGGATGGTACATTATTATATATGAGCATATACTGTAGGCCCACCCCATCTAATGTTTCTTTTATTATCCCTGCATTTCCCTTATATTCCAGTCTCAAATGCAACCTTGGAGCAATCAAATTTGACTTTCAAATGGTTTTCCAATTGATTTTCTACCTGAAACGTTTTTCGCTTTTCTCTTCGGTTGAATAACATTGTTATAGCGAGTTACATTTCATCCATTTTTCTCTATACAACCATATCAATTCAATTTTCAGAATTTAATTTTACAGATGTGTAGTTTTTGAAATTTTCAACTGAAAGTTTATGCATCAAGTAATGGTACATTTTAACCTTGGTTTTCGGTTAGGTGCCGTTCGGTGGACTTTACAATACCAATCAGTTTATTAATTACATATTTTACCTGCCAATTTTAGCCAAGTTTTGTTAGTGCCAACTGAGTCAAACGAAACTATAATACTATACTTGTATGGACGATTCTCGCAGTCGCGATTTGCCGGCGTCTTTTCCATTGTAGCCAATGGGGTCGGTTCCGCTTGGTAAATGGTTGGTGCTAAACCACCGATTATACAAAAAAAATTACGCAGATTCAGAATCTAGAAGTCGTCTGGGGGGCCCGGCCCCCTGTCTCCCCTATAGTAATAAATTTTGCGAAGTTCCAGGCCACGTTAATAATAATAATAATAATACGCAGAGTTTTAAAAATGGCGAACATGGAGATTGGTACTTACCTACGCAATCACGACATTATCAGTCCAATTATTTAATTATATAAAATTTAAAAAAATTTCAATCATAAAAATCTATAGGGCTTTAAAAAAAATTAAGCATTTTCACTTAAAGGTATCAGACTGTTTCCAAATTGTCGCTTTTAAATGCTTTCTGTGAAGATAGGGTACACGAACATGAAATAGGCTACACTTCCCCGTCCCCAAACTATCGCTTTAACTTTCGCTGATACCAAAGTGCTTATTTCACATCGCAAAATGTTCCTTTGTTCCATTAGAGAAATTATAAATCCATCGTTTGTTAAAATACTTCTTTGCTGTGAATATTAGAGACATTTTAAGACAACCTCCGTGCAAAGCTCCTTTAATGAGGCTCACCTATGAGAGGTTTCAAAAGAAGGATAATTGGGCTATAGTATGCTTTATGTAACATTGTGAAAATTCGCACTTCAATCAAGTTTCAATGTTCCTTCCTTTGCGACCCTTCAGGCAAATGAAGGATTAAACTGAAAATTGAAACTTTGATGTCTCACTAAGTAGGTATTACTTACGACTTCATATTCCGGCTCGGGCTCGTTATTATTATTCTTGGGCATAGCCGTATTCAGATTTCAGTTTTTAAAATTGTCTTATTAACTGTATATATGCTATATGTTCAATATTGTAACTCCGTGGAGTTAGGGCATGGGCACCCTCTTGTCCATGGGAGACGAAAAGCTCCCTAAAGGCGGACGAACTGGATCCTGGCAACAGGTGACGGTCAACGGTATAGGATGCGGAAGGCAATGGGAAACCACCGCATTATAGGCCCATGTGGCATCCCAAGAACCAGCAACCATGTATAATTCGAGGCATCGAAATCACATGTTGCTGCTAACCAGCCATTCGGCTGTGACTTGAAGAGAAAGAGCGTATTAGTATAGTCTTTTCGAGCCTAAAATATCGTAACTTGATTATATAACTGCGTAGGTCTAGTCAACCTAAAAATACAAATTTTTTAAAATGTATATACTGTAATCTGATCAAGAAGAAGAGCGGCATTTAAAAATTGGTAATTAGAGAATACGATTCTGAAAGCATTCAACATTAGAATTTCAAAAAGTGGTATGTTATGATTCAGATTCATTGGCATATTAATTGAGGAGACTGTTTGTAAATTGTAACGTTTGTAACCTTATATACACGTCTGTGATGTCAACCTACACCGGCTGCAAGCGATTATGAACAAGCTGAGACAAGCTTACCATTGACACAATGCAACAGGCGTAAGCGTGTATGAGACAAGTTTGGGTACGAGTACAAAGGACCTTATTTTCGGTTCAAAACCGTCGAGCTGCCTCAGTGGGACACTGTGGGAGAGACAAAATACGAAGGGCAAATCGAGTAAGTATTCAAAGTACGGAAAACTGTTAAAGAGGGCGGAATTGTTATTGCGTGTTTAGCCGCACCCTCATAACCAAATAAATTATCAATTCAAATGCCGAAAGAAGGCAGCCTCGCTCGGGGTCGTAAATTCTCATGTCTCATGACAAAGGGCCCATCAACTGCTGACTGTGACAGCCCCGTATTTCCTGTAGAGATTCCTAAGGTAGAGAGAAGACGCGGGAAAAATATATATAAGTAAATAGGAGAGAAACAGTAAGCGTTAAAAATTGAAATACTTAAAGAACGAACGATAAAGTACACTATACAGTTCACCATATGTTCACCTCATTCCCTAACAAAGTTCACTATATATTGTCAACGGCCGCCCCCTGATCGTTCAGAGCCGAAAGGGAAAAAACAAATACGCTAAAAGAGTTAGACCATTGTGCATACAATAATACTGCATTGCACTAAATGACCAGTGATGAATAGTTACCCATATTACCATTGCAGGCTGGACTAGTATCTGTACTTTGTTAAGTCATGCTTACGCCTGTTTCAATGGTAAGCTTGTCTCAGCTTGTCCATTATCGCTTGTAGCCGTGGTAGGTTGACATCGAGAAAGTATACTAGTTTGCCAATGGCCGAAAATTGATACGGAATAATTCAAATAATGTCCGAAATCCATAGGGTCAAGGGACCTATATAAGTAGACCTTGGTCCATAAAAAGTATAATAAAAAAACATTCTAAGCATTGAGTCAATTAACCTTTTAACAGTAAGCATTTACGATGTAGATACGTTCATAGGTCTGCCATGCACCTGCATCTTTCTATAAATTATAAAGCATTCTTTAAAGCGAAAATTAAACTTAACGCTCTAAAGTGTACATTAAAAAGTATATCAGTGGCGTAAATAACATCTGCTGCCCCCCCCCCCAAGACCTTTGGTGTGTGCGCCCCACCTTGTCTCATTATTTCATCTTTTTTATGAATGATAGTCAATAGTGAAATCGGAAGAAAAAATTGTGTAGCCTAAATATCAGAATAATAATGGAAAACGTACCAGAACAAATATGTAAGTAACACCAGAAGCGGCATGTAATTTCCTTTAATTTCTATTAAGCACAACGGACAGATGACCAATTTTAGAGGTACATCTTGAGTGGTATCAAGTATCAAGTAATAGGGTACTGGTGTGATTTACTTTCAGCTATAAGTTTTTTTTTAGCACAAACCTGGAACTGGTAACTGGAACTGGAACTATATAATATAAAATATATATCTGAAATTGGCTCTCATTTCTTGACAGGTGTGTTATGAAATAGATATACAGTATCTTACGGAACATCCACTCCCCGTGACAAATCATTCCGATCAAAATGTCCACAATTTGGGCCTTTATGAGGAGCTTCCCCTACACAGATCTTTTACAATCATCACTAACGCTAACAAGCTTGCCCATTTATCCTTGAGCTTAGAACGATAGATCCTAACAAAATCCCAGGAGGACTGTTTGGAAGGTATCAGTTACAATATCAAAGGCCAATTGCCCTTCCTAAGGGCTTACGTGTTTTGTTTCTGGAGCTTATAACACATTTTGTTTCATTTTTGTGGTTATTTCTTCTAGGCCTACAGATTTAGCAGAAGCTTAGGTTCAAAAATTGGTATTATGTATGTAGGCTATTACCATTATGAGTTTAAAACTTATCGGATTTAATACTATCGGTATATAATAACTACAATATTATGGGAGGATATTAAGAAAATTAAGATATTTAGGAAAAGGATCTCGAGGAAGAAGTAGTACTCAGTAGAGGGCACATGTATTGTAAATGGATTGGCGATAGACTTAGGCCTCGAGGGCCCAATAAGACACAAAGCCTGAGTGTACGCAAAAACGTACCACAAAATAAGAAACAAAACTTTATTGTGAGCTGTCTCTGTAATGTCCATGGTAGGCTGCGACGCAACGACGCATATTAGATGAACCCATCAATTTCTCGGCAGCAGGAGAGTGGGAAATAACATGCCGCACCAAACCGTATCTGTTTCCAGGAAAGTGAAATCAATGCTAAATAATATTGGAAAATATTTATTGGAGAAATGGAGCCATTTGACCGTTCTCGTGCGGGTGGCATTGTTATTCAAAACAAATCTACTTGTATAATTTTATGTTTGCATTTTGGATATTTAGCTACGGAAAATGAAGTTGTGCATCGTAGATGGCCACCTGTCCAAATAGTTGCAGAAAGTTGGCTACGTGAGCTACGTCAAACAAAATTAATCTAATACGACGACGGTGACTAATTTATTGAAACAGGGGTTCATGGTCCATGGACCACCGGGGGTCCACAGACATATATCAGGTGGTCCACGGACCAAAGTAAGGAATAAGAAAATAAATCAGCTGAGATAATGGAGATTTGCGTATTATCGGACTTTGTCTGTTTGCAAATAAACGTTTATTTATTTATTTGCAGTAAAATACAGTAAGTCTTGGCACTGAACTATAAAATCCAACCGATACCAGTCCTGATCATTTACAAGTAATCGAATATTAGCATGTAATTGTAGGCACAAATTATCCTAGAATTTGACGATATTCCTGTCGTAGCTATGGTGGTCCACGGAAAATCATAAAATAATCTAGTGGTCTACGGACAAAAAAGTTTGGGAATCCCTGTATTGAAATATAAAACAATTAATACACAATAATTGTACGGCCACCCTAGGTAGAACTATAACCATACCTGATGTCAATCAGAAAATGAGAGAAAGAAGACTCGGCTAGTGGGGGCAAGTCCTAAGGAGAGATGAAAGTAATGAAACATCTTTATTAAAGCGTATCCAAAAGATGGCACTCCTAGGACATCGCCCCCGGGGAAGACCGAAGATGACACTCCCCAGAAAAATTGAGAACACAACCTAAAGGACTTTCACAATAAACAGAGAAGACGCTCTCAACAGAGTCGTCTGGAAATGCTGCTGCCGTGCCGCCGACCCTCCTTGAGGACAAAGGCGACGTATAAGTAGAAGAATGCTCTCCAAAAAAGGATGTGATAAACAAGTTACCCCTTGAATAGGTCGAAACAACATGGGATTGGACATATTTTCCAAGGGACGGCAACGGAGGACAAACTCGAACTGATTTCTTATTCGCTTATCGGGGTGCTGGACCACAGCAGCAATAAGAAAAATAGCTTGGGAAGGCAAGCAAGAAAACAAGGCAGCAAACACTACAAACCACGCACTTGCCCCAAAACACCCCTTTCCTCCAGATAAAGAGGAAAATGTGCTAATGCGAAATCAGTGAAGGAAAATTGGAAAATATTTATGACTCTGTTTTCTAAGCTTGAACTTCTCTTTCCTTTAAATTGAGAGAAATAGGCGTCAGTAGGGGAAATAAAAGAAGTGTTTCGTATCGAAAGAGTTTTATAGAAGTCAGTCGTTTTCTTATAATGTGTCAGCCACCAATTGCAAAGCCAGCAGGTGAAATGAATAAAAATAATCCTTGTGAGTTGGAAGGGGTGAGTTGCAGTTTACCTACATTCTTTGCCATTATTGAAGAACAGCTTTCGTCTCTTTATGCAGCACTTTCAAGAGAAGAGCTTAAATATCAAGCACTTAAATGAAAAACTAACCTCATTTCCATATTATTCTTTTATGGGTCGAGTCAAGGAGCTTGCTGTGCTTTTAGATATAGATTTATGTTTTATAAATCAATGGACTTTTCAATTGTGTGCACTGCTATAAAGTAGCCGATAATGTTAGCATACGTATTTTAGTGAGCAGTTTATGCATAATATCTATTATTTTAGTTTTTTTTGGCATTAGCTGAGGGTAGATTCAAGAATTTGTCTAGTTAAGTATTCTTTAGATCTCTCTTCACGGGTCACAAAACCTTCTTCACTAACTTATAGAGTAATAACAAAAACATCATATGAAACCCATGTAACAGATTTTTAAAATACCGGTTTTGAGTACGATAAGTAAAATGCCACAAATTTATCCAGGCTAACTAGGAAAAAAAGAACCGGTACGAGTCATATGTTTTACTATTTATCAATTAGTATAGGTACCGAGACAGATAATATGAGCAGTTTCATGGAATAAGTAATTGTCCTAGAGTTAAATTTCGGCAGAATCGATGGGACGATCGCATGGACTAGAAAGGGCATATAGGCTATATAATGTATTAGGATTTTCTATGGTAAACCAAGTAAAATTTACAGCGGGACAGCGGGGTACGTTTACATGTACAAGTAACTAAGGCTACAAGTACTACAAGTATATAAAGTACATATATGTGCATATACATACAGTATATCAGCAGCATAGCCCCAATGGGAAATGATAACTTATCTGGGAATACGTGTAAATTATCCTATATCATAATAAATTTAAATTTACTTATGGGAATAGAAGTGAATATAGAATAATAAAAGCAGCACAAATAGTTTGTTCATTGTTGCACAAGCTAGGTGTAGGTGGAACATTTTTTTCAGTGCTCTATTGAGTTCTACATGGCAAAACAGTTGGATTTAGTCTGCATTGGAGCTAGCAGATTTTAATGTCGTGTTTAAATAATTAAATTAATTATCCAGGAAATTAATTCTTTTTCATTGGAGCTATGCCTGCTGGATTAACCAGGTAGTTAATTAGAATTTCGGTTAATTATTAATGAATGAAATTCCTACCTACTCGCTGTGTTGAGGTTACACTCTAGTTTTACCATTCTGTTTTCAGCGGAATGTAATTTTAGCCTCTAGGCAATAATTTGACATGGCAAAACATCACGTGAGGCATCACAATCAGTTGTTTAGCAAAAGATTCCAGCTTTCGTCTTCGGAAAACAAATCCCCGGATATTGCGTTTTCCTTCTTTTTTTATTGTCTGTTTTCTCTTCTGCTTCTCCTGAAGGAAGCTTTGTCATTGTAGCAGTTAATTTCTTTCACTCTAGACTAGTAGCCTACATCCATATATATATATATATATATTCTTAATAAAAGGTTAATCGCATACAAACAATTCAATGAATGTATCCAATTGACCTCTTCAGTCGCCTCACTAAGTTACCTAATAGGTACTTGTGTCGAGTGTAGAGACTCGCATAAGTACAAGCACGCTACCACCTGGCGATCGAAGTCGATATTCCAAGTACCTACCATGTAAAGGAGACGTTACTATAGCATTTTTGGGTTTAAGGGATGGAAATGGACATACCCATCATCCAAGGTAACCAAGGTAACTTTCAAGAGGAAGCCGTTGACATTGGCCACCCTTGTATCCTAGACGGATACGGGGGGGGGGGGGGCAGGAGGTAGCTGCCCCCGAAATTTAGTAAATCTATTGTAAGTTAATTTATTATACTCTTATCTAATCGATACGACATATATTTCTTCTATTTTTGACCCCCAACTTCCCCCCCCCCAAATGGGCTGGATCCGTCCCTGCCTTGTATCACCCCAAAATAGGTTGGCTTATATTTTTTATTGTTTTTTATTGAAGTTAATACTTAAGTTCTAACTTAAAACGATTTGGTTTGTTCAATTAGCAGAGCTGAATATAACGAATAGGCTTCTTCTATTGTACATTAAAAATCCAGGTCCCGGTTTTAAATTTTAAATAGAAAATCATTGGTTTAAGATAATAAAAATCAAATGCGTAAACTTTATAGTATACATCTATATAATCGTATATATTGTAGCCTATATTCTATAAATTACCGTATAAATGGGCAAGTGGCAGTATTTGAACGTCTACATGCATCTCTTTATGACAGAAACCTCTCCAACTTCCTTTCACTACTGTCACCGCACCCTACTATTAGCCTGCTATTAAGCCTACAGCGGTTTATATATAGCTGCAATTAACTATCACATTTGTAGCACACCCTTAAGAGGAAATTGGAAAACGCTATTGAGCAACCGCGAGGGGGCTCTTGATATCGTGTAATGAAGGGGGAGGGGGGCTCGAGTACTTGCTACATTCAGCGACATGACACCCCAATCAATGCATTGCCTCCCTTCCAATGTCTCCTCAAAATTAAGTACATATCGGGCCTCATTATCCATTCCTGCGCTTTCTAATTATAACTTTGCTGTGACAATTTTGCTACTCGTTGATAGTGGGAACGAGGAGGCCGACAAAATGGTGAAAGTGGGATGTTTTATGCTTCAACCTCTCCACTGAGTTCTCCATCAAGAATGAATACAAAGGTGGAGAGATTCGCCCACTGGAAGCGCCCGATGTAATAATAATAATAATAACAATTCTTTATTTATTTCCAACAAATACAAATATTAGACAAATACAATTAGGGCTCCCATGCCTTCATAGAGGCGTGCGGGATACACCCTACAAAGTACAGTTCAAACCTATTCTTCTATTACAATCATGATACAATATTATAGTTACATTGCCATTAGTGTTTGGTTTATATATATATATATATATACATATCAATGTAACCTTTTATGCTCGTAGCTGGCCTTGCGAACTTATTGTAACTACTAATGAATTCGTTGTAATAGTAATATGATTTGTACATGAATGAGGCTGCTGCTGTATGAGCCTTTGTATATTTGGGTAAAATGAGACATCCGTTATGATATTCATTCTCGTTAGAATATTCCTTGTCTGTGGTACCAAGGCTGGTAATATATGGTATATAACTAACTGTAGTAGAACCTTCCTGTAAAGTAAAGCTACTGAAGTATATTTAGACACTGAAAAAGCGGTAGCGTATGTTGCATATGTTGCATGTAGCCTATGCCGTACAACCTAAGCTGGGGTAAAGAGAAGCGTTGCATCCTTCGTTTACAGAGCAAGAACGGGCCACATTACCACAAACGAATATGTAAGTGCGTAAGTTTACTTGCACCATCTCCAACTTATCGAATCTCCAATCTGCCGAGCATGTGGGCTGACTATGGAGACACTTGAACACATCCTCTCTCAGTGCTCAGCACCTAGCACCCAACCCTGAGACATCACCTGCGCTGCTGGAAGCCACGTACTAAAAAGGAAGGAACCTTTCTACTGGCAAACGAAGATGGGAACCAAATCTGACAGAGACCATCTTCAGCAACTTGCACCGGACACTGCCGTGGCATTGTTCTCTGAATGGCCACAGGACGTCATGACTACCTCTAGAGTCACTTTGTTTGCAAGAGGATGGAAACATTAGCTCAGTTGAAGCTGGAGGTACAAAACCGAAGTTCAACGTCGATGGGAAGGCACAGCTGTATTTTGTGGCAAGGTCTTGGACGACTAAAGAAGAAGAAGAAGAAGAAAACGAAGAAGAAGGCTTTTTGAAAGTGAATAGAAGATAATTACGCTTTATAAGTCATAATGTTCCACCACAAAAAAGGCATTTCATCTGCTCCCATACTTTAAAATTATATCTGGTATGTTGTCTGTATTTCTTTGAAAACGGAATGGGAGGGGGCCTGATGATGGATGAAACGAAACAGAGAGCGAGTTAGTTTGTTCTCATACCACCCCCTCCCCTCCATCTTAAGACATTACACATACACATTACATTACATTACATTACTTTACACATATAAATACACGCCCAGCGGTCTTAGTGTAATTACCTACATAGAGAGGGAAACTTAATAATAAAAGAACCGGTCCGAGTTTACTCGAACATGCTTTCCAATTAATCAATTAGTAGGGTGAGAAAATGATTAATTTCATGGTAAATAATTTTCCTATGGTTAAATTTCGGATATCACGGGGGGGGGGGGGGAGAGAGTCGTCCACCTGACGTCACTGGAGGTGACGTAAATTCTAGATAGGACAGACCAACACATTACCACACAGCAATAATGGCAGGGCACGCAATGCATTTGAGCGTGAATTTGCTTTCATTTTTTCAAAAACATTTTTTTTGCACAAAACCAAATAGTTTTTTAGGAAAGCAGCCTGTCCGGTTTCGTGTTTCGTTACTCAATTTAACACCTAAACATGCCTGAAGGTAGAAATCATCGATAGAAAGGTTTCACAGAAAAATTATTTATTAGTCATTTTTCATTAAAATTAAGTTATTTTTATTTTTTTACCCCCAGAAGCAAACTATCAAGGGGTAAGCAACCCCGCGCATTCTATCAACATTAATAACAACTACAATATATATGAATTTAAAAGAAATCGTTGGAGCCGTTTTTGAGAAATAATTTTTTTCGACCTTTTTTTTGGAGTTTTTTGAGAATAAACCCCCCCCCCCCAAGTTGAGTTAGCCCAAAATAAAAATAAAAGTGGTCCCGAGGTATGATTTTTGTGAACCCACATGCCAAATTTCACACAAATCCACCGAGTAGTTTGCCCGGAAATCGATGAACAGACAGACAGACAGAGCGACAGACAGACATTTCGTAAAAACTGCTTTTTTGGGTTCCTGGGACCTAAAAACGTGTAAGTCTGTTGAAATCTCGGAATCGAAAATTTCGACCATCACAAAGCTTTCCTTATACTACGTATAAATTGGAAAGCAATAATCAAAAGTCTAATAAATAAGTCAATCGGTAGTTACTAATACTGGTCAGAACAATAGATATATGAAATCCTTTGTAACTCTGTAATAATTTGAACACATTATAAAGAGCCAGTCCGAGTTTACTCGAACATGCTTTCCAATTTATAAATTAGTAGATAGAAATAATATGTAATTTCATAGTAAATAATTTCCCTATGGTTAAATTTCAGATCCCTCGAAGGGGGAGGGGGGTCCACCTCAATATATTAAAAACCCCTTAAAACTCAATTGCATATTCAGGAACGAACAGACCAATACATTGTAACCAGTAGTAATGGCATATGACACGTAATATATTATTGGAGCGTGAATTTTCCATAATTTCTTCAAAGAATATTTTTTTGCACAGAACCAAATATTTTTTTGGGAATGCAGCCTAGCCGGTTTTGTTACTCTATTAAACACTTAAAACATACCTGAAGGTAGAAATCATCGATTGAGAGGTTCCGCAGAAAAATTATTTTTAGTCATTTTTCATAAAAATTGAAGAAGCAAACTATCAAGGGGCAGGCGACCCCCCGCATTTTGTTAACATTAGTAACGACTACAATATATGTGAATTTAAAAGAAGTAGTTGGAGCCGTTTTGGAGAAATTACGTTTTTACACGTTTTTTTGGAGTTTTTTGAGAATAAACCCCCCCCCCCCCAAATTAAGTTAGCCCAAAATAAAAATAAAATTTCCCGAGGTATGATTTTTGTAAACATACAAGCAAAATTTCATCAAAATCGACCGAGCAGTTTGCCCGGAAATCGATGAACAGACAGACAGACATACGGAGCAACAGACAGACATTTCGTAAAAACCACTTTTTTGCGTTCCTGGGACCTCAAAACGTGTAATTCCGTTGAAATCTCGGAACTGAAAATATCGACCATCACAAATCTTTCCTTATATAACGTATAAATTCGAAAGCAATAAATACCTAACATACAATACAACAAAAGTGTGTCCGAGTAACCATAGTTCATATTATGACTGTCACAACATCGCCATTCGCTTAAGGCCAAACCGGAGACTTTTGACCTTGAATGTTGAGCGTTGAATACATAGAAATATAATAGAACTGGAGCGGCGGGAGCCATAATAATAATTATTCAGTATATAACGACTATATAAGTTTTTCGGCTCTCCTGTAAAATTGGAAAAAGTGGACAATGGTTGTTTTGCAACCATATGTCTCATATGCCTTACGAGGCCAACTATCAGAGATAAGTACCAACGCAAAAAATATCGAAGTCTTACACACTGCAGCATAGCAAAGCGGATACCTGGATCCGGTCAAAAACTCTGTAGTTTAGTAGTTAGTTTGTGCAGGCTATTTCCCCGCCGAATGGCGTACTTATCTTGTGCAGGCTACACTAGCAGCCGTATTGATAACGGTCTCTAGCCACGGGATGGTTGAATATCCATTTTATAAACAAAGCCCCGCGTCACGTACCTATACTTGTTCCGTATTTCACGTTTTATTATTTCAAATAATTGCAGTTTTACCTATTGCTGGCGCTTTACTGTCAAATTAAGTGTTCATATTTCAAGGCATATGCATTTAATTACAAAAGTTGGAGGTTTTTCTTCCATGTGGGGCACGTAAAAATGTTCTAAGAGGTATAGTTCATTGAAATGTAACAATTTAGGCGCCGAGTATTGCATTTCGTAGAGGCAGCAATTTTATTATTGGGACATGTGAGGGGGTCAATATAAGCTTAACCTCAAGTTTGTGGGGTCGCCACGCTTGTCCCCCCGGCCGCCATCTTAGAAAAAGGTGAAAACACATTTCCCGCGATATCTCGGAAACTATGAGTCTTACAAAACGTATGTAAATATATAATTTGAAGCAAATTGTTTTGCCTACAAATATGTTAATATAACTTTTCACCCTAAATTAAAAATTAAAGCAGTTATAAGCAAAAAAGTAAGAAAAGTTTTATAACAATTTTCTTTTTTGCTCTATAACATTTTTTTTATACATTTTACAAAACAATTACCTCAGACTAATCTTGTAGATGATCTTTTGAGGAAAATTGTTTTCTATAACTTTTTTTATTTCATTCATTTAAAACGCTGTTACAGCGCAACAAAGTTGACCGGGCTCGTCAATGTTCATGAGAATCCGGTCGAAATGAAATGTTTAACTTATTTTTTATTTTATTGTATATATATTCTTACAAATTTTTTGTTAAATTCGTACACCTTCACTTATACATTCCTAACTCTTTTCCCCGCTACCTATGAGATAGAGTCTGTAGGCGTTTTTTTACGTGGTATCCCCAGTAGGCCTACTCCACGGACGGCTTATAACGTAATCCTCGACATCATAATATTTAATCACTTATTAGCTAGCTACTCTAATCGACTTTTCTTCGATGGTCGAGGCTGTGGCTCAGAATCAAAATTTGAAGATGAACTTCCAACTAGGACTCCAATTTTAATTCCTGTCATTCCTCAAACTTTCACATTTGACGTTGATTTAGATTCTGAGCCACAGCCTGGACCATCGAAGAAAAGTCGATAAGAGTAGCTAGCTAATAAGTGATTAAAAATATTTGATGTCGAGGATTACGTTATAAATAAATAATAAATAAGGACTTTTTGTTGTTTCTATTACCATTGAATATATAACACTATAGAATGGTCACGACAGTCAAATATTGCAAACAGGTTTTTCTGGTGAAAAACCTACAAACTAGAAAAAAGGTCGGACGTCCCGCTGGTGTCAGCCCATTGTGCAATTCGTCAGGGCCCAACTCGCCACATCTTTACCAGGGACGGTCTAAATACCCTCACTATGCAATACTCCCAATTTCTTCCTGCCCCTTCAATTGGCTGCCTACTTTAATAATGGCCAGTGGTATATACTGTATATATTTTATTGCTTTCCAATTTATACGTAGTAAAAGGAAAGCTTTGTGATGGTCGAAATTTTCGATTCCGAGATTTCAACGGATTTACACGTTTTCAGGTCCCAGCAGCCTGATCGGGGCGTTTATAAGACCGGTATTTATTTAATCCACTGGTAAACAAGATAATTTTATAATGGAAAGTGCTATTCAAAATTTGTTTGTTTACAGTTATAATCCTAGGGTATTTATTTAACCCCGGTATTATAAACGCCTCGATCAGACTGCAGGAACCCAAAAAAGTGGTTTTTACGAAATGTCTGTCTGTCTGCCTGTGCATCGATTTCCGGGCAAACTAAGCGGTCGATTTTGATGAAATTTAGCATGTAGGTTTACAAAAATCATGCCTCGGGATCGTTTTTTTTATTTTGGGCCAATTCAATTTGGGGGGGGGGGGGGGTTATTCACAAAAAACTCCCAAAAACGTCTAAAAAAATTATTTCTCAAAAATGGCTCCAACGATTTCTTTTAAATTCTCATATATTATAAATAAGGACTTTTTATTGTTTCTATTACTAAGCCAACCTAGTGAAGTTAAGGCTATAAAGCCCTCTCTTACACTCAACTATAGGATGACCCGGGACCGCCAGCTTTACATGCCCTCCGAAGCATGGCCAGAAAATGTAGTTGTTGTTAATGCTGACAAATTGCGGTGGGTCGCTTGCCCCTTGATAGTTTGCTTCTGGGGGTAAAAAAATAAAAATAACTAAATTTTAATGAGAAATGACTAAAAAATAATTCTTCTGCGAAACCTTTCTATCGATGATTTCTACCTTCAGGCATGTTTAGGTGTTAAATTGAGTAACTAAACCGGATAGGTTGCTCTCCCAAAAAAAATTTTGATTTTACACAAAAAATTATTTTTTGAAGAAATGATAGAAAATTCGCGCTCAAATGCCTTGCGTGTCCTGCCATTATTGCTGTGGGGTAATTAATGTGTTGGTCTGACCAATCTAGAATTTATCTCACTTCCAGTGACGTCAGGTGGACAACCCCCCCCCCCTTGAGATATCGGAAATATAACAACTGGAAAATCATTTACCATGAAATTACTCATATTCCCTATCTACTAATTTTGACTGACTATAACAAATAATTTTCGATGATTTCTACTTTCAGACATGTTAAAGGTGTTAAATTGAGTAACGAAACCGGACAGGTTGCTTTCCCAAAAAAATATTTATTTTTGTGCAAAAAATTATTTTTTTAAAAGATGATAGAAAAAAACGGCCACGAGGTATGATTTTTGTGAACCTACATGCTAAATTTCTTTTAAATTGACCGAGTAGTTGGCCCAGAAATCGATGAACAGACAGAGTGGCAGACAGGCGGACAGAGCAATAGACAGACATTTTGTAAAAACCACTTTTTTGCGTTCCTGGGACCTCAAAACGTGTAAATCTGTTGAAATCTCGGAATCGAAAATTTCGACCATGACAAAGCTTTCCTTATATAGGTACTACGTATAAATTGGAGAGCAATAAATAATGACTTTTGTTGATGTTTCTATGACTAAACCAACCTAGCGGAGGGTTAGGGCTATAAGTTAGTATAGTTAGGGCTATAAAGCCCTCTCTTACACTCAACTAGGAAGGCCCGGGACCGCCTGCTTCACATGCCCTCCGAAGCATGGCCATCCACTCATTACATCACCTTTCAATTACCAACAGATTTTTAGCAATTATGAGTTAAACCAAAAATTATATATATACAAATATACAACCAAATAATTCTATTGTAAGTAATGACAATTCAAAAAGAACCGGTCCGAGATTACTCGAACATGCTTTCCCATTTATCAACTACTTAGTAGATAGAGAAAATAAGTAATTTCATGGTAAATAATTTTCTTTTGGTTTAATTTCGCATATCTCGGGGGGGGGGGGGGGGGGGGTTCACCTGACGTCACTGGAGGTGAGGTAACCTCAATAAATTTAGAAATCTGTAAAACTCCATTCTATCTAGTTTACGCTGTAACCATTTGGGAAGGGGGTGGGGGTCCGGAACCCAAGGACCCCCTCTGGCAATCGCCTAGGATACCACCTATCCCAAAGCACTGAATTAACCGATGGCATTGCATATTCTATCTAGACCGGTCAGACAACACATTACCCCACAGGAATAATGGCAGGGCACGCAATGCAGTTGACCGTGAATTTTCTATCATTTTTTGAAAAAAACCTTTTTTTGCCCAAAAAAAAAATACTTTTTTGGGAAAGCAACCTTTCCGATTTTCTTTACTCTTTTTAACACCTAAAACATGCCTGAAGGTAGAAATCATCGATAGAAAGGTTTAGCAGATTTTTTTTTTTTTTTTAGTCATTTTTCATTAAAATTTAGATATTTTTATTTTTATAGAAATCTATTAAAATGTTTTTACTTAACATATCCCATGACGCCATTTTTTAATTTTAGTTTGTTTGTTTGTGATTTTACTGTATGATCATTGATCAATTTTAACTATGGCATAGAGGAAAATAAACATTTCCGTCAATTCTGCAATGCGAGGTCGGTGGAAACGCCACCTAAGTCTTGAATGTCTGCTACCACGTCACCGCTTTTGGAAATAGCCCTAGCCGGTCAATGGAATGGGCACCTGTATGAATGACGCGACATAAACAAACACTTCAATGTAAACTACGGGACAAGTGAGGATGAGATTCTAATTATCCAACCCAAAACATCCGTGTAAAAAATACCAACTTCCTTTGGCCCATCAAAGTTGTGATATCCAGATGGGCCAAGTTCCTTTTTTCTGCCTATGTATGTTGTGATATCAGGATGGGCCAAGTTCTTGTAATTTTTCTCTTTGAATATTTTCTCTAAAAAATTAATTTAATTTTTTCTTCAGAACTTGGGTGCTTCCCTTGCAAAACTCTTCGTAGTTTCCTATCGTTTATTAGAGGTATACCTACGTAGCGACACTGTGGCCTCAGTTGAAAATTTGCCATTTAGCCATATTATCTTATGCGTCATCATTGGCCAATTACAGCAAGTGTCAGTGTCAAGGTACATAAGCATGAAGAAGCACCAAGTTCTGAAAAAAATTTAAATTAATTTTTTAGAGAAAATATTCAAAGAGAAAAATTACAAGAACTTGGCCCATCCTGATATCACAACATACATAGGCAGAAAAAAGGAACTTGGGTCATCTGGATATCACAACTTTGATGGGCCAAAGAAGGAACTTGGTATTTTTTACACGGAGTGTTTTGGGTTGGATATCATATCTTTTCGTACAAATAACAAATAACTTGACATGTAGAATGCCAGTGCCCTAAACAGGCAGTTACCGTACCCTTGTACTCCATGCTGGACCAGAAGGCACCCATCAGCAGCAATGAAACTGACCGGAACAGCCATGATGGAAGATCGAAAATAAATTTGAAAATTGAAGACTCGAGAATTTTCGGGAAGAGTCTAGCTAGCACCAGAGTAACTAGAAGACAGACAAGTTGTAGAAAGCCCATATGAAAGAAAGAACAATATACAACATGCGAACCACTATATAGGCTAGATATGCCTACCTACCTACGTAGGAATTAAGCATGTGGGGACCACTTAGTCCCACATGTGTAATAACCAGTCTGCTTCCAGCTTCACCTTTTTCCCGTTAGATGGCGCTGTTCACATTCAGATAATTCAATATTCCTCAATCTTCCTTTTACGTATTTATTTCTCTTATTCAATAATATCTTTAATCTACCCTCTGTGTCTCATCAGCTCCTTTAGCTGTGGACACAGAGTTGGTTTTTCTATATGGAAGCAGGCTGGATCAAATTCAATATTAATTGTAAGCATGTATCGTTCTCGTCTCACAGCTCATATTGTAACCACTGTGTGTTAAAGTACTCTAACTTGAGTCGAAGCACTGCAATACAAACCAATTCAAGTCTACACTGCCTATTCAATTGCATCGTCCTTCGACTAGCTACATTGGTGACCCTCGACAACGGAACAAGCAGCCTTCCAGATTCCAGTTCCAGCTCCAGTTCCAGCTCCAGTTCCAGCTCCAGTTCCAGCCAGTTCCAGTTCCAGCCAATTCCAGTTCCAGCCAATTCCAGTTCCAGCCAATTCCAGCCAATTCCAGCCAATTCCAGCCAATTCCAGCCAGTTCCAGTTCCAGCCAGCTCCAGTTCCAGCCAGCTCCAGTTCCAGCCAGTTCCAGTTCCAGCCAGTTCCAGTTCCAGCCAGTTCCAGTTCCAGCCAATTCCAGCCAGTTCCAGCCAGTTCCAGTTCCAGCCAGCTCCAGTTCCAGCCAGTTCCAGTTCCAGCCAGTTCCAGCTTCCAGCTTCCAGCCAGTTCCAGTTCCAGCCAGATCCAGTTCCAGCTTCCAGCCAGTTCCAGCCCGTTCCAGTTCCAGTTCCAGCCTCCAGAACGTCTCATCCGGCCATAGGCGGTGGAAACCACCCCGGAGCAGCTACATTCACCGCAGCAGCACAGCCACAACCTGCAAGAGGCCGCAGACCACAGCCACAACCGCTACAGCTACGACCGCTACAGCTACGACCGCTACAGCTACAACCGCTACAGCTACGACCGCTACAGCTACAACCGCTACAGCTACAACTGCTACAGCCACAACACCGACACCCACGGCTACAACCAAGATGACAGGCCCTGCTAGTACGATGGCAGTCTCGGTCAAGCTTCCACCCTTCTGGACACAGTCGGCCAACCTGTCACCGGCACTGTGGTTCACTCAAGCGGAGGCTCAGTTCGCACTTGCTGGGGTCACAATGGAAACGACGAAATATTACCACGTCCTTTCAGCGCTCGACCAAAGTACCCTCAGCGAGATCTCAGATTTGTTAGCTGCCCCAGTACCAGTAAACCCATACACTGAGCTAAAAACGCAGTTAATCCAACGAATGAGTCTTCCAGCAAGCAGTCGCATTCAGCTACTAATGTCGGAAGACATAGGGGACAAAACTCCCAGCTCTTTTCTCCGGAGACTGCGGGCCCTCGCAGAGAAAGCCATATCAGACTCGGTTTTACGCACCATTTGGACGTCTCGCCTCCCGCACGCTATACAATTGGCAATCATCGGTCATGATCACCTGTCACTAGGTGACGTCGCGAACCTCGCCGACAAGATGGCCACCATCAATTCAGCAACACGTGACCGGATTCTTGAGTGCACAATGGCCCCTGTGGACCTATTGAAGACGTTAACAGAGAACGTCGCGGCTCTACAGGCACAGTTCGCCGACAGATACGGACAACGTGCCACACAGCCACGGTTCCAGCGCCAGTTCCGTTCACCAGCGCCTAAACAAGACCCAACTTGGTGTTTTTACCACCAAACCTATGGGAGGAAGGCCAGAAAGTGCCAGCAGCCATGCAGATTTCCGAAAAACGACGATCGCAGCCAGTAAAGGCAGGGCCTGCCTGCGCCACTACACACCTGCTTAAAACCTCACATCGCCTTCTTATCACGGACCCTTGCACCAAGATACGTTATCTCATTGACACAGGGTCCGACATCTGCGTTTCTCCACGTGCCCGTCTCAACCTACCGCTCCGTCGTACTCAACTCGAGCTGACTGCCGCCAATGGCACAATCATCAATACGTACGGAACAACAGCTCAACAACTGGACCTGGGATTACGACGCAGTTTCCGTTGGAATTTCATCATTGCCGATGTCACGCAACCCATCATCGGTGCAGACTTTCTCGCAGCCTCTAATTTGCTGGTGGATCTCCAGAACTCAAAGCTGATCGACGGGACAACGCATCGCAAGGCGAACCTGTGTCAAAGCCCCTCCAAGCAACCTAGCGTTTCTACCTTAACAATACCGCACAGTACCCCGGCCAGTCTAAAAGTAATAATTGAGGAGTTTAGCGACCTCACGCGGCCGAGACAACCCACAGACCAGGTCAAACACTCCACGGTCCACTACATTAGAACGACAGACGGACCTCCCGTCTCCGCTCGCCCACGCCGGTTGGCCCCGGACAAGTTTATTATCGCCAAAAAGGAGTTCAACGACATGATCCAGACCGGCGTATGTCGTCCGTCCGACAGCCCATGGGCCTCACCATTACACCTAGTACCTAAAAGCGACCATTCATGGCGCCCATGCGGGGACTACAGACGGCTCAATGCTCGAACAATTCCTGACGCGTACCCAGTCCGCCACATCGCAGATTTCAGTGCAGAATTGCGAGGAAAAACCGTATTCAGCAAAATAGACCTGGTCAAAGCATTCACCCAGATACCAGTTTCCAATGGTGACATTCCAAAGACAGCAATAAATACTCCGTTCGGCCTTTTCGAATTCCCATTCATGACATTCGGTCTTCGCAATGCTGCTCAAACCTTCCAACGCTTCATGGATAACATCCTACGCGACCTCCCGTGGGCATATTCATACATCGACGACGTACTGGTTGCATCAAGTGATAAGCAGGAGCACGAATCACACCTACGTCAACTCTTCCAACGATTCCGAGAATATGGCCTAGTCATTAATCCTAGCAAGTGTACCCTCGGCGTTGGGTCAATCAGCTTTCTTGGTTACCTCGTGTCAGCAGAAGGCACACAAGCCCTACCAGACAGGGTAAAGGCACTCACTGAATACCCTCTTCCAAAGACATTCAAAGATCTACGCCGTTTCCTTGGCATGATTAACTACTACCGCCGGTTCCTACCAAATGCAGCCAACGAACAAGCACCACTCAACACGTTGTTATCTGGAGACAAGGTAAAAGGGAACGCTACGATACCATGGACAACAAAGCTTACCGAAGCTTTCAGCTCATGCAAACACAGTCTGGCACGCATCACCCTACTCGCGCATCCAGATCATACGGCTCCGATTGCACTAGTCACAGATGCATCAGACACCAGTATCGGAGCTACAGTCCAACAACGGATCAACGATCATTGGCAGCCATTAGCATTCTTCTCGCAGAAACTTAAAGAAAACCAACGAACATGGTCCGCCTACGATCGCGAATTGCTTGCGGTACACGACGCCATTCGTCATTTCCGTTACCTGCTAGAAGCGCGCGCTTTTGTCGTGTATACCGATCACAAACCGTTGACGCACGCTTTTCAGAATCCAAAAACAAGTTGCTCACCTCGCCAAATGCGGCAAATGGAATTCGTCTCTCAATTCACCACGGACATCCAATACATCGCTGGGCAGGACAACATGGCCGCTGATGCATTCTCAAGAATCGAAGCAATCTCTACTCCCGTATCTCCTGAGCAACTTTCTTCTGCTCAGAAAGACGACAGAGAACTCAAAGAGCTTCGGTCCAGTAGAAAGACGTCCCTCATCCTCGTTGATGTTCCCATTCCGGGCTCTGATTCAGTCCTTACGTGCGATTCTAGTCAAGACATACAACGCCCATTTGTGCCCAAACCATTACGTCGACAACTTTTCGAGCACCTACACAGCCTACATCACCCAGGAATAGCAGCGTCTGCTAACCTGGTTGCCCAACGCTACATATGGCCTTCTATCCGTAAGGATTGCCGCGCTTGGGCTCGTCTGTGTGTCAACTGTCAATTGTCCAAGATACATCGACACACCCTCACTGCGATTGGAACCTTTACTCAGCCTGACCGACGGTTTCAGCACATACACCTCGACATTGTAGGCCCATTACCACCGTCGGAAGGCTACACGTATTTGTTAACACTCGTTGACCGTTTCACGCGATGGCCGGAAGCCGTTCCTATGGTGAACATCACCGCCGAAAATGTCGCCAGAACCCTCATTTCCTGCTGGATCAGCCGGTTTGGGTGCCCGGAGACAATTACTACAGATCGCGGCCGACAGTTTGAGAGCCATTTGTTTGCTGACCTGGCCCGATTATGCGGATTTCACCATGCACGGACTACCAGTTACCACCCTGCATCCAACGGCATGGTAGAGCGTATGCACCGCTCACTCAAAGCCTCCATTATGTGTCATGCCAATGACAAATGGACGGAAGCCCTTCCGCTAGTTTTACTGGGCATGCGCGCCACTCTTAAGAAAGATCTTCAAGCTTCTCCAGCAGATCTGGTCTATGGTGAACCATTAAGACTACCAGGACAGATGCTGACAACTCCTCCTTCAAATCAGAGTCCGGCGGACACTCTCATCTCACTTCGAAGGAAATTCGACTCACTACGCCCCACTCGCGTCAAGAGACACGGGGCTCATCAAACATTCATCCCACAAGACCTTGCCAAGGCCACGCACGTTTTCGTGAGACAAGACCACGTCCGTGCTTCCCTCGAACGTCCTTATGCGGGACCATTCCCTGTGTTAAGTCGCACCGACAAAACAGTTACGATTTCAAGCCGCGGTCGTGCGGTTACTGTGTCAATGGACAGGGTCAAGCCGGCCTACATTAATGCCAGTACAGACGAACCGTCTCACCAGTCTACGATCAACCCCCCGCATCAGCATCCTGCTCAAGATAAACCTCAGGAGAAGGTCTCCTCACCACTTCCTGCCACTGACGTCGTGCCGACACCACCGACTCGCACCACTCGCTCAGGTCGTCACGTCCACGTTCCACGACATTTCTCCGACTTCCAGTCTTAGGAGGGGGGTAATGTGGGGACCACTTAGTCCCACATGTGTAATAACCAGTCTGCTTCCAGCTTCACCTTTTTCCCGTTAGATGGCGCTGTTCACATTCAGATAATTCAATATTCCTCAATCTTCCTTTTACGTATTTATTTCTCTTATTCAATAATATCTTTAATCTACCCTCTGTGTCTCATCAGCTCCTTTATCATATCTTTTCGTACAAATAACAAATAACTTGACATGTAGAATGCCAGTGCCCTAAACAGGCAGTTACCGTACCCTTGTACTCCATGCTGGACCAGAAGGCACCCATCAGCAGCAATGAAACTGACCGGAACAGCCATGATGGAAGATCGAAAATAAATTTGAAAATTGAAGACTCGAGAATTTTCGGGAAGAGTCTAGCTAGCACCAGAGTAACTAGAAGACAGACAAGTTGTAGAAAGCCCATATGAAAGAAAGAACAATATACAACATGCGAACCACTATATAGGCTAGATATGCCTACCTACCTACGTAGGAATTAAGCACATCTAGAAGCTAGCTTTCGTTAAGTGATTACGTTAAGTTACGAAATCAATTTTCTGAATAAAGTGGAAAAAATGGGAAATGGCAAGAATGAACCCAACCCCAAATTTCAGTTGTCCTGCACACGTGTATGGGATGAGCGTGCCATAGGTATGCTCGGCCGTAAGCTAAGTACGTACGTAAAATTCATTACGTGATTGCAAAGTTATCATAAAACTTTTTCGTTTTATTTTATTTATTCTGGGGGTTTGATGGTAAGAAGAGACTAAGTCCTGAGTTTCACATCTCCAGCACATCTGGAAGTGAGCAATAATTTGTGTCAGTGAGAGAGTAAGTGAGTGAGTGAGTCCACACGAAAAGCGTGGTTTTGGGGTGTTTGGATTTCAGCAACCAATCATGTTAGAGTGCTGAATTTTTAAATTGGGGTTCCGTTCTGTATTTAAAGCCTGAATGCAAAATCAGAGGTTAATCGGACAACTGGGTGAGCTACAGTGATGGTTGGAAAGTGGCTAAAAGGCCGTAAACTCGCCGTGGAGATATACTTGCTGGGCAGCTCATCGGGGGTGCATATGGAACTTGGTCGCGCGCTGCCGCGCGTGTTGATACAATCAGATGAGCATAAAATACAGCACAGACTCTAATGGTTATGTCAATTTTACATTTAATAATCCGGAAAATTTATTTGTGAAAATTATGCTCAGATTGAATTTTATCATGAAAATAACTCTGAGCTTGCTCCTGACATACCTAACTAATGTCTGTGTTAACAGGCTTATCGAAATATGCACGAATTAATAATCAAACTGGAATTTCAAAATTACTTGTAAACTGAAACGTAACATATCTAGTCGTCTCAGTAGAACATAAAAAACGAACCGGTCCGAGTTTACTCGAACGTGCTTTCCAATTTATCAATTAGTAGGGAGACAAAATGATTAATTTCATGGTAAATAATTTTCCTATGGTGAAATTTCGGATATCATGGGGGGGGGGGGGTTGTCCACCAGACGTCACTGGAGGTAACGTAAATTTTAGATAGGACAGACCAACACATTACCACACAGCAATAATGGCAGGGCACGCAATGCATTTGAGCGTGAATTTGCTTTCATTTTTTCAAAAACATTTTTTTTGCACAAAACCAAATAGTTTTTTAGGAAAGCAAACAGTCCGGTTTCGTTTCTCAATTTAACACCTAAAAAAATGCCTGAAGGTAGAAATCAACGATAGAAAGGTTTCGCAGAAATTTTTTTTTAGTCATAAAAAAAAATAAAAAAAAAAATAAATAAATAAAAAAAAATAAAATAAAATAAAAAAAATAAAAAAATAAAAAAAAATAACTCTGTATCTCACAAATTAGTAATTATAAAAAAAAAAACGATCATGGTGCCAGAACCTCAGACCACCCACGAGGGGTAACACACAAAAATAGATAGACCACCCGCGGGGGATAGATGGGATAGCACGACGGGGGGTGGGATAAGCGCCAGAAACCCCCTTTCTACTCTACTCTGGTAGTCTTCTTCCTGGCATCTCCAGTTCCATTACTCTTCTGTCTAGGTGGTCTTCGTCTCTACGTAGTAAGTGTCCCCACCAGTTCAGCCTCTTTTCCCTCAGTTTTTCTTGCACGCAACACGTTCTCATCTCCTGCCTTATGTCCTCGTTTCTGCGTCGGTCTTTCAATGTTACACCGCAGGATTTTCTGAGCATTCGCATTTCTGCTGCGTGCATCATGTCTTCTTCGCGTTTTCGCACGGCCCAGCACTCAGACCCATACACCATGCAGGGACGCACCACTTGCTTGTATATGCGTCCTTTTAGCTTCTTTGGCATTTTTCGGTCTGTTAAAATCCCGGACATGTCTCCAAACTTCGCCCAGCCAGATTTTATTCATTTCTTACATCTTCTTTGCAACCGCCGTTTTGTTCTATCACACTTTATTTAGGGGTTGGTTTCCAATACTAATGGAACCTGGTTCTTGTTGTACACATTCCATATACTCCGTTTTAGCACGATTCACTTTCAGTCCCTCTCTTTCTAGTGCTTCAAGCCATTTCGCTAGCTCTTCTTCAGCCTCATTTCGGTTTTGTGCTATTATGACAATGTCATCTGCAAATAGGAGGCTGGTTGGTGCTTCACCCTGGATGTCACGGGTCAGCGTGTCCATAATTATGACGAATATGAAGGGGCTAAGTGCTGATCCTTGGTGTAGGCCATACTTTACCGTAAAGCTGTCACTGAGGCCCGCCGCACTTCTCACTTTCGTGGTGCAATTTTCATACATGTCCTGGACAGTGCGGATGTAGTCCTCTACGACTCCTCGCTTGCGAAGGCATTCCCATATAAGTTCTCTTGGTATTCTGTCGTATGCCTTTTCTAGGTCGATGAAGGTAAAATGCAGTGGGGTTTGGAATTCTCTATACTTTTCAAGCATTGTTCTTACTATGTAGATACCGTCTGAGGTGCCGCGGCCTTTCATAAACCCGAGCTGATTTTCAGTTATATCGCCCTCCAGTTGGGTTCTCAGCCTAGTTTCGATAAGCCGTTCGTACCATTTCATGCAGTGGCTCATCAGCTTAATCGGCCTGTAGTTGTTACAGTGCTGAGCATCACCCTTTCTTTTATATATCGGGACAGTGGTACTTTCCCTCCATGCGTCAGGGATTTGGCTGCTTGTCATTAACATTAATTAATAACATTAACATTAATAACGTCATCACAACAACGTAATCACAACATTAATAACGACTAGAATATATGTGAATTTAAAAGAAATTGTTGGAGCCGTTTTTGGGAAATTATTTTTTTAGACTTTTTTTTGGAGTTTTTTGAGAATAAAACCCCCCAAATTGAATTGGCCCAAAATAAAAAAATATGGTTCTGAGGTATGATTTTTGTGAACCTACATGCCGAATTTCATCATAATCGACCGAGTAGTTTGCCCGGAAATAGATGAGCAGACAGACAGACATACAGACAGACAGACATACATACAGACAGACAGAGCGACAGACAGACATTTCGTAAAAACCAATTTTTTGGTGTTCCTGGGACCTCAAAACGTGTAATTCCGTTGAAATCTCGGAATCGAAAATTTCGACCATCACGAAGCTTTTCTTATACTACGTATAAATTGGAAAGCAAAAATAAAAAATTAACTTGGTAAAAATATTACGGAAACAATTTAGGGGAAACAATTTTTCCGTTATATTTTTATCAAGTTAGGTACTTTTTTTTGAGGACATAATATGTCTCTATATTGTAGAGTAGTGGCACGGATTCTGACATTAATCCGAAAGGGTTTTGGTTCGAGTCCCACATTTGCTACATTTTCTGGCTATAGCCTACTTCGGAGGCCATATAAATCAGGCGGTCCCGGGCCTTCCTAGTTCAGTGTAAGAGAGGGCTTTATAGCTTAGTAATAGAATAACAACTAACAAGTCAATATTTACTTATTTAAATTCCTCTCATTAGCATTTTCGAGTACCTACCAATAATATAGTGTTGTGATTCGCTCGAATTAATTTTGTACTTCCTATCTAATTATTATAATGAAATGAACTTTCCCCATTTCAGTGTAAAACAGAAAAAGGCTCAAGTGAACTTTGTGGGGAAATCTTCAGCAAAAAGCTGAAATGAATACTGTAGTTACGAGGTCACTTTTGAATTATTCAGAACTCTGTGTGAACTCTAAAAGCACCGGCGTAACTTCACAATATAAGGTTATTGATTCGTTTTCTTACTTTAAATTTCCGCCTTTATTAGGAAAGTAAGTTGATAGCAGGAATAGAGGAAATGTAATGGAGCGAGGTGTGTTTTTATGTGAGGTGGAAAATTTCTAACGCCGATGCTTTTAATGTAGGGCAAGTTGTAGATCGGCTCATCAATTAGTTCAATTTACTTTCGACATGATTATCCACATGGTCGTAGCCAGGATTTTTTCGGGGGGGGGGGGTGAACTCCCATGAGCCTACGGCCTTGATTATCCATATACTATACCGTACCTATCAGTTTTAGCTAACTGTTACCGGGCTAGCCATTAACATTAATTGAAATTCTGGAAGAAACATTGTAATTTTCAAGCCTATGATAATTTGTATTGTACAGTATTTACGGCAACCTGTATAAGAGGTCCAATATAATAGGTATACCGTATACATAGGTATGTGCACTATAACTAGGCTCTTACCGCCATCATAAGCCAGTTTGGAAGGAAAACAAATGAATTGGGATGGCTTTTATTTGATATACAGTAAGTTACAACGAGTCATATTTTCACAAATAAGTTGAAAGATCCGATCCATCTAAGGTGCCCATTCCATCGACCGGCTAGGGCTATTTACAAAAACAGTGACGTGGTAGCAGACATTCAAGACTTAGGCAGGGTTTCCACCGACCTCGCATTGCAGAATGCAAATGACATTGACGGAAATTTGAATTTTTCTTTTTATAGAAATCTATTAAAATGTTTGTACTTAACATATCCCATGACGCCATTTTTTAATTTTAGTTTGTTTGTTTGTGATTTTACTGTATGATCATTGATCAATTTAAACTATGGCATAGAGAAAAATAAACATTTCCGTCAATTCTGCAATGCGAGGTCGATGGAAACCCGCCTAAGTCTTGAATGTCTGCTACCACGTCACCGTTTTTGTAAATAGCCCTAGCCGGTCGATGGAATGGGCGCCTTATAACAAGTTACAAGTCAGGGCCACGAAAACTTCTTGAAAAATTTCTAATTTCCAGTAGGTCTAGCAATGGTCGTAATTTCATTAAGAGTGACCAACGAAAAGGCACAGCCTTAATTTAGACGTTTGTCCTGTTTGGACCTGTACTTATAGGTTTAATACTAATAATAATGTCTTTATTAAAAGAATTCAGCGGGATTAGGATCTACGTGAGCAGTTGCTGCTGAGCCTCCGAGATACAATCTTAGAAGTCTACGCAGTTCTATTGAAGATGTCGACCGCAGATGTTGACGAAACGTTTGGAAGTACGTTTTTAAAACGACCACGGCCTATCATCCCAGATTCTACGATTCACGATTAATTAACTATTCTACAGGTCAAGCAACAATTGAGCGACTACAAAAATGTGTATGCTACCTACAGAGTGTTGCATCTGTTGGCCAACAAGCTAAGTCAGCAAATTTTTCATTATAGGAGTCTTTAATTTTAAAAATATAAATTTAAAACTTCAATCCCTGCGGATCTAGAAATTTATTGGGCAGGGAATTAATGCCACGAGAAAGCTATGAGGTTCTGTAGGGACAGTTTTGGTCACTAGGTTCGCTGACGACAAACCGGTATCCATATTCAGGGACGCCACAACGGACTCTTTCCAGGGGGGGGGGGGGCAAGAAACCACGAATTATACTATACTGTAGAATGTTTAAATAGGCTATATTAAGAAATTATATCACACTAACCCTTACCTAGATATTGCCGAAAACCGTGTGTCGGTACTCATTGGCACTAATGAATTCCGCTATCACTTTGTCTATGTCCAATTGACGCACACCTTTTTAATGCTATTTTAAAATTTAGGCTTTTTGGGGGGGTGGGATGGCAATGATTTCCAGGGGGGGGGCAATTGGTTTCCAGAGGGGGGGGGCAATGTACCCACCGCCCCCCCCCCCCTGTTGTTGCGTCCCTGTCCATATTGTTCAAAATGGCCGCCGTTTGCATGTGAAAACTAAGCTCTTAGCATCTAATTAATTCTTTTTATATTTTTTATAATATTTTTGCTATGTCTGGACCATATTTCGCTGCATATAATTTAATATATATATTCTCCATGATTTATAGAAAAATATCACTTTAAAATAATACATAAATAAAATAATTGTAAAATATTATTGACGCTTAGGCGCTCATTCCATTGACCGGCTAGGGCTATTTCCAACAACGATGACGTGGTAGCAGACATTCAAGACTTAGGTAGCGTTTCCACCGACCTCGCATTGCAGATTGCAAATGTCATTGACGGAAATGTTTGTGTTTTTTTAAATAGAAATCTATTAAAATGTTTGTAATTAACATATCCCATGAAGCCATTTTTTAATTTTAGTTTGTTTGTTTGTGATTTTACTGTATGATCATTGATCAATTTTAACTATGGCATAGAGGAAAATAAACATTTCCGTCAATTCTGCAATGCGAGGTCAGTGGAAACGCCACCTAAGTCTTGAATGTCTGCTAACACGTCACCGTTGTTGGAAATAGCCCTAGCCGGTCAATGGAATGGGCACCTTATGGAAAAATCAACGTTTTTATATCATTGCGACTGGTGCTGCCATCTTCAAAATGACGTCACAAATGAACCTCATTGGAGATGACGTTTTTTTTCAATTTTCGACAACTGTGACTTCCTTAACCCTGTAAAAGGGTTAAGTATAGCCAGGACTGAAGGCTACCTCTAGTAAAAATACTAGTTTCTTCGAAAATCCAATCTTATCATCTAGCGACTAGTCCATGAGCGCGATTCTTCGATTAGCCTATTTTTGAAAAGTCTCACCTGAGCTTTTTTGACATAACTAATTAATTTCTCAATTCACTGAAAAAATCATCTCTTGGAATAGTCTTTTGTCGACTTTATAAAAAAACTCTTTGCAATCTTTGCATCTTGCATTATCACATGAAATTTTTCTTTTTCTTTTTTCCTTTATAAGATCGCTTACAAATAATTTAATGAATGTATCCAATTAACCCCTTCAATTTTCTCACTAAGAATATAAACATGCTACCACCTTGCCACCGAACTCGCTTAATATTAGCCTATTAATATATAAAAACACGATAAATTAAATTACACGTATTTTATAGAATATAACTTATACCGCGCGTTAAATAATCTGCGACCTGAGGAAGTTTGTATTTGAAAAGAAAATTTTCATGTTCGTAGCTGTAAAATGGGAAATGAATCAATTTTGCCTTTCTGCCCCCTCTACAGCCGGGACAGGGCAGAGTTGATAAGAAGGTTGCAGAACCAGGGGAAGTTGCCGCCTTTCACATATATGGATGTGCTCCAGGACAGTGGCGGCGCTAGAAATTTAACGGTGGTGGGGCCAAGGGGGGCATGACTTCTATCTGGGGGGGGGGGCCAATGAAAAAACAAAACATTTTTCATTGGGGGTAGGTATAACGTTCAAATAAATCTGCAATTGAACAACATGTACAATATCTCAAAAGTGGGGGGCCATGGAGGGGCCGGAGAAACTGTTGGGGGGCCAGCCCCCCTCGGGCACCCCCGTTGCGCCGCCACTGCTCCAGGACCTGGACAAAGAGGTGCTGACGGAGGTGGTCCGCTTCCTGAAGGTTATTGGTCAGAAGTGGTAGAACGTTGGGCAAGCTGTTTTAGATGGTCCCTGGGCAACCTCGTTGTCCAGTGAGCTCCCGATAGCAGTCTTATACCCGTCTTTTGCCAAATGGAAATGGCTGTATACCCTTAAGAAAAGGTCAGGACTTGTCGAGTAGTGGTACAGACTCTGACTTTCACCCGAAAGGTTGTTGGTTCGAGTCCCACACTTCCTACATTTTCTGGCCATGCTTCGGAGGACATGTAATGCAGGCGGTCCCAGGCCTTCCTAGTTGAGTGTAAGAGCTTTATAGCCCTAACTCCGCCAGGTTGGCTTAGTAATAGAACAAAAAGTCCTTATTTATTTATTTTTATTAAAGTTTTACTTAGTTGCGATTCCGAAAAATTTGTATGACTTACCTCTCGAGTCACCCTGTACCACCGCATTAGCAGAGAATTGTGATAATTTAATTCGACAATAAAAATAAAAAAACAGTCTCAATTAAGAAATCTACCTAAACTGCTATAGGCCATACTGAAAGGGATTTTTTTAAAGTTTCGTTTTCATTTCGTCAGTTAGGTGGGGAAAGAGGAGCGCTAACTAAGAGTTGTTGTATATGGAAGTTGCGGCAACGAATGTAATAAAAACAAATTAGGGGACCGCGGCGTATAAGGCCTGCCACAGCCCCAGGGAGTAGGTAGCCTTTCCCCTTTTTTTCTTAGGCCAGTTTATTGCAATTTTTTCAAATAAAATCGGGGTTTTAACATTTTCCCATATTTGTAGTTGCGCGTGACTATTTTTTCTCACGTATGGTTCAGTTCAAAATTGTAGCCTGTTTATTCCTTCGGGTGTCGTTGAATTCGAGAGGCCTTCTATTGTTTATTAGATATAAGGACCACATTTCAAAAGAAATGAAAAGATGGAGAGAGAGAGAGAAAAAGAGAGGAGAGATCTTTACAAATTTGTATAATGAGGTTCTGTAGGGACAGTTTTGGTCACTAGGTTCGCTGACGACAAACCGATATCCATATTATTCAAAATGGCCACCGTTTGCATGTGAAAGGTAAGCTCTTAGCATCTAATTAATTCTTTAATATTTTTTATAATATTTTTACTATGTCTGGACCTTATTTCGCTGCATATGATTTAATATATATATTCTCCATGATTTATAGAAAAATATCACTTTAAAATAATACGTAATTAAAAATAATTTTAAAATAGTATTGAGGCTTATGGAAAAATCAACGCTTTGATATCATTGCAACTGGTGCTGCCTTCTACAAAATGACGTCACAAATGAACCTCATTCGTTTGCATAAAGGCCAGATCGGAGTCTCCATCCCTTCATCAGGACACCAACGGCACTTATTTTTTGTTCAAAGTCGAATTTGACAGTAAATATTTATTTTAGAGCTAGAAAAAAAGGTATTAGAACGAATATGGTAATAATAAAATAATGGAATATGGTATACCGCAATCAACCAATCAGAGCTCCTAACCTAACTATCCCCTATTCTATATTACACCAATGGTCATCCTGAAAAGGGAAGAAATTGCTGTGTATTGTATATATATTGAGTGCACCATATGTGTTGCAGTCAAATCGGAACTAGACCTTCCAGGTATAAATAAGCGAAATGTCGATGGAGGGCAGAGTGGATCCCAGATAAATGTCCCCCCCTGCTCCCACGAAGACTCCCGGTGGGCCCCTAATAAACATGTCTATGGCGAGAATTATTTGTTTTCCAAACTGAAAGAACAAACGATATACCTGTCGTCGTCCCGGGAGCTCCGTGCCTAAGGTCTTGGAAATGCGCCTTACTTCGGAATGCTTCCTTCTATTTTCGTTCCCGGAAACCAAATTAAATCAGATTGTTCAACCGTTAAAACGTTACTGCAAGATATTTTAATTCAGAGCTTACTTTTTTCTTTTGTAACTTAGCAGAACAGCGGGCCTACTGTGTCGTTTAGTATGAACTTATATTGTAGTATTTCTGGGGTTAAAAATGTAAACCAAACAATTTTGAATAGTCCTTTCTATTGTAAAATTGTCTTGTTTACATTTTTAATCCGGGTTAGGATTAAAAATAATCGCCATAGTAGGCCCCCAGTGGCCCGATCATGGCGATTATAATTTACTGGGGTCAATATAATACCCTGGTATTATAAATGTAAACAAGATAATTTTACAATGGAAAGTGCTAATCAAAATGTTTACAGTTTTAACCACAGGAGTAAGTTAATATCAATCGCCATAATCGCCCACTGGTACACGATATATCGTACACATATACAGTATATTCAGCATCAGAAATTTCAGACACACAGATTTTTGGACCTGCTTGTATAAAAGCTATACTGCAGCAAGAAGTGACACTTACATACATTTACCGCACTTGGTTCAGTCAAGCCATTGCCTGTTTCAAAGCATCTCTCAGCTTGTCCATTGCCACTTGCAGTCGGTGTGGGTTGACATGGAGGATGTGAACTACAATAGTATGCCAAATTAATAGTTAGATGAATAACCAATAACCAGTAGAATCCGGGCTGATGATGAAAGCGAACTGCCTCTTTTTAACGTTTCGTCAACAGCTGCGTTCGACATCTTCAGTGGCGCTGCTTAGACTTCGAGGGTGACTGGGTATGGGGCTGTACAGTGAGATTTATAGCAAGTGAATACTGTGGAAGTACACTTTCATATCGACCAGCCCGGATCTTCATTCAATACCAATAATGCCCAAAAAAACTAAAAATTTTGGCAGATCAAAACACAACGGGCAACTAAGAGTACCATTAAGAGCTCCAATAATCCATATTTTGGTAGCAAATGTAAATGTAGATGACCGTTTCATGTCCTTCTATTCTTATTTATGGCTCTGATCTATACATTTAATAGAAATTCTACTTTTTACAAAAAACGCGTCGCCATACTTGGTTAAGTTAACGTCGGATACAATATCAATGATAAGCAATTGACCATTGTAGTTGGTGTGGGTTGGCATCGAGGAGTGACTCGGTTCACCAATGGCTAGAAATTCATTAGGAAACAATAACAATAATGTTCAATGACCCACACTGCATGTAGGCCTACGTCAATAAATACTAATCATACTAAGGATCATCATCTAACAACTGCTGCTGAGCCTCTGAGATACAATATTATAGGTCTACGCAATTCCACTGAAGATGTTGTCCGCACATGTAGACGAAACGTTTGGAAGTACGCATTCAGAACGAACACGGCCTATCATCCCGGCTTCTACTGCTTCGTAACGTAACTCCGGCCCTGAAAGCCTTTGTAATTATATTAAATCATAATGATAATAATACCATAATGTATTTTTTCCATATACAGTATTCCATTGTTATGAATGGTATGATAGCCTAAGTTGAATGAATGGCTTCACTCCTGCAGCATAATGACATGTTGTTGGGTCAATGTGACCATTTATATTTTGCCTCAATAGGGGACAGCTGGTTTCAGAGTCACTGTGATCATACCATAACCTTCAATATGCATAATAGGCATACGGTATCTACTGCCTTTGAGTAGGGAAACGCCAATATCGGATTTAACTATGCAGAGACTATGTAGACCACATTGATAAGGTAAGGCTTGTATTTTGCTTTTTATAAAAAAAATTCCATCAAATAAAACCACGGCCCATAGACTAATGTAGAAGAAATAAAAAACCAAAGCTTGAGGGAAATTCTCACCAGGCATTAGCCACGGAGGGATATTGTTGCATGAGTGGCCAGCCATTCTTTTCCTTATCGCCCATAAGATAAACAGACCTCACCCCTCCCCAGGTTTCGCCCCCACACAAGATTGTCCACATCGATGACACCGATAAATTGTAATAAAACCCTACAGTTCTAAAGATTTATCCTTCCATTTCGAATTGGAAAGTTCTTGAGAGCCTCCGGGGGCTAAGGAAACAGAAAAGTTTCTTTTTGTTAAAAAAAAAAAAAAAAAAAAAAAAGCGCACCCGGTATTCATGCAGCGTAGTCCGTAAGATTTGTTCGGGACGATATAATGTTTTTCTAATTTCACATCTGCGTCTTTTAATACGTTACTGCTTCCAATGACATTAACAACCCACAGCCTCTTTGATTCATAGTAATATTATTGCAAGAGCGGATCCAATGGAAAATTTAGGGGGGGGGGGGTCACAAGTTGTATGTAAGTTTATAAGCTAATTTTTGTTGTTGAAAATTTGAGTTTTATTCAATTAAAAAATAATAATAATATCGTATGAATTTACTAATTTAGGGGACAGGGGGTCATGACCCCCTGATCCCCCCCCCCCCGGCCCCCGGTGGATCCGCCATTGTATTACAGGCTACTAAAGAAATTAATTAAATTTAGTATTGGAGTTGGCCGATGATAGGCTTACAGCGCAGTGCATCTGGAAATGAATGTAACAAAACACTCAGTTTCTTCGATTTCAATTAATTCCACTACCCGTTTCTTTACTAAGTTAAAACACAGTATGATCAAATATCGATCATAACGAACGAACCATAATGAAATAACTTAAAATACATGAAATATTATTGCTTTCCAATTTATACTTAGTATAAGGAAAGCTTTGTGATGGTCGAAATGTTCGATTCCGAGATTTCAACGGATTTACACGTTTTGAGGTCCCAGGAACCCAAAAAAGTGGTTTTTACGAAATGTCTGTCTGTCTGTCGGTCTGCCTGTTCATCGATTTCCGGGCAAACTACTCGGTGGATTTGAGTGGAATTTGGCATGTAGGTTCACAAAAATCATGCCTCGGGACAATTTTTTTTATTTGGGGCTAACTCAATTTGGGGGGGGGGGGTTTATTCTCAAAAATGCGGGGGTCACTTGCCCCTTGATAGTTTGCTTCTAGGGGTAAAAAAATAAAAATAACTACATTTTAATGAAAATGACTAAAAAATAATTTTTCTGCGAAACCTTTCTATCGATGATTTCTACCTTCAGGCATGTTTTAGGTGTTAAATTGAGTAAAGAAGCCGGATAGGTTGCTTTCCCAAAAAAATATTTGGTTTTGCACAAAAAATTATTTTTTGAAAAAATGATAGAGAATTCGCGCTCAAATGCCATTATTGCTGTGTGGTAATTAATGTGTTTGTCTGACCTATCTAGAATTTACCTCACTTCCAGTGACGTCAGGTGGACAACCCCCCCCCCCCTCCCCCCGAGATATCCGAAATTTAACCACTGGAAAATTATTTACCATGAAATTACTCATATTCTCTATCCACTAATGTTGATAAATTGGAAAGCATGTTCGAGTAAACTCGGACCGGTTCTTATACATTGTAATACAAAGTGTGTAAAAGTAAAAGGTTGGAAGTACATAATTCAATCATTCTTGTAACTGACACTAATATCGTTTAGCCACAGTTTTTAAAGGCGTGAAAAAAATTCAAAGTCAAGTTAGGACCGAACGGTATATCGTAAGTGCCAGCCAGGAACTACCTATATTATTAATTAAAATATAGAGGAGAATTTCTTTTACTTGGTGGTATCACAAGCATCTGGTGGCTTGTGATCCAGCGGTTAAGACGACGCCCCGGTTAGGCGTAGATCGTGGGTTCGAATCCTGCCAAGTCCAGTTTTTCTTTATCCTCTAATTATCGGTGATGGTATCTTCTTTCGACACAGCCATTTCAAGAGCATTACGAAGAGGAAACGATGGGTATAGTCTCCAGACCGCGTTACCTACAAAAAAGGGAATTAAGTAGGCCTGCTATGGGTAACCATTAAAAAGTCAAGTGAAGCGGTGACATTGTCAAAACAAAAAATGTGATCCACGGGGTCTCCTAAAATTTTTCCCAGGCTCAGACCTTAAAAAATTGAATTAAAATGCCATAGGGGGAAGAAGTTACAAATATATTATTATTGTTCTATAGGACTGTAAGAAAAGAAAAAATGTCGTTAGTAGTTAGAACAACTAAACTGGAAAGAAAGAAAATTGGTCGGCATGGGACCACCTCCCTTGTCAGTATCAATTAAAACCTGTTTTTCTTCGAAAATTGAGTTTGAAAAAGTTGTAGCTCGAAAAGAGTTCCCAAAGTTTTTCCTTGAAAACTGAAAGCGAGGATGTTGAAAACTCATATTTTCAGAATATTGCTGTGTGATGAGCTTTGACATTGCTTGTTGCTTATATATAGGCATTTGCCTTCAAATTGTGTATGAGATTGATAATGCTGTTGCATTGCGCCTCGAAAGTTTCGGGACCGGGGCGGTTAGAGACTCTTCGGTCTATATATAATTTGTATCTTTGAAATGATTGGAAAACAACATGGCGTGACAGCTAATTTATTAAATTCTCGTTCCACTGTTGCTTTATTGGCAAAATCGCTCTTTAAACACCTCCTGAAATACATAAACTTTGATAATACGCAATGTTTGTTTATATGAACTGTTAATAATGTCCTGAAAGACATTTTTATCCATCCGATCCTTCTGACAATCAAAATCTGGGCGGCAATTGAAGCAGCCAATAGGTTGGGTTGGGTAAGTCATATCAGCTGAGAAATTTATTAGTTTTTTTTACATGTAATTGCATATGCCAAACAACCTATTTCATCCTACATCTTAGGTTGTCGACAATGAATGGCAAGCAGCAGAGAGAAGGCATCCCGTGGCTGGAGACCGTTAGCAATATGGCTGCTAGTGTAGCCTGCACAAGATAAGTACGCAATTTGGCGGGGAAAGCCAGTGATAAGTGAAGCCTGCACAAGCTAAGAACAGTTTTTGACCGGGTCCAGGTGCAATGCTGCAATGTGTAAGACTTAGATTTTTTGCGTTGGTACTTATCTCTGATAGTTGGCATATGGTTAACGGGTGCCTCGTAAGGTATATTATGGCTCCCGCCACTCCAGTTAATGTATTTCTATGAGAGAAGGACATACAGTAGCCAACTACATGGGTGTACATGTACCTGTAGAATGTAACTGCAAAGGCTTTCACGGCCGGAGTCAAATGAATCTGGGCTGATGGGCCGTGGTTGAATTGGAAGATCACTTTCAATGCGACCACGGCCCATCAGACCGGATTCTACTGGTTCTTCATGTACCTGTAGATTCTGATTAGGACTGTGTTTACATATACGACGGCGGTTGAATAAGGACTGCAAGGATCTAATGAAGGAGGGCACAGAAACGAAAGAGGAAAGCGCAGGCCCAAGGGAGGAGGAGGAGGAGGACGATAAGTAGGAAGTTTCTGCCAACCAATAGTTGAGGCTGTGACCTCAGAGGAACTTGATGACCAGCTGCTCTTATATTAGAGACTGGTGCCAGCTTTAACGTGTGCAAAACACCCAAAGGAAGGTCCGGCCTCCCCCCCCCCCCCCCGAAATATGGGCAGCGTACCCAAGATAGAACGGTGTTTTAAATATATTAAGGTTACCTCAACTCCCCGGTGACGTCTGATGGACCCTCCCGAAAAAATGTCTAGCTATGGCCCTGCTCAAAATTAGAATTCACTCCAATTTGGCTTGTTTCATACTAAACAGCAACCAACCATTATTTTGTGTTTGCTCCTGTAAATTTTATCTTTAATATGAGAATTCGAGGGGTGTGAAAAAGGGGTGTTGTACGTGAAATTCAGAAAGTTATTGGAGGGAAAGAGGAAATGACCGACAACAATGATGGAATTTAATGACTATTGACAGCAAAGGGAAAGGTGAAAGTCGTTGTCACAACGGGTTAAATCAATTTTCCTCGAAAATTGTATTTTTGCCCCCCTTCCATATTTTGGACTGAGGTCTTAATTTAAAACATAAACCACAGCCTGTTACATTCTTTTAGTTCTGCGGGTAGCAAAAGTGACTACATACCTTACTATAGGAATACTCGTACAACAATTTGCCGCCTTAGGCCTTAAACTTAGAAAGGTTTTCGTGAAGAATACTGGCGCACGGCTATAGATTAGAACGTGAGGGTGCCACCTTACTGTATAACTAAATTAACGGGTTCATTGTTATGCTGTAAGGCGGCACCACCATGTTCCAATGCATAGAGACGCCCCAGTATTCCTTACGAAACGTTTTTTAAACGGCCGTTCCCACCAACGTTGGGAACGTTTTTGTTAAGATTATTGGCCATCCATTACTGCCATATATTGGAACATGGGGTTGCCGCCTCGCCCCATAATAATGCCGCCAGAATTTTTTATCAAGCCATAGTTATGGAAAGGGGCCAAAAAAATAATAGGAAAAGCGAACTTCGTGTAAAGGAAAGTCTATTTCTATCTTATAATTTAGTCGGGGAATAGCAACTTCATGGTATACAAAGTCAAGAAGTAGAATCCAGAATGATAGGCCGTGGTCGTTCTGAGAGCGTACTGCCAAACGTTTCGTCAACATCTGCGGTTGACATTTTCAGTGGACTGCGTAAATTTCTATGATTGTATCTCGAAGGCTCAGCAGCAACCGTTTGGGTGAGGGGATGGGCACTGATATTTATAGCACGCAGTGGGGTGGTGGGGAGTGAAGGCGGAGTCTTCCTCGCTCCTATTTAGTCCATATAGTCAAGTTGTTTTTTTTAAGTACCGTAGCATTAAAATATTATAAAACAATGAATCGTACTTTGACCATTAATTAATGTTCTACACAAAAAGGTTTCCCATTTTCAAACTTGCCTTCAGTGAAAGATGTAAAAGTTAAAAATCATGCCAATAAAGTAAAATTCTACAAGACGAATTAGTTTTCTCATAGTGAAACTCACATAGGAAATGTAACGAACTTCATCCACCCAAATACGATATAATATGTATTATTTCACTAGATTATGTGGATTCCTAAAATACAATAGAAAATAAGGTAGAGAGCGTTTGCTTTATATTGTAATTTGTGCTAGATGTAGAGAAAATAGGCTATTTGCATCATTACAGAAGAAAAGGAAAGGCAGATAAGCATGAAAATATCTGACAAGTCCATGAAAGGTCTCGTCTTATTTTATAATAATGCAGATTTCACTTTGAAGCCGTCAAGCTAGCGAAGACACTGGGAAAGCAAAGAGAGGCTAAGAAAGAGGATTATCAAAGAAAAGAATTTATCAACTCAAACTACTTTTCGCGCCTTTTACAAAATTTAAATTCCATGAAAACACCTTTCAGGTTTCCCTGAATTTTTATTATTTGCACTAACCCTACACCTAACCTTATGACTTTGGACAGGTTTTAAAGAAGAATCCAACAGTTTATCACTATTATTCTGCATGCTAAGAATTTCCATACATTGTCAAGGTAAGTTAATGACTTTGTGTATGCCTATACTATTGGTTTGGAGGCATTACTTAAGTTTTTATGAAAATGGCAGCAGGCGTAGCACGGAAAGCAGAGAATAACTTATTTTATTATTTAAACCATTCAAATCCAGTAATTAAAATAATCCGTAGTCAACATTCATTTTGGTTTTGTCATGTTGGTCTCGCAGAACCCAGAAAAAAAACTAAGTCATGCGTAAGTTAAGCTTATGCTAAAATTAACAGCAAATTAATCACTGCTGTTGACAAACAATATTCAAATTAATTATACACTGTTGTTCTCGTGAGCCGATTTATAATCGTTGTTGTAGTTGTTTCTAACGCCTGCTTTAAGCAATTCTATCAGCCTGGCCTGTTTGTTAATAACTTGGGGCACCATAAAGGCAGACTCTTTCACCTCGGGGGAAAGGGGAGTTGACTGACAGGGTGAACCTCCTGATTATAGTGGATTCCGAACGACTTGGGGAACATGGTAAAGTCACACAATTAAATCGGATGTGACCAGAACTCGACAGCGCGTTATTATGTCCCACCATAATTTATAATCGTCGGGTATATTTAGAATATTTTAATCATATTCCGGGATAAAATATTATTGCTTCCTTATATACTGTACATACGTTAGTAAAGGAAAGCTTTGTGGAGTTCAAAATGTTCGATTCCGAGATTTCAGTCGATTTACATGTTTTTAGTTCCCATGAATCCAAAAAAGTAGTTTTTACGAAACGTCTGTCTGCTTATCTGTCAGGTCCCAAAACATACTAAGCGTTTAGGCCATTGCTTTAATTATGTCTCGCGATTGAAATACTGCTGTTGGCATCCTTTACAATAAGTACAGTATTTTACCTAATAAAGAAAACTTGAGGCAAATAAACTAAAACAGAATAGTCCACTTGTAATATGGCTCACGTCGTTAAGGGAAATGTAGAAAGGAAAAGAAATGGCACAGTAGGACTTGAAAAACCGCGTGAGATACAGACCGGATACCGTAACGGTTAAATAACAGTTTCTGTATCCGCTAACACCCCAACTTGAGAAAATCCCTTGCTCAGCGGTTCAGTTTTTCAGCTTTACAACATTTCTTGGCCCCTTTGTGGTAGCAATAGCCTTTCTTGATGTGCCATTCCAACCTTTCCGGCAGAAGTTACTATTACAGATCTGTCCGCAAATTACAGTTGACATTATCCTTTCCTTTGTCTCAGCTTTTAAACGAAAATGCAATGTTGGTTTACTGATTTCTCTACGTTGCTTCTTTGAAAATGCCCTGCATTTGTTGATCATGCAAGGTACAAATGCAAAGTGCACAATTAAAAATATAATAGGCCTCGAGGAAGTGATGTAGATACTTTGTTGTAGGGGGCACAATAGGCCCAATAGGCTTAAGTCCACACAGGCAACACCTGTACCCCAATTAATAATAAAAAAAAGGCAAAGTGCACAATTAAAAAAAAGAACCGGTCCGAGTTTACTCGAACATGCTTTCCAATTTATCAATTAGTAGATAGAGAAAATTAGTAACTTCGTGGTAAATAATTTTCCTATGGCTAAATTTTCGATATATGGGGGGGGGGGGTTGTCTATCTGACGTCACTGGAGGTGAGGTAAATTCTAGACCACACAGTAGTAATGGCAGGGCACGCAATGCATTTGACCCTGAATTTTCTATCATTTTAAAAAAAAAAAATTATACCGGTTCCGTTATTCAATTTAACACCTAAAACATGCCTGAAGGTAGAAATCACCGATCGAAAGGTTTAGCAGATAAATTATTTTTTAGTCATTTTTCATGAAAATTGAGTTATTTTTATTTTTTTTACCCCCAGAAGCAACTATCCAGGGCAAGCGACCCCCCGCATTTTGTTACAATTAATAACGACTACAATATATGTGAATTAAAAAGAAATCGTTGGAGCCGTTTTTGAGAAATTTTTTTTAGACGTTTTTTTGGAGTATTTTGAGAATAAAACCCCCCAAATTAAGTTAGCCAAAAATAAAAATAAAAATCTCGAGGTATGATTATTGTGAACCTACATGCAAAATTTCATCAAAATCGACCGAGTAGTTTGCCCGGAAATCGACGCACAGACAGACAGACAGACAGACAGACAGACAGACATACAGACAGACATACAGAGACATACAGACAGACATACAGACAGAGCGACAGACAGACATTTCGTAAAAACCACTTTTTTGGGTTCCTGGGACCTCAAAACGTGTAAATCCGTTGAAATCTCGGAATCGAAAATTTCGATCATCACAAAGCTTTCCTTATAGGCTACTACGTATAAATTGGAAAGCAAAAAATAGAAACAGAGAGAAATTCATTAACACTTAGTTCACCACAAGCTCAATAAACGACAGTAACAGGACGCACCTAAAAAATGCTACATCGATAATCTTAATAATGTTTAATAATAAAATTATAATATTTATATTAATATAATATATTAATTATATATACAATATATTATACTATAATTAATATTTAATAATTTTAATCGGCCAATCCGGGGCTGATGTGATAATCTACATAATTTTCATGTTTTCATGACCTCTACAGACACTATATTGCAGTATTGTATGGTGTATATAACACTGACATTAAATTAACTTTGGTTGAGGAGGCAACGTTTTTGTTTTGTTTTGTTAAAAAGGTTAATAAGCATGCAAACAATTTAATGAATGTATCCGATTGACCTCTTCAGTCACCTCTATTGGTTAGTACCCGTGTTGAGTTACGACATGTCTCCGCTCGCATGGCGTTTAAAGACTCGCGCAAGTGGCCATCGAAGTCGATAAATCTTAACATCAACCCCAACGTAATAATCGAAATTAGAGGATATAGAAAAACTGGGCTTGGCGGGATTTGCCGGCTTGGCGAGATTCGCCGACTAGGCGTAGATCGTGGGTTCGAATCCCACCAAGCCCAGTTTTACTAAATCCTCTAATTTCGGTTACCTCTACAGACCCACCCATTGTTAGAATAATAATAATTACATAAATGAAGTTAAATAGCGTTTATTATTCAACCGTAAATCATCTTTAGAAAATATAATAATGCGTAAATGCATAACGGCCATTGTAAGCTAACGCCCACTCACAGACACAATAAGAGATTATAATATTGATTGACAGTGGCAGGAAATTAAAACTCTAACACCCATAACTACTTGGCTAGTGTTTTGCAATACAGTAAGCCAGTGGAAGCAACTTCAACTTGCGCATTATACACGTACTTGCGGTCAAGGCGTGTTCACCACCCGCCCAAATTAATAATTAAAACAATAACAATAATGTTTGAAAATACAATAGGTAGCCTATTTATTGACACAGGCTAAGGCTGCTAAGGTCAATAGGCCGCCAGGGGTACTGTGAGTCCATAATAATACCCAAAATAATAATAAAATTTTGATAAGCAACATGAAACACTGAAAGCTCAACGCAATGTTCCAATTTTAATTTTATCCAAAAGACGGAATTTCATTTCCATGTTGATAGAAATAAAGCGGTGACGCTCAAGTTAAATATTTGTTTCTCGTCAGACGGTTTTCTTCATCGAATTTTAAGACACCCCCTCCCCTCCCCTCTTCTTTTCTGCCAATCACAAACTAATTAAGCTTCTGGATTCGTTCCTTGTGGTTGCTATATTGGTTTTGCTTAGATAAGCCCAACAATGAAATTTCTGGGGATTATAATCCTTTCACTTTCTTGGAAACCTCATGAATATTTTGCACCAACGTGTTAAAAGGGATGTTTATCAACATAAGAATAACTTTTGAAGGGTAGCGTCACAGAGAAAGATTTTTTTAAAAGGTTAATCGCATACAAACAATTAAATGAATGTATCCGATTGACCTCTTCAACCGCTTCTCTAGGTTAGTCCCCGTGCTGAGCTATAACGCGTCTCCGATCGCATGGCGTGTAGAGACAAGTACAAGCACGCTACCACCTTGTTATCAAAGTCGATGTAATGTACAGCACAGTACCTCTGTGAGGTAGCGTTCGATCGTTGCTTAGCATTTCTGCTTGATTTGTCCGAATGAGCCCGAAGAGTGTGTTCAAAATGAGGCAACTGTTAGCTTCCTGGTAGGCGACACGATGGAAGCTATGAATGGATTTCGCAACTAAAGGCGGTTCCCACAGTGGCGTAGATAACTTCTGCTGCGCCTCTCCGCAAGACTCTTGGTGCGCTCTACCCAGTGTCGTAACGATAGATTTTCGAAGGGGGGGGGGGATGTAATTTGGCGCCCCCGCCGCATTTTCATAAAAGTGTAGAAAAAGGAGACAACCGTTCTTATGTACGTATGCAGCTTTTAAATGAATGACATTGGCGTCCTTTACGCAGGAGCCCGAGGGTTCTGAAAACCTGAAGGGCTGGGACCTCCCCCAATGGAGATGTTTAGGAAATATAGGCCTGAACAAGTGGGATTTGACGCATTATGATAGCAGTATTGGTTAGAATTAGGTGTTAGTTACGCCAATGGGCTCCCATCATGGCTTTAAATGTGTCGGAATATTGCATGGCACTGCGATACATTGGTCGATGGTGGTAACGTCCAGTATTCCTTGTCGATACTATTCAAGCGATAGTGGAACCATTTAGCAGCAGTTATAAGATGTACAGCAACTTATTTCAAAGAACAGCCGTTGCATGTGGCTATTGGCTAATTAAGTCAAAGTTTTTGTAATGCTTTTGGTGTTGTGGAAGCACAGGCTATATTTTTACTCCGAATGTTAAAAAATTCCATTATAAGTTGTCTTCGGAATAACATAAAGATTAGTCAATGGGACAGAACGGAACGGTCGGTGAATATTCCAGCAGGTCATTCGGAATTTTCGCATCATTGCCCCATTTCCATTATTGAGTTTGCTCGTATCGGAGGCTTACTTGGCTGGGACATTTACTAGTGGCTGTGTTCTATCGATTCAAGTTACTCGTTAGCTAATTTACCGACCTTGTTTATTTGCTGCCACGATCAAGGTACGAACTTTCTAAAATTTGTTTGAAACTGTGACTGTTTGAATTAAAGGAGAGATCAATTTTGTAAACAAATGAGGCCTGGATATTTTCACTAGATGGCACAGCTGCATGTATATAAAAATAGTCTAATGCAAAGTGTACATAAAATACCACAAAATGGTAAGTAAAAGTAGTAAGTAAAATGCATTTTCGCACATGATGTATTATTACTCCAGAAAAATACAATTTTAGAAAGCTTAATGTATTTTGAACGAATTTTTCATCGGTTTTTGCGGCTGTAGAACGAGGCACTAATTAATTTCGTCGAACATTTCGGGGCATCATTTCTTTACCAAAAGTATGAAAATGAAATTAAATGAAAAACTACTTTACTGCAAATAAAACAAAAGGCGAACATTAAGACTATTATAGTCTTACTAGAACTTACTTGTAACAATTGTTCACTGTTAATGGTGATGGGAAATTGAAAGTGTGCTCCTACCACATTTTCTGCAATAATAATCCGACATCCGATACACAATATGTTTATAGGAATATTGACCCTCATCTGTTATTTGACATTGATAAACTTATAGTAGTATGGTCAAGGCAGGTTTTGATTTCGGGGGGTGGGGGGAATTTTTTTTAAAACTTAATTTATTAATGAATTAATTGATAAATTCTTCAGACAATACAGGCTTACATAAAAAAAAATATTTCGGAGGGCGGGAGGGGGGGGGGGTCCGGACTCCTCGGACCACCCCCTGGGTAGATAATGATTAGAAAAAAATAAAATAAAAATAAAATTTGCATATGGGTTGCCTATTAAAAGCAGGGTACCTACCATTAAAAAAAATCTTTTTGATCAACACTATGCATCATTTTGCCCAGTTGGCTATCACATAAGTGTTGCACACAACAAAATGAATGATCGATCGAAGGTTCAGGGGAAATTGGGGAGGGAATGTGCAATGCCTATCGTGTTGAGTCCTCTCCTAGGAGAACAGGTTCATAATCTACTACGTCAGAGGTTCTGAAACTATTTTCGTCGCGCACACCTAAATGATATAAAATTGCATCGCGACCCACTAAATTCTACATTGCAATATTTACTTAGATTTCCTTCCTAAAAAATAGCGTACGCAGGAATAGGAGCAAGGGGGGGGGGCAAGTGATCAATAAATATGATACCTCGCCTTACTATCCCCCCCCCCTCCTCTCGCCCGAGGCAAATTTTTAAAAGGATAGGCCAAAGGGAACGGGTTTCCACGCATTCTTTTTATACGACTCCAAAAAGGGGGCCAAGATGTCTCCCCCGCTGGAGGAATTTTTTTGAAACTGTAAGCAGAAAATGGTGGATTTCTGAGTTTTTTTTAATCGGTTTAGGCCGAACCGAGGGGAGGGGGCACAGTCCTATATTTATATTATGTATATATATATATATTTATGTATTTTATTCTGCTGCCATCTACAATCTACAAAGGAAAACCTAAGCCAATGCATTCTCCCATTGGTCTAGCGATCTATTCTATTTAACATCGTTGGTTCCCGCCAATCTTTTCAATTCTATCTAGTGTATAACTGGCAGACGAGACCACGCCGCGACCCAATTGGAAATTTTTCGCGACCCACAGTTTGAGAACCCTTGTACTACATTATTCCCAGTGAAGGCGTTACACCTGGCTAGCAGTCAGGACATGTATAGTAGTGGTACAGACTCCGACTTTCACCCGAAAGGTTGTTGGTTCGAGTCCCACACATGCTACATTTTCTGGCCATGCTTCGGAGGGCATGTAAAGCAGGTGGTCCCGAGTCTTCCTAGTTGAGTGTAAGAGAGGGCTTAACTCCGCTAGGTTGGCTTAGTAATATAACAGAAAGTCAATATTTATTTATTTTACACCTGGCTAGCTATACTGAACCATACTTTTCAATATCATACCAATATCATACTAACCATCAACAGAAAATGTACATAGTTGATGCAAAGAAATGAAATAAAATGAAATAAACAGCCCACCATAGCGAGGTCAAATATCACAGTAACAGGTCGTGTAAATACCGTAATAATTAGCTTCAGGCGTACATGTATAAAATCACATTTTCAAACGTGTAGGTAGCCTAGTAGAAACCTATTATATACAACAACCCTATTTTCATTTTCCTAAGGCTACTAAAATGTTATCTTTGCAAATAAAACAATTATTGGTGTCCTATGTAGATGGGGATGTATTTAAAACACCTCTAGCTCATGCTATATTCGTATTTCAATTCCTGCAAATGCAAAATAAACCCTTGAAATGTCCAGGAACTTAAATGAGCTTTTCCTTGGTTAGGGAGTTGGGGGGTTTTGTATTTACTGTTAGTAAAGTAATATGCAAAATTATGTGACCCAGCCTATCTCATCTCAGCAGCCAAACGAGGTGGGGTCCCAAAACGAAAGTTCTTCTCGCCTCCTGTTTCAACCCCCTTTTGGGAACAGGTATAACGGTATTTAATAGTTTTCCTGTGAACTTGTGAAGGTCCGTAGCCCCATTACATTCTATTTTCCCCTTTACGGCATTATAATTTTGTTTAGCTAAACCTGGCGTATGTATTAAAATATATTATGTGCTATGTTGGTAACCATTATACAAAGGTATTGCTTATTAATATTATTATTATTCTTAGATGATGAAGGGAAGTATAATACAATTGAACACATTGAACCATTGAACACATAGAATAAATATTTAATATAGAATGTTAATCGGTATTGGGCAGCCTGCCGTGACTCCAGCCTGGACATTAACATGAACCAAGTCACAAAATATTTGCGTCTCACAATAGTTGCCCTACAAAATTCGAAATATTTTGTAATTCCGATTCTGTCATTTCTTTGAAATTAGTCACAAAGCTCTGAAATATTACATCCTATGGATAAGCATAGGGATACCAGTCTGCTTATTTCGATTGACAGGCTATGATTGAACAGCACAAAAAAAATTACCTGGAGTACTACTCGACCACGGCACTTGGAATACACTTATAAAAATCGAATAAACTCGGTGTTCCGCTTATGCAAGTTTTCGAATAAACAAAGTGTTCCAAGTGCCATCCTATCGTGGTTGGGCAGTACATAGTGCATAGTGCTTACGCACATTTTATAAATTTATTGGTCATACCCCCCCCCCCTCCCCCCAATGGTCCAAGGAAAAGATCTCGCGAATCGAGCTACTCCGAGCACAAATACTTCCTTAAATGAGTCAGGATTAGACAAAGTGAAGCATTCACAGTGCTTAAATATTTATTGCATAACCTTTCTCAATGATAATCCCTGAAATTACAATACAAATAATACAACACAATAGTATATTTTTGCCAATAGTTTGAATTATTTTCCGTTTTTTGCTAGCCAAGCCACAGGCAATTGCCATGTGTGACTTACCGTAATTATACTCGTTTGCACAGGTCGTCACTAAAGGTTTTTTTTTTTTTAAAAAAAATGATAATAATACGTATATGATGTGTACGGTAGTAGTAGTAGTAGTAGTGTTCGTCGGGTTAATAACGACTTAGGCCTCATATTTGGGCCCATAGAGCGACTCCGACTTGACTGTCCTATGCCAGCCCATAGGACAGTGGACCTCCTGATTATAGTGGATTCCGAACCACTTGATAACACAGTGAAGTCACACGATTAGTTCGGAGGTGACCAGGACAAGTCCTACCATGTTTCCCTACCGGCACTGTGCACACGACCAAGTTATCTGCAGCTTTGAACCTGCTCTGGTCCGCTGGATTCAACTTGGTATGGCGGCCGGCATGGTGTGTACGGTACTTCAGTTGTAAATTTTATGTATTCGCCCAAACATATCCTATATATTGTTAGGGTTAATTGTAAGAGTAGGTCTAAAGCTCGTCTGAAAAATGTAAAAAATTAATTCAATTTTCTTTCTTTCCTCTTTCTATATTGAGTTACAATGTAAATCATGAAACGAGTAAAAGTAATGCGCATTCAGCCCGATAGTCAGTAACTATTTATTTATTTATTTATTTATTGTACATTACAGTATTGTTAGCGAGCATCTACTATACGTTGTATGCAAGTAAATGGAAGTTACACTGCTAATTTCCAATGTTTCTTTTTCACAATATTGTATTACTCAATGTAAAGAAATACTTGTGTTTCCTACTTAAAATCAATTAATTCAAGTAGCTCAATGTTTATTATTTGTAAATTACTTAGTGTATGTACCTGTAAATTAAAGTCTTGACAGACCAGTTGCAACCAAAAAATTTAATGAGGTAGGTACTAAAAAATATTGTAATATTTTAATTTAAAAGGCACCTATTAGCCTAATCATTAAAGGAACGCGAATCTTAAGGCTTCCAATTACCATTTTTCCGCAAAATCCCGAGAGAATTATTCTCCCACTTATTTTCGCATCTTGTAACAATTAGCACTTTTTTAATGTGAAAAAAGGGCGCGTTTCACGTTGGCCATAACATTAATCTTGGAGGGGGGGGGGGCAATTTGTTCCAATCTGTTAAACTCCACTTTGTGGTTCGAGAAATCCTATATGTCAGGACATGTAGCGTAGTGGTACGGACTCTGACTTTCACCCGAAAGGTTGTTGGTTCGAGTCCCACACTGGCTACATTTTCTGGCCATGCTTCGGAGCGCATGTAAAGCAGGCCTTTCTAGTTGAGTGTAAGAGAGGGCTTTATAGCCCTAACTCCGCTAGGTTGGCTTAGTAATAGAAACAATAAAAAGTCCTTATTTATTTTTATAATATAATATGGATAATGTAGTGTGGTTGTACAGTATGATCGTATTGTTTTATCCTGCCGAATATGTCTACCTACATGCACACAATTTTAGCTGTGCTGGTACTGGTTGGTTTGTACAGTATATCATGTCTCTAAGGCATTTCAAAGATATAATATAAATTGAGAAAAAAGAAAAACGTTGCGTAATGGAGCGGAAATAGGTTGTTGAGCACTCCAGATATCTCTCTCTTCACATGCCACTAACTTTGCGTGGAGAAACACGCATGCTTACGATGAATACTGAGAGTGCTCAACTATTGTACGTATGTGTGAGCGCTGATACCATTGCAAATGGAAAATACACAACAATACTGTATACACATACTATAACCATACATTATACACAGCTCGTATAGTACCTAGTTTGAGATTTCCCCAGTTGTATCTATTTATGTACCTAAGATTGTTGCGTTGTTTAGTCAATTTATTGCAGACGGGAATAATCTTTGTTTCAATACAAAGGTGCCTTTCCCTATAGGCGGGGTTTCCACATACGTCAATGGTCAATGAGAAATGTGGTTTTGACTTGTCTTTAATGTCTGCTAAAACGTCAATTTCATATTTCTCATTTACCATTGACGTATGTGGAAACCCCGCCTTAGCACATTTGTCACCCTAAAGTCACAAGGGCGTACCATCAAAAGCAACATTTCGAGATAATTGCGTTTCTGTTTCTATAGTTTGCTACTAGTTGGCAGTCAGAAACATCCCTCCTAAACTAATTTCAGCCATATTTTTCAAGATTAAATTTTTTCGGTACATATGCAAAGTTAGAGATCATGACAAGGTCACTAAATCTGACTCAGTTTTGCCAAAAAAAATTGGTTTCGCCCTTCTGGATCTAGGGTGACGCTATTGTGAAGTGGGTCTACGCTGTACATCCTGCATAATTAAGTACGGTACTATACACGCCGTACGTATCTTATCTTATTTTAGTTATGATATTGGGTTCGCATTAGATGAACAAGATGTGAGAAAATTGAGAAACTGGTGTCCTACCGGCCTACCCATCATGCATAGTTATTTTTAATACCCCGAATGCGTAAAAGATGGAATACGAAACAGGTGTCACCGTAATGAGGGGCGAAGTTAAATAGGAGTAGTTGTTATTGGAAAAGGCAGGGAAAGGGTAGAGTGGCTATCAAGTTTCGACCCTTCGCTCATCAGCGGCATACCTGACATTAATGCACATAATACCTTTGGTTAAGGAGAGTGTATAGCCCTTGTAATTAGCCTGGTCGGCATTATTACCTACACCGAGAAAAAAAGTGGCTTGCCACAAGACATTAGGTGTCGCCTGAAGTGACAAGCCACTTTTTGTTCTTAATTCAAGAAAAATTAGTTACCGAAATGAGAGGATATAGAAAAACTGGGCTTGGCGGGATTCGAACCCACGATCTATGCCTAACCGGAGCGTAGAGGATATACATCAACTGTTCTTGTGCGGGCTTGTGGTCCAGCGGTTAAGACGACGCCCCGGTTAGGCGTAGATCGTGGGTTCGAATCCCGTCAAGCCCAGTTTTTCTATATCCTCGACTTTCGGTTAATACGTGGAGGTTACCTCTTCAACCAAAGATAATTTAACGCCAGTGTTATAACCATATAATACTGCAATATAATGTGTAAAGATTACTTGCTTGCAAAGAAGTGTCTTGGACTATGAATTTCGTTCCAATTTTTGCCGCAAGACACTTTTATTGGCTGAACGCAGGTATAAACCTGAACCTCCACACTTCTGGTGTCTTGCCTACGTCATCAAATGTTTAGAGAAAGACACTTCAACTTTTGAGCGTTATATATAGGTAGTGTCTTAATTTAAAAGGTGCATGCCTTGCCACAAGACGTTAGGTGCCTCCCGATGTGACAAGCCACTTTTTGTTCTTATTTCAAGAAAGAGAAGTTGCTTGCAAAGAAGTTTCTTGAGGTTTCGTATCCAAAACACCTTACCAATTTTTGGCTGAACGCACGTGTAAACAAGAACCTCGCCACACTTCTGGTGTCTTACCTACGTCATCAAATGTTTATAGAAAGACACTTCAACTCTTGAGCGTTATATATAGTGTCTTAATTTAAAAGGTGCCTATCCACAAGACGTTAGGTACCTCCCGAAGTGACAAGCCACTTTTTGTTCTTATTTCAAGAAAGAAAGAAAGAAAGGGAAGTTGCTTGCAAAGAAGTGTCTTGGGGTTTCGTATCCAAAAAACCTTACCAATTTTTGGCTGAATGCACGTGTAAACAAGAACCTCCACACTTCTGCTGTCTTGCCTACGTCATCAACTGTTTACAGAAAGACACTTCAACTCTTGAGCGTTATATATAGTGTCTTAATTTAAAAGGTACCTTTCCAAAACACCAGTGTCTTCCCTACGTTATCAAATTTCCAAAGAAACACACATCAACGTCTTGGCGATGCTAAGACATGAAGGGCCTTAATTAAAATGGTGCCTTGCCACGAGACTTTCGCAGCCCAAGACTTTGATGGTGTCCTGCAACAAGGTACAGTGGTTGCTTGTGCCAAGCTAAAGGTGTCTTACGGTTTCTCACGTCTTTTCTCAGTGTACAAGACGATTAAGGCCTAAGGGCGGTTCTCGCTCGAAAAGTGTAGGTAAGGAATACAAGTATTCGTAAATGGTGTCGTCCAGCACTCCTGACGCATACGTTAATCCGTTTTTTGGGATCAGGCCTTAGGCGATGTTCATAAACCAACACAAACATTTAGAACAACAGAACCTTTCCGTAACACCCTTAGCGGAGTAGCAAATAGCCGCAAATATTACAGACTACAATAATCCGCAACTATTTTCATGGCTGGCTTTTTACATATATATGGAATTTACGGAAAGACTATGTTGTTGCGGTGTTGCCAGATCAGCTTGTGTAATGAAACAGAAAAATTCAGGTATGACTCAGGTTGTGAAAGCCATAGTTGAAATATACAGCTTGTGTATAAGATTATAAACTGAGGCTTGAGCTGAAAAACGGAAGCTAGGTAGGTAAAGTATGAAAAATAATTCACCCGGTTTAAATGCTTTCACATGAAAGCCAACTCTTACCGTGCAGAGGGCAAGCGCGAGTTTTGAAAATATCTAACCAGAAAACAAGAAAGAACAGAAACGGATACTTTGCAACCAGAAATTAAAAACCCTGTGCTTTTTCGGTATTTGAACAAAATTTTACATATGCGGGTGATACTGGAACGCTCTGCAAGAGGAAATTTTGAATGCGAACGTATAGGAAACGCAGAGAGACGAATTTTATAACAAGGGGCCTGCGTCAGCTGCCTTGATTCATATTACGCCGCAGTGAAATAAAAACGAAGCTAGGGACGAGGTTCATTGAATTTTTGAAAAATAGACCTTTAGTAATTGCAGCGAGCCTTGGAAAATTTATTCCCCCAAGGGTACGGTCCCCTACATCGCGGAAAGTGTTGCTGACCCAACAGCTCTGGTTACCCCCTTTCTCTAGGGCACAACCTTTCTGCCGCCGCCTTCCAGCAACCCCCCTGCCCCTCCCTTCTAACATCTGGTGCAAGGCCTCCCTGCACCGCTGCAATTGTGATTCATTTTACAATTTAATAGCTCACGTTCGTTAATTATGACTTTTTTTTAATTTGGAATAAATGAAGGTTTAAGAGCATTAATTGAATAAATTTCCCAATGTCGTTTTCCACGGAATTTCATTTTGAAAAGATTTTAACATTCTGAAAAAATTAAAGAACTTGAATGCTTTTAGATGCCATCGTCCGCATGCCATTATTTTAGCAAATTAATTGCTGAAAAATGTTCATCTAGATTAAAATTAAAAATGTAAAGACCACTTCAAAATTTTAGATTAGGTATTCACGTATAGTACTGTACATCCTTGCAGCGATCAATTTTCATTATATTGTACTACAAGTATTGCAAAGTGCATACCATAAATAAGTTATTTGTTTGCATTTAGGGCTTATAGCGCAGTCAGGAAGCGACCAAATTTGGCCCCAGCTTGCATTTTCTGCTTAAGCAAAGTCACTCGAGGGTATGATATTTGCATTGATGTATTTCATTAAGTAGGTCCATGACCAGAAAAAATATTGAGACCGATGTCATAAATAGGTCAGGAAAATTATCGGTCTAAATAGATTGGAAAACCCGCCTTAAGCTGAATAAGCACAGCATAATGGAGTCGCTCAGCATCTGACTCTATACAGGATGATGCCTCCTTTTATCATCCCTCCAAGTGAATTTGCTTAATCAAAAAATTTAAGCTGGAAGTGCTTAATGACTCCACTATTATTAGGCTTTTTATTCTTGGTACTGACTCAAAGTTGCAGGTCCTCACATACCTACATATGACACCTGAATTTATGAATAATTTTATTATTTTTTGAATGAATAATAACTAATACGATATCAATAACGCGCGGGGTATTGTATAGATGAAAGCCGCGATGGAAATCGTGTCGAATATTGAGATTGATATAAGAAATGGAGTAGAGTACGTGCACTATAAGCGTCTTGAAAGTGCTTGGGGGTATGAAAGGTTTTTCCTTCCTATTGCCAACGCCTTACAGTGATATTCCTCATCCCTATCAATGAATTCTGTGCTTTCCCCCCAGCTGCAGAGAAAATTCAAGGCGAAATTCTGCCAGGTGCCTCAAAAATACAATTTTTAAGTAGCCTACCCATTTTAGCGACTTCGGTGGTAAGCGTGCTTGTATACTTGTGCGAGGCTTTACACACCTTGCGGTCGGAGACGTGTCGCATCTCGGCAGAAATACCTATCACGTGACATAGTGATTGAAGAGGTTAATTGGATACATTCATTAAATTGTTTGTAGGCGATTTAACCTTTTTATATAAAAAAACAACTTTTAGAAATTTTATGTACCGGGACCTCGACACTAGTTAGTCTACTAGGCCTAGTAGTATTCGGCACGGTAAGTCAAACAACACCTTTTGGAAAAAAATGTTAAAACTGTTTTTCTCCGACTCGGATCATATTTATATGAAAACAGGTTTTCATATACAGTATGTATATGCTCATGTTTCAGGTTTAATTCCTGACAATTCTTGATAAAGTGTCCAGAAAAAAATGTGTGTAAATAGTGTGAAAATAACTCGATATAAATATTCGAGAAACAGGTCGCTGGGATGGGACAAAGTTCAATAAGCCAACAGATGGGTCGAGTATAAAAAAGGTTGATGTAAGATTCCACTTCAAAATGAATGACAAATAAATTAATCAATTAGACTGTATAGGCACTGCAACATACCTACTGTCTATTGAGAATCGTATCTGTACTTGGTTAAGTCATCCTTTCACCTGTTTCATTGCGTCAATGGTAAGCTGGTCTTTGCTCCTCCATTATCGCTTGTAGCCGGTGTAGGTTGACATTGAGAACGTATACCAGTTTGCCTATTCATACGGAAACAATACAAATAATGTACGAAATCCATGGGGTCGTTGGCATTGGAAAAAACTGCCTATTGAAGCAATCGCAACATATTTTATTTATGAAGATTGTTGTTGTTTTTGGTTGAAACGATATGTAAATTACATCTTTTAACCCCAGGTTTTTTAAAAAACAAATATTACTTTAAAAGGCCCACTTGAAGCCTAGGTGGGGAATGGGGACAAAAAAATAGAAAGTAGTCCCGCTGAAATTCACAGCAACGCCAACTTTTTATTTTCATTTCCCGCCGTCCGCTTCCTTTCCCTCCTTTTTTTTTGATAATCTCCGGTGAAATTTTACCCACGAGTAGTCTTTCCTGCTACTTTTTTTGCTTTGCTTTGATGAAATCCGGGAAAATTAATTACCTAAACAACAGCTCCCGTGATGGCTGGTGCTTCTTTCAAGATAATATAGCCGTTGCTTTGCTGAGACTTCTCAGATAAAACTACTGCCTATTAACATTTTTTAATTATAATAAAAAAAATATAAAAGGATAATTCTTTAATTCAGTAGGAAATAAGTAATATTGGAAATAAAATAATTTTACTATATTGGAGTCTGTATATACACACATGGCCGTGCCCAGGGGGGTGGTCCATGGGGTCCGGACCCCCCCCCCCCGAAATAAATTTTTGTATGTAAACCTGTATGGTTTGAAAATTCATCCATTAATTCATGAATAAATTACGTTTAAAATTTTTTGGACCCCCCCCCCCCGAATCGTCTCTTATTTTATGGCAGAAGTACGTACGGTACATATAATAAAATGATATGATACAAGATTTATCTCCACGTCTTGTCTCATAACAGTTTCTATGAGAAAAACACCTTAAAGGAACGCTAATGCTACACACCGCCATTTATTTTACTTCTCGTCCCCAAATTACGTTCTTATTTGCATCGTTTGCTGTACAAACGCCCCTGGCTTTGTACCCCATTACTGCTCAAACATTTTGCTCACTCAGCTGCAATTTTTATTCTCACATGAGAGCGAAATTTTAGAGACAGGCTGCAGTTCTAAATAAAAAGTGTATATGAATGAGTTCATAGACGCTATTTGCAAATTTTGCAATGTCAATATTTTACAAGGATTTTGATTGTGGGTATGAATATTCACCACAATACAGTTCGTATTAAACTGTATACCATAATGTTGTCATATACCGTATTGGACATATTGAATATTAAAATGTAACTTCTTATGGGGGGGGGGGGGGGTTAAATCTGAATTGTTATCCTTTTTAAAATGACGCAAACTGGGGGCATACTACTCGATGGATTAAGATGAAATTGACATGCAGGCTCGCAAAAACCATTTGTCTCTATTTTGGGCTAACTAAATTTTGGAGGTTTTACACTCCCACTTCCAAGCTAAAAAATTCGAAAAATTATACCTAAAAAACGACTTCAGCTATATTTCTTAAATTCACGCATATTGTAGTCGTTATTGGTGTGATTACAACTCAATATGTCATTTTCCCCTTGATTGTTTCATTCAGAGGCAAAAAAATAAATAAAAAAGTTTTCAAAAATCGCATCTCGTGATATTTTTTTTTTCATTTTTTGGGCTATCGCAATTTTTAAGGTTTTATTTCTATTTGTTTACAGTAACTGACTTTTACCGAATCCTTCAAATATACGTGCACGGGTGGGGTACGATAAAATCTGGGCTTTTGAAAATGCGACTTAACGCCCTCGTCCAGCGGGCTCTTCAATACCAGTCACATAATTTTTTATGGTAAGTTTGAAGTAAGTCTGAAAAACCGAAGTCCATTACCATTACTCAGGAAGGCATTGGCCTCGAATACGACACTTGTGGACGAAGCTTGGGGGGATCGTCCTAGCGTTCAGCATAGGAATTGTTTGAATTTTGCAAGATGGGAGCAAACGTTCTCAGATGTGATCAGCTTTCGAAACGTGGAAAATGTCAGTTTATGTGGCAGAGATTTACTGACCATTGCTATCTCATCGTATAGAATAGAAAATATCCGCATTGATTCATTTTTAATACAAAAGGCGCCCAAATGTCTTATAACGTAATACAGTCTTGATCCTCGAAGCCCAACGTTATGTAACTCTACCGTGTGATCAGCAGCCGAAACGTGGAAAATGTCAGTTTATCTTGCAGAGATTTACGGATCACCGTTCGTATAGAATAAAATAGAATAGAATAGAATAGAAAATATCCCGATTGATTCATTTTGAATACAATAGGCGCCCAAATGACTTAAAACTTAATTAATCAATCAATCAAAATTTATTTCCAAAATAAAATTTTTACCGTTTTTTGTCACTTTCCTATGAGATAGGCCCGTTTTAGGGTGGAAATTTTACAATATTCTAAAATACTAAAATACTACTTATTATGTTTTATTTTTTATTATGTAATTTCGAGATCAGTAAGCCATTTTTTGATATTTTTTCTAAATACTTTATAGTTTGTTTGGTTTTTTATTTTCAGAGGAAGTTTATTATAGTACTTTTTGCCTATATAAGAGGTTTGCTTTTGCGTGTAGCTTGTCGAGACCATTTGTATGGATAGTGGGTTTGTTTGTTTGCACCTAGTGTTGTGTTGATGTGTGGGTCTGTCTTGCTTATGTATATTTTTGTAGGTGTTGCAAATAGATTCTTTTATGTATAGCTTTTTGATTGGCCTACCTATAAGTTATACGGTCTTGGTCCTCAATCCTCGAAAAGTCTAGCAACTCTATGATGGAGGTCCCACAGGAAAATAAATGAAACAGAGGCAGACAGAGGATAAACAAAGAATTGAGTAGCCAATGAAGCAAATTGTGTTTGTGGTCAATACAGGGAGCTGGAGAGGGGAAATCTAATAAAGAAACCCAATCGACCAAGGGAAGGTCTTAATGAAATCTGAAAAGGTTTTACTCGTCTCAGCTTCATTTTCGTAACCTAAGGAGATGTCCTCGCTTAATTTCCCCAAGAAAGGACAATTAAATTTTTCACCTTTTAACTGAAAATATTTCTTGTGGTCTCTCTCGGGTTTCTAATGACACGTACGTATCGCTTCAAAAATTGTATTACAAATATTGTATTTTCTATTACTGTTCGTCTGCACGAATTCTGGTTCAGACTATTGCAGTTGCCAGCTTTTTTCCACCAAATATAGTATTTTCTATTCCAATATGTCTACAAATTATATAGGTACGTAGATCATGGGAATGTCTAAAAAATTATAGTAGGACAATTTATCATACCTTTTTTATTAAATTGACTTATCCTTATTGTACCTATACTTACTACTGTTTTTTAATTGTAATTTTTAAAGGAATATTTGTTACTGCTCGCTGCTGCACGTAACAGATTTTTATTTTTTATGAAAAATTCAAAGCTTCTCTAGCATGTCTCGTCCACATAGCAATTAATCAATAAATCAGCTTTTATTAGCTCAATGCTGGCCCAAATATTATATATATTGTATATATATAATGTATATAGTAGGGTTGACAACCCTAATTGCAGTCTATGTAAGCTATAAACGAATATTTTTCGCTATTGACAAACATTTTAAATTACTGCACTTAAAGGTGTTCATTTTCCCACGAGCATTTCGCTACTCATTGGCATTTGCTACAAAGTATCCGCAGGCCGGGAAATTGAAAAACTTTCAGGTTGCACATAGATCCGGAACATTATGAGATTCCAGTCTCCATTTAATGTAAAAAAGGCATTCTATTTCCACGCAACTTTCGCCTATAGTACGATTGTAATTCTCCTTCTTCTTCTTCTTCTTAAAATGCCTCTTCTAGAGAAGATTGACGATCAGGACGGCAACTTGGACTTCGGAGCCTGCTGCTATGTACACAACCTTCTCGGGTGTCTATTTACTATTTATTATATTTTATTGCTTTCCAATTTATACGTAGTATAAGGAAAGCTTTGTGACGGTCGAAATTTTCGATTCCGAGATTTCAACGGACTTACTCGTTTTCAGGTCCCAGGAACCCAGAAAAGTGGTCTTTATGAAATGTCTGTCTGTCGCTCTGTATGTCTGTATGTCTGTCTGTGCATCGATTTCCGGGCAAACTACTCGGCCGATTTTGATGAAACTCGGCATGTATAGGTTCACAAAAATCATACCTCGGGACTATTTTTTTCTTTTTGGGGCCAACTCAATTTCGGGGGGTTTTATTCTCTAAAAAAATATTCTAAAATATTCTCAAAAAAACGTCTAAAAAATTTATTTCCCAGAAACGGCTCCAACGATTTCTTTTAAATTCACATATATTGTAGTTATTATTAATGTTGATGAAATGTGGGGGGTCGCTTGTCCTTTGATAGTTTGCTTCTGGGGGTAAAAAAATAAAAATAACTAAATTTTAATGAAAAATTAATAAAAAATAATTTTTCTGCGAAACCTTTCTATCGATGATTTCTACCTACAGGCATGTTTTAGGTGTTAAATTGAGTAACGAAATCGGACAGGTTGCTTTCCCAGAAAAGTATTTGGTTTTGTACAAAAAAATGTTTTTTTGACAAAATGATAGAAAATTCACGCTCAAATACATTGCGTGCCCTGCCAGTATTGCTGTATGGTAATGTGTGAATTTACCTCACCTCTAGTGACGTCAGGTGGGCAACCCCCCCCCCCCCCCCCCCCCGATATCGGAAATGTAGCCATAGGAAAATTATTTACCATAAATTACTCATTTTCTCTATCTACTAATTTTGATAAATTGGAAAGCATGTTCGAGTAAACTCGGACCGGTTCTTTTACTTGCAATTAATAATTTGCAGTTGTGACACGGTCGATCCGGCTCTGGCTGTTCAGGGACCCTAATTTGTATTGTATCTGTAGCTGAATTTGTATTTGTATTTGTATCTAAAGAGGGAAGTCGTGCTTTTGCCAAACCATTGCCATCAACCAAGATGTTCTTGTTCTGCAAGGAACCCACGCTTCTATCTTCCTTTAGCGACTTCAGTCGTATCAAATCGCCTCAGGACCTCGGCATTCCAAGATATCCCCGCATTCGTCTGCATATCCACATTTCAAATTTTTTTATTGTTTTAAAAATATTAATCGCATACAAACAATTGAATGAATGTAGCCGATTGACCTCTTCAGTCGCCTCTGTAGGTTAGTACCAGTGTTGAGTTACGACTAGTCTCCGATTTTATGGCGTGTAAAGACTCGCAAAAGTGGGAGGACCTTACCATCTGGCCATCGAAGTCGAAATGCACTGATTGATTCTGTTCTCCATTCTTCTTCTGCTTTAAATGCCCACCTACTGAACTAAGTATTACTGATCGTACTGGTAGAAAAATAGGCAAAATATCCTTGACTGCTGGCCTATGAAAAGAGCAATGGGGAAAGGGAGAGTGTGCTATGGTTATGGAAGGTTGTGGTTCTCAGACGGAGGGGAGTGGCGTTTCAACTTCCGTTTCCTTCGCCGACGGACTTCGCGCCCTTTCCAAGCTAATTCAAACTTAATATCCTGGCATGGGATCGGCAAACAAGTAGCCTTTTCAGCCGCGCTGCTCGTTACCTGAGATTTTTGATTGAATTTTGACGATGACATACCTGTTTATTTGCCATTGCAAATAATTTGAAGCTCTCAGTTGAGTGAGCAGCTTAATAGGAATTATACTACAGTCTACTCTTATTAATTCAAACCTGCGATAATTCGAACCTCTCTATAATTCAAAGTTATCACGAGTTCCCTACAAAATCTTTTTATCTTTCGAACTAAATGTAATGCACCTGGTAATTCGTAGGAAAAAAATCATTGCTAAATTACAAAACACATTAATTCGAACTAAACGGCTTCCAAAACTCGACAATTCAAAGTTGCAGAGAGATAGAGGCGGAAGAATCAGCAATTGAACCATATTAGTTGACATCAGCGGTGTGAGTTTTTCTGACTTTGTTTAAGTGTCTCAAGTTCACCAACCGAGGGCGAAATTTTATCAGATAAGAATGAAAAAAGCAATGACGAGGACGATACATCGAACCATTTGATATTTCGAACACTCGATAATTCCTAATATTTTAAGAGTCCATCGAGCTTCGAATTAACGAGAGTCGACTGTATATATTATAGTATATATATTGCACAATATAATGACATGCCATTAATGTGTTTCTTATATGCAATATGCATACATAACATTCAAATACTGAACCTGCAGCCTGATCATGGCGATTTTAATACCGGGATTAATATAATACCATGTCACGTGATGGTATTAATTCAATTGTTTAAAATAAAGGAACAGCAAATTTCATAATTTTTCAATTATTGATGTTGGTAATCGTGGTGCTAAGCGCGGAAAATTCAAATTGTGTCTATTTAAACAAATGAATGATCTTCAGCTATATTTTTGGTGAGTTTCTTCATTTTTTCTGCCTTAGATTTCGACAAATTATTTATAATCCTTAATATATTAATTCAAAACTAATACTTGTTTATTTCTAGGGCGATATGTGTTTATATTTGCTATTTATATTTGCTACGAAAGCGTCGCGTCAGTTCAGTTCTTCAGTATTGCCCAATATCACAATTTAAAAAATTCTGAAATTTACTGTTCATTTATTTTAAACAATTGAATTAACACCATCACGTGACATGGTATTATATTAACTACGGTATTTAGGTATAATCGCCATGATCAGGCTGCTGATCTCTATTGTAAAGTATTATTTAGAAATTTTAGGGCCCCATGAAAATGTAATGTAAGTGGTAAAGAAAATTCTATTATTTACTAAAAATTACGAGAACCATAAAAGTCATCAGTAACAAAGAAAAATTAATTACCGTCTTATGAAAAGTTGAATCATTATCAGCAGCCGCAAAACTTTCCCTTTAATTTTCCCCAGTTGTCGAAATTTTCCAGGCTAAATAATTTTCATTCATAATTAAAAACGTGGTTTTACCATGAAATGTCCCCGACGGAGCCATCGCGCGATTGAGTTGTCAGAAAAGGAATAATTCGGAATTCAGGGTGGACCTCACAAACTTTGGCAACTGCTTGAACAGACTTGGGCTCATGCTCGGACGGGTTTCGGGCTTGAAACGACTCCTTGGCCGCCAGAGTAGATCTTCGCAATAATTCCGAGTTGAAAACTTAGTTCGCAAGAAATCACATCAAGCATTGTTGCTTTTGGGTTATTCCAAAGCTTCAATTATTACTATTAGGGAGGTATAACTAAAATAAAATATGTACCTATTTTTATTTAAATGATATAAATACCTACATACGAGTACACATACTTCTATCCCGTGCAATATGGCAACTGTTATTACTTGGGCTCTGAGCCACCTCTTGACTGTACCCATGGATTTATGCCACCTATTAGTTAGTTGATCAGCTAAATAGACATTTGCTGTCCATAGACACCATCAGTGGCCACGACTAAAGGTGTTAAAGAGGCATGACGAGCTTCAAATTCGCCATTGTGTGTATCTATACCATACTAACAGTGCCTTGCGTGTTATAATAAAAAATAATTCATTCCCCATTGCAGCAACCAATCTTTTTGGCATTATTTGCGAGTAGTAGACCCACATATTATAGCCAACGGCCTTACCATGTTGAATCCATTACAGCAGAGCATGTCTCAAACTGTGTAGTGTGCACAGCGTTGGCAAGGGAACGTAGTGGGACATGATAACGCGCTGAGACTATACCAGTCAGTCAACGTGCATGTCGAGTCCAGGTCACCTCCGATTCAATCGTGTGACTTTACCATGTTCCCCAAGTGGTTCGGAATCCACTGTAATCAGGAGGTCCACCCTGTCAGTCAACTCCCCTTTCCCCCAAGGTGAAGGAGTCTGCCCTTAGGATGCCTCAAGTTAACAAACAGACTCACTCCCCCCGCCAGGCTGACAGGGTTGCTTAAAACAGAAATGCTGAAAGCAGGCGTTAGAAACAAACAAACAAACATATTATAGCTTGCATTTCAATTCAAAAGAGCGAACCTTTCGAACATACAAATGTGATTAAGGGAAGAAATGACCAAGTTCTTTTTTTCAAAGCTAATTTTTCATACTGATAAGATGAGAAGGCCGTAGCCAGGAGGGGGGATTCAATCCCCCCCCCCCCTCCCCGAAATGAAATGGCTTGACACTAGATGGAATCGGATTTTGGGAGGAAAAATAAAAGCAACTATGTAATATCCAATGACATTTCTGAAAATCCTATTTAGTATATCTGGTATAGTAGAACTCACACACAGTGAGTAGGCTCATCGTTAAAACTTATGAATGAAATTAATGAATTGTTCGGCTCCCATTAGAGGATAGGGATATTGGGGAGGGGAGAATGAGAAACCAAATGGATTGCCAGGTACTCTTAGGTCCTTTATTATTCAAAAACAAAGGGCAAATTCCATTGGGGCTCGGGCCATAAATTAAGAAAGACATGGAACATTGTTCATAGTCGCAGGATCTAATATGGCGACCGCGAAAGCATAAACGTCCTTGCCGGATATATATGGTTCTTCTCACAAGTTTGGGTGTGTTATCAACAAAGAATGGAGGTTAGTGGGATTGTGTTATTGGTTTAGTTTAAGGTAAATGGATTTAGTTTTTGCCAAGAATCAAAAGTTATATAGTAAGGGATTGGTCTAATGAGCTTAGGAAGGGGCATTTTGGCAAGAATCATTGACATTAAAAATCTCACGATGAAGCAGTAGAATCAGGGATAATACGCCGTGGGCGCTCCGCAACCGTATCTCCGGCCATGAAAGTCTTAGTAATTATAATAAAAATCTCCTTTCGAAAGGTTCTTCAACACTTTTTACAAGAGGTCGACCAATGGGCGCCACCTGCTCTCCGGCTAGGGTGGGGGCAATTGTTATGGCAAATTTTATAATACAGGCTGCTGGTGGTTCAAGGTATGCACACCTAAATAGTGTACATCTGCTCAAGGTTATTTGTACTAAAAACTTATGGAACACTCATTAAAAAGTAAAATTAAAATTATTAAGTAAAACCTAATTAAAAAATAATAATGTTTACACTTCTAGGGGGACAGCGACCCACTAAAGTAGGGGGGCTGCCAACATTCGGTTTGAGAATTTTCCGAAGGGGAGGGGGGGGGGGTATAGAGTTCAGCCCCAGTTTAATATTGGGTGCTTGACCATATTTAGGCTTAATAAATAAAGAATACTAGAAAGAATGAATAAAAGAGTAGAAACTCAAAAATTTTAATAGCTAGACTACAATACCTATACAAAATCTAGCTAGTACTTTGCCTTAATCGAAAATTCTCGTTACAGTACAATTATTGCTGCAGTGCCAAGAGATATGTCCTTGACAAGGACTCCGTGTGGACGTACATATATACATACGTATACTGTACATACATTCCTACCCACAGCCCATGGGTCAACGTATTTATTTTATCTATACTATTGTATACTGCAAAGAAGTAAACAAAAATCAAATAAAATGTAATGAAACTTTTTGTTTTACCGAATGAGCTTAGACCTAGATTTACTTAAAAAAAGGTAGAAATTAATTTTAAATTTCAGATCTGCTTTTCAGCATCAGCCATAACATAATTATTTAATACAAATTCGATATTACTTATATTATTAGCGTGTCGTTTCCTTCAGTAATTATATTATTAGTTATACGGGCAAGCATATTGTAGTTTAACGTATACTTAAAAAAATTGAGTTAAATAGTAATATTAATTAATCTTAATTTATCATGATTTCCCGGTTTTGAACTTAACAATAATTGTATTTCTCTCCATCGTATAATAAATGATTAAAACGAAAAATAGTTTGGCCATTAATACATTACTTTTGTAGCTTATACACATTTATAAAATTCCAATGATGAGCTTTTCAATGCATTTCTATGCAGGCTCAATTATTAAAACCCCTTTGATTATGAAAGCTCAGTGCATAAACTGGAATTGCATTAGTTACAGGGCATGGGGCTTCAGTGTAAACCCATCAATATCAATCGGTGGCCATTATCCAGGGCTTCAGCCTCCCATTGAACACCATTAACACAAGTATACAACCATTTCATCTGTGTCTATGTACCTACTATTAATACTATTAATGAACCGATAGTCAGTTAGCTGCTATTTTACAGATTCAGCGATGTACGCGATCTGTATCAGTTCACTATTCCTACAACATACCTCCAAACACTGATTATTGATTTTTAGTTTGATAGACAGGCTAGTTTGCAGTACTATTGAAGAGGATCGAAAAGTAACGTCTTCCGCATGAAATAATCCAATTAAGGGAAGATAGAAGGCAGAAGAAGAACTTCCTGGTTGAAAAACCTGAGGCAGTGGTTTGGCAAGAGCGCGACTTCCCTTTTCAGAGCAGCAGTCTCCCTGGCTAACAACATCGACATAAATGTTAGAAAAAGACAGCTTAAATCACTAGTATGGAGCATACTGCTTTATGGCTGTGAGACATATGGTGCATACACGAAAGAAGCAAAAAGAAGCTGGAGGCTTTCGAAATGTGGTGCTATAGGAGAATGTTGAAAATATCTTGGAGAGACCACATAACGAATGAAGAGGTACTTCGAAGGATAAATGATAAAAGATCCCTAATTACCTCCATTTCGGTGAGAAGAGCAACAAAATGGATGGGTCACCTGATCAGACAGGAAGGACTTTTAAGCCAGTGCCGGGTTTGGGCTTGTGGGGGCCCGTGGGCCCGAATTATGTGGGGGCCCTTTCTCGGGGAGAAATTTCTAATCCCCTTAGACGAATATCCCACAATAAATTATAAAATGGTGACACAGGTTGCAAAATCATTATAAAAAAGAAAAGCGATTCTTAGTAATATAAAGTCAAGTCAATAGTACAATACAAGCCTAAGGGCTACTCAACTAAAGCTGTAGACACTGCGGTGTATTTTTAAAAGGAATAAATTAATAGGTACCTAATTATAAACACAAAATTTTAATTTATTTAAAGATGCACTCTTCGACTCTTTATTACAGCAAAACTGTCAATTATATCGTCATAATTTAACGCTGCCACTATGTCGTGATTTATATTCAGCATTGAAAGATGGCTAAGCCGAGCTTCAGAAGAACTGGTGCGACGAGGATTTTTTATGTGTTTTAGTACGGAAAAAGATCGCTCGCTGCTTATGTTGCCACTCATTATAACTAAGTACATCTTCAAAAGTACTTCTACATTGGGAAAGCTATCAGCTACTCCTCTTTCTAAAATCAAATTGTACATGAACCGTTCAAAACTGATACGTTTTTCTTCGATTATATTGTTTTTTTGTGCATCATCTATCACAAATAATTTCACAAACTCACGAAACTGTACTAGCTCGAAGTACAAGTTACCGTCCAAGTCACCTGTGTAACAACTCACCAGGTTCTCTGCCCTAGTTTTCAAATCATCAGGGCTTATTTTTTCTAAATATTGTAAAAATCCAAATTTCCTATTTATGTCTTCATATGCTGAAATTCTCCGATCCAATGATTGCATAAACTGGTCAATTATGGGAATGAAACTTTCGATTCGGAATTTCTCGCTATGACTGAATTCAGCTTCCTCAGTTTTCCCATAATCCAAAGGATTTAGCCTCACATTTCGGATCCGCTTCCGCAAAGTTTCCGATTTATAAGAATTGTGCCCACACAATTCAACACCCTTTTTCTCATATTCTTGGAAAGAATCCCTAAATTCCCCAATGAAGATCTTAAGGGACTCCATCACACTGATCGAAGTATTAATGTCGATTCTTGGATTCTGGAGATTGATGTTTACTGCATTCACCCTTGCCAGTATATCGTTCCAAAGAACAGCGTAAATTGCTATCTCCAACGTGGTAATTTGCAAATAGAGTCCACTTGCTTGGACATCTTCTTCGGAGAGATCTTTAAGGACTTCTCGTATTTCGTTATAGCCCAAAACTAGGCTATTAGTAGCTTCCGCTCTTGAGGACCACCGGGTTAAACTGATTCTTTTGGGCACTGGTATGTTGTGGCCATACTTCTTCGCAGCACTTTTTAGAACATTTGAAAGGACGTTGAACCGAGCTGTGGAACTTGTAAAAAATACATAAATTTGCTCAAGAAAGCTAAAAAATAATTTCGATTGGGAGCAGGAGTCCATCGCTTTTGTGCCCACTAAGTTGAGGGAATGATTGAAACATGGAACCCATAAAGCCAAAGGATTCTCATTTAGCACCAAAGTGCGTAGACCACTATATTCTCCACTCATAGCGGAAGCATTGTCATACGACTGCCCACGAATATCTTTCAAATCCAGGCCGAACTTTTTTAAAACTTTGTTGAGGCCATCAAATAATTCTTTAGCTTTATGGCCTTGGTTTGGCATAAAACTAAGAAATCTTTCCTTTGGTGTGCTTTCTTCTAGATACCTGACAATCACAGTCATTTGATCTATATGGCCTTCGTCAGTTGTTGAATCTACCGAAACCGAATAATATTTGCAGGCTTTTAAGCGTTTAATTATTTCATCGCTAACTTTGGTGGACATCAGCGCAATTAATTCTTCGCAAATGTGGGCAGATAGGTAGTTAACGCCGCCACTACCACTGCCACGATTTCCATGCTTCTCTAAGTGGCCTACTAAAAACGGATCATATTGTGCAATTAGCTCAAGGACTCCCAAATAATTGCCATTTTTGGTTGATCCCAAAATTTCGTTGTCCCCTCGAAAGGCAAGTCCTCGTCCAGAAAGAAATATTATGACGGAAATCAATCTGTTTAGAACGTTTCGCCAATAAGCAATGCTCTCCTTCACTTGTGTGGCCAACTCACGATCAATACGCATTGCCTCGTTTGAGAGATGCTTAAATTGGCAAACTATTTGCAAATGCGTTACGGTAGTTTCATGTCTTTTCAAACGCTCAGACGCATGCTTCCAGTCAGCAAACCCTTCAGTTGAAAACTGATTTGCTGATTTGCAGAGCAATTTACAATAAAAGCAGTATAGCTTCCCCGTACTAGGTGAAAAACATAACCAAGAGCGGCTTATAGACTTGCCTGCCTGAGTTTGACGAAGGAATAAACTTGCATGGCATTTTCTTCTTTTCACTGCATCTACTTGTCCCAAGCTTTTTTCTTTCAAAATATCTTCATTACAATGCTGAGTTTCCAAATTTCCTTTCTTGATCCAATAGTCGATGTGTTGTTGACTAAGAACTGCTGGCCACAATCCCACGTCATTTTCTTTGCAAAATCCATCATCAGCAGTATTTTCGGATTCGTCATTGTTATCAATTACTGCCTACAAGTAAAACAATTACAGTTGTAATTAATTTTGTAAACAATCCTTTCGGCATGGCCGACTCAAGTTTAGGTAGGTTTAATTCATACAGTAAATTAACAGGAGTCCCCCATTTTTAATTCCATAAGAATTACTGGGGTGAGTGGGGTCGGTAATTTTTGATTGCGGTCACCTTAATTAAGTAATTAAAGTCAAACTCTTACCTCTTGGGTAGGGCTAGCAATAACTTGAGAAGATGCAGGAAAATCAGAATCACCACTCATCATTTCAACAAAATTAGAAGTAGAACTAGGAGTAGATGGACCCGTCTCTATTTTTGTTACAAAATCCGTTATACGGCGCGTTTTAGATAAAACATCTTGAATTTTGTTTTCTTTATCTGCTGCGATTTTCCGCTTTTCACTGCCGCTTGCATATTCGCGTTTTCCCTTGTGACGATCCATTATTTCACTACGGAATCAAAAATAAAAATTGTAATAAATTAGTTTTTTCAGAACTCACTAGCCAGAGCCTAATTATCTAGTCCACTTGTTCCTATTGCCCTACTTAAGATGAAATGTGCAGCCACGTGGTCACCACAAAATCGAATACATTTTATTTTTTATCCCCTTTTGTATAAAACATCTCAAAATTCCGAATCATGCGTCTTATAATATAACATTTTATGACATATAACATTTTAGACCAATGAATTTTATATTTATAACGTGCTCGATTTTGTGGCGACCACGTGGCTGGGCACATTTCGTATTAAAATTAATAGGCTTACAAAGTTTTGATGCGTTCTGTGAATTGTGGTAAATGGGCGCAGAATACGAAAAATAAGGACCTTATCTTATAAAGAACAACTATTAGGTACTTCCGCCTCTAATATAAGAATTAACTTATGCTACTTACCTTAACAATATACCAACCAGAAAGTGCTGATAAAAGTAGTTTCAATTTAGAAATTTGATTTCAAATTTTCAATTTGTATTTAATGAAGCAAAACAATCGTGGTTTCAGAGCAGGAGTGGACATACTTCATTTTTTGTTAAATTTTTATCAAAAATGAGTCATTAATGCCACGATGCGTTCGAATTTCCCGCGAAAATTTAAAAAGTTATCTGTTTTGATTTTTTTTAATTTTTTCAATTTTTTATTTGTATTTTTTCGTTTTGTGGGGGCCCCATTTTTGTGGGGGCCCTGGGGCCCGGGCCCACAGTGCCCCATAGCCAAACCCGGCACTGTTTTAAGCACCATAATAGAAAGCACAATCGAAGGCACCAATGCAAGAGGGCGACCAAGGAAGACGTACGCAGAAGACCTCAAGAAAGGCATGAGATGCGGAACCTACTTGGAACTCAAGAGAACGGCCCAAGACAGGGAGGAGTGGAGAAGGAGGTGGAAAGATTTGCTGCAAACCAATCGCTGGATTGCAACTACAGAAGAAGAAGTCTCCCTGGTTCAAACTGCCATGATGATCGCCAATCTTCGATAGAAAAGGCATTAAAAGAAAGAAGAAGACAATACCGTATATTATTTCTAAGCAATGTAAAAAAAAAAATGCCTCATGCCTAACTGAGTTCCATATAGTCGGCACCTACTGACTCTTTACTGAGTATCGTAATTAATTAATTGCAGTTTTTTAAATATATTATTGTATGATGGTTCGTTTTTTTATAATCACATTTAATCAAATTTTTTTCTTCTTACAAGACCCCAAATTATCCCAAGGGATTGTGCTTGTAGTTAAAGCAGTTACAATACTTTCAGCTACTGCTGAATCTAATAATCTAAATAAATATAAATAGAAACTATGAACCATGGTTACTACAGAAAGTTAATGCCCTAAAAATTTTGTAATTGTGTAAAGTGTAAGGAACCTGGAGTCCCCATATTACAAAAACTATTAACCGAGCTAAACAATTAATTTATGTTTGCAGACGGGCAATAGGCACAACGTGGGGAATCAGGCCTAAAATGGCAATGTGGATTTACACAATGGTCATTAGGCCGGTGATTACCTACGGAAGTGTAGTTTGGTGGACCAAGACTAAACAGGTCACAGTGACAACCAAGTTGAATGGGCTCCAGAGGCTGGCCTGCCTCTGTATCACAGGAGCAATGTCAACTTCACCAGGGGATGTCCTGAATACTTTATTGAACCTGCCAACCCTGGGAGTCTTCATTGAAGCACAGGCCAGGATGGGCGCCTATAGATTGGAGCTGGAAGGCTGCTGGAGAAGCAAAAGGTCAGGCCACTCCAATATTACCAAAAGCATATCGGAAGACACGCTTTTAATGCCGTCAGACCGAATGACACCCCTGCTCTCATTCAGCAAACCATTTAACACTAGAATTCCAGCTAGAGAAGAATGGAATGCTGAAGAACATCAAACAGGGGACAATGACCTAGTCTGGTATACAGATGGGTCGAAAATGGAAAATGGGGCTGAAGGAGGAGTCTATGGGGAAACTGTAGACAAATCCATAGTCCTAAGCCTCGGCAAATATGCTACAGTCTTTCAGGCTGAGGTAGGGGCCATTATAAAATGCCTAGAGGAGTGTATGGAAATGGAATGCAAGGGCAAAACCATTATTATCTATACAGACTCGCAGGCAGCGATTAAGGCTGTGGGGGCTATAAAGATCACATCAAAAATGGTGTGGCACTGCACCAACCTCCTAATAAAGGTGTGTCGGGAAAACTCAGTCTCGCTGATTTGGGTCCCGGCGCACTCGAACTTTGATGGGAATGAAAGAGCCGACGAGCTGGCTCGAAAAGGTGCAGAAACGCCATTCATTGGTGCAGAACCTAAGTACGGGATGGCTTATTGCCAGGCCCGTACTTCTGTACAAAAATGGGTGCAGAGAAAAACTGCAGAGGAATGGAAGAAAGTCCCGGAAAGCAGATTTGCTAAGAAGGTTATTCCGGGTCCTAGTAAAAAGCTCACCGATCAGCTTCTCTCTTTAAGTAGAGAGCAAGCTAGAAGGGTGGTTGGCACGCTTACGGGCCACGGCCACTTCAACAAACACATGCATAGGGTTGGCGTGAAAAACGACAGTAGATGCAGACTGTGTGAAGTTGAAGAAGAAACAGCTGAACACATTCTCTTTGAATGTGAAGCGCTGGGACAAACTCGATATCAAGCTCTTGGCCACCCTAGGTCTCTAGGTCTGAAGAGGAAACCATCCGATCTAATCCCATCACAAAAACACTAGAATTCATCAAAAAGACTGGTGTTATAAGATGGGCGTAGACGGCAAACGTGGAAGCAAAAGACCTTCTAGGTCGACGCTTATAGGAACTCAAACGAGTAGACCCCACGAAGGAAAAAAAAAAAAAAAGTGTAAGGAGCAGGTGGGTCGTTTTAAGGGTTGACATGTGGGAGATTCTACTTACGATATTTGAGTAATCATAGGCCAAGTTAGCAAAATCAAAACCAAACCTGTTTCCCACAGTAAAATGGCTGCATTAAGGGCTAAAAATGGGAAAGGGTTTCGCCACAAGGAAAAAAATAATTATCAATTATTTTCTTGTGTTCTTATGAAATTATGAAATAAAAATGTTCATTCTTCTTTATAACCAATGATTTTTACGGAATAGAGCCTGAGCCTACCTACAAGTCAGACACAGGTTTGCAGATAACAATGTCGAGGGTGACCCCATTAAATTGACGTGTTTGTGAGGACGCAACAGTGCAGCTCTGTGGGGGACAGACTTGCATCTTCCATTACTGTTTCAATGTTCTCATGAAGCCCAATCGGAAATTTAGCTGACCACGCTAGACTATTTAAATTATAGAATAGCCTTGCGCATGCAAGTCGAGTAGAAATATTTTCCAGGTGGGATTTCTTAGAATGATTTATTATTTGAAAAAAAAGGTAGGTAGTAACAACTGCATTCGAAAGTTGCCAGTATAGTAGTTATATAGTGTACGGACACGGGTTCAGTATGTACAGGTAATAGTCAGCAATTGTCAGTTATCGGCTACTGTATTTAACAATGTAAATAGAGCAGGGGTTCTCAAAGTGTGGGTCGCGGCGTGGTCTCGTCTGCCAGTTATACACTAGATAGAATTGAAGTGATGTCAGGACATGTAGCGTAGTGGTACGGGCTCTGACTTTCACCCGAAAGGTAGTTGGTTCGAGTCCCACACTGGCTACATTTTCTGGCCATGCTTTGGAGGGCATGTAAAGCAGGCGGTCCCGGGCTTTCCTAGTTGAGTGTAAGAGAGGCGGCATTTAGCCCTAACTCCGCTATGTTGGCTTAGTAATAGAAACAATAAAAAGTCCTTATTTATTTATTTATTTATTTATAAGTGAATGACAAGTTTTTTTCCAATTTAAGTTATATATTTTTCAAAGATTGGCGGGAAGGGGATTGGCGGCCAAAACCGATAGAAACCCACCATTCTCTGCTTACAATATCAACAATTTCCCTCCGGGGGAGACACCACTCGGGCCCCCTTTTTAGAGTCGTAAAAAGAATGCGTGGAAACCCGTTTCCTTTGGTTTATCCTTTGAAAAATTTGCCTCGGGGGAGAGGGGGGGGGGGTAGTAAGGCGAGATATCATATTTATTCGTCGCTGGATCCACCCCCTGGCTTCCCCCCCCCCTCGCTCCTATTTCTGCGTACGCCCATGGTCTGTAAGGCTATTTTTTTTTTTGGAAGGAAATCGAAATAAAAATTGCAATGTAGAATTTAGTGGGTCGCCATGCACCGACCTCGCATTGCAGAATGCAAATGACATTGACTGAAATTAGAATTTTTCTTTTCTATTAAAATGTTTGTACTTAACATATCCCATGAAGCCATTTTTTAATTTTAGTTTGTTTGTTTGTGATTTTACTCTATGATCATTGATCAATTTTAACTGTGGAATAGAGGAAAACAAACATTTCCGTCAATGTCGTTTGCATTCTGCAATGCGAGGGCGGTAGAAACCCCGCCTAAATCTTGAATTTTTGCTAACACGTCACCGTTTTTGTATTTAGCCCTAGCCAGTCGGTGGAATCGGCGCCTAAGGGGTCCGCGAAGAAAAAAGATTGAGAACCTCTGGTCTAGAGGCAGTGAAATTAGTGAAAGGAAGATATGAATAAATAGACGTACGCGGGATTCAAACCCGATTCCACCTTGCCAGGGTGGTGCACACTATGCTGAACACTTGTATGTTGTATCAGTGGCGGCCCGTGGGTATAAACTTTGGTGATAATTTATATTTAACATTGTATATAGCCTCTACAGCCGGGCAAATTAGAGAAAAAAGGTTTACATGAACGGGACGGAGGCTTGCTTGGTACAGTGGTTAGCATACCACCCCGGCAAGGTGGAGGTTCGGGTTGGAATCCCGTCCCCGAACCTGCAGTACTTATTCTATATTATTAGCAGGCTACCAACGATGATCTGCGATTAAATATTGTAGTACAAGCGGGGCTTGCGACCGCTTCGCGGCCTCGCCTCCCTTGCGCCTGCGGCGAGCGGCAACATTGGACATTCCGCAGCTCGCCCCTTTGGGGCCTCGCATGGTCTGATTGGGTATAGCGCAGTTCGCCCCTACGGGGCTCGCATCGCACTACTTAAATTTCCAGAATTTTCTAATTTTCTGCGCAATTTTTTAATTTTTTTTCTTTCATAAGAACCTTTTCCTGACAACAACAAAACAAATAGTGAACTCGGTCCAGCCGTTCACGCGTGATGCCGTGACATAGGGATATAGGGATTCATTTTTATATATCTTCGTAATTGGGGAAATATGTTCATAGTGTACGATAGTTACATTAAACCGGTACAGTAGTATAATGTGTGATAGATAATTTGTATCCATATAAAATACATATTATAGAAATCGGAAGCAAAATATAGGCCATTTTTAAGGTGAAACTTGAAGATATCCATACTGTAGCCGAAATGGTAGGCCTAAATTGGATGATTTGTCGATAATTTGTTTACATTAGTAAACAACATGCAAAACTGAAAATTTACTAAACATTGTGGTCCCGAAAAAGTAGGTACATTTTTCGAAATTATAGCAAACGGGAATATTTTCGGGAATATCTAGTGAAATTTTCTGTTTGACCCGATTTTAAAGGGGGAGGGGGAGAATGGAACCACTTTTCACTCGCTTGAAACCCTCATTCATACTGCCTTCAACGATATATTATCTTATCATGTCGGTTAAAAATTGAAGGCTGTGGAATTTTTTAACTTTATACATGCTGAGAGTACCCTTTTCCCGCATGTAACTCCCTGAAGTACCTAGCTGTGGCAAAACCGCTAGTCGAGAAGCAAAACTGGTTATACAGTTGTAAAGAGCAAGAGTAGTGGAAAGTAGCAAAGTGGTTTTAAATTTTTCTAATCCATTTTTCCCCGCGAAAATTGCCCCCGAAAAACGTGTTTTTTCGTCGAAAATGGGCATTTTTTCGAGTTACTGCACGTTTTTACTTTTTCAGCTATCCAGAAGCAGTCAGGTATGGCATAGATGGGAGACTTAAGGGGAAAGTTGGCCAAAGGTTCACCGAATACCGCTAAGAAGCCATTTTGGCCGTAGTGGTTCTGTATTTCTTTTTATCGGGTTTTCCGCAGTATAGGAAAACCAATGTGGATGGGTCGAAAATGGGAAAATTAGGCTCTGATTTCGGGAAAAAGGTAATTTTTAAATTTTTTCTTTCATAGGAACCTTCTCCTGACAATAACAAACACAACAACAACAAAAATAGTGAAATCGGTCCAGCCGTTCACCCGTGATGCTGTGACAAAGGGAAATAGGGATTTATTTATATATATAGAGACAAGAGATCAAGGTCGTAGCCAGGAATTTTTCGGGGGGGGGGGGTTCAGAAATTTCATTGGATATTACATAGTAGTTTTTATTTCCCCCCTCAAAATCCGATTGTATCTCGTATCAAGCCTTTTCATTTTAATATTCTTTGATAATATTGGAATCGCATTAGACTACTTAATAAATTTTTCGTATCAGTCAATGCGACAATTACAGTGATACCATCAACTCAAAAATTATTTTTTGTGACAAATCGCCTTTTGCATACATTCTCTTCATATACAATACAAGTATTTCCTAAAAGCTGTTAGAAAAATAGCAAGAGGTGACCCTGCCTCCCTTTTAGCACCCGTGGCACGTCTCTTTTGAGGGAGCCATTTGTTTAATGACATTGACATGAGATCATTTTTCAGGGGCCCAACAGCCCCTTCCTCATCCCAGCCCTGCAAGTTTTCTGTAAGCTTGACAACCGCCCATTTTTTTTGGAATTGAAGATAAGACAGATGCTTTGTTTTTATACCATTATCATTACTGGGGCTGTTCAGTGCTGTACCAGAACAAACGAATGGCCCGATGCTTAATTTCGAAAAAAATTCTTTTATTTTCAAGAAATCAAACTCTCACACACTTTCATTGTATTTCTTCCTTTCAAATTTTCATAAAAATGCAATTTAATTGAAGAAATAGACTTTAAGCTTACTTTAAATTGCATGTTCAGATCTTATATCATCAAATCACTACATTAAAGCAGTATTATAGTAGTATGTTTTTTTTATATCCTTGCAAAGTGGCCTCATTCCACATCGGCAAAGATATGAAACTGGTCAGATGTAAAATGAATAAAAAGCAAGCTTTCTCCAAAAACAGTTTATTTACTCGACTGATTTTGTACAATTGCTTAATACACTTTATCGTTTTTTTTTAAAATCAAGACAATATTCTTTCAGGCGATAAAATATACATTTACTGCGAATTTTTTTATTTCTCTACTGGCTATTTTCATATCCCTGCGCGGCTGTGGAACGAAGAATTAAATATTTTTTCTCATCAATCTCAGCATTAAAATAAATTTTTATTATTTTTTACCGGATTAAAAAAGAAATAATTTTTATTGGAATTTTGTGTGCATGGGGCCCTTAAAAATTGAAGTATTCACTAGTCCTAGTCTAGAGGTTTTCGAAATATATACCTACACTAAGAAAAGCTCTTTATGGAATTAGAACTTATGCTTAGACCTATAAGAAAAACCCATAAATTCTAACCACCAACGAGTTATGAAGGCGTAAAAAACACATTATCGTGATAAAAGACTTCCTGGATAATGAAGGAAAGTTAAGAAGTTCGCCTAAAAATTGAGTATTCTGAGGCATAACATGAGCGGAAGATTAACCTTTGACATGAGGTCAGACCAATGGGACGCCACCACTTTAGTGCCTACTCCTTTATGACCCCATAAAAATATATCCTGTATAAAAAGTAATTTCGAATTATGAACTTTGAGTTCTGAAAGGATTGGTGATGGTTGACAATAATGGGCCCTCTTCACAGCTCACGCCCAATTATTAGTTATAATGAAATTCCGCAAGAAAATGTTGCAAGAATACTTTATTAGGTATATACCGTACTGGAGGCTGACGTCACACGCAAACAAATAAATGGTTCAAGATATTTTTCTAGAATAAGATTTTATTCAAGTTAAGCGTTTTTTGATTTGTTGACTATCTGTTTCAAAATTGTATTGTTTTTTGGACGTGTTGTTAATTCTAACGCCTGCTTTCAGCATTTCTGCTTTAAGCAGCCCTGTCACCCTGGCGGGGGGAGTGAGTCTGCTTGTTAACTTGAGGCACCCTAAGGGCAGACTCTTTCACCTCGGGGGAAGGGGAGTTGACTGACTGAGTGGACCTCCTGATTATAGTGGATTTTGAACCACTTGGGAACATGGTAAAGTCAAACGATTAATTCGGAGGTGATCAGGACTCGACACGCATGTAGACTGACCTGGTATAGTCTCAGCCCGTTCTCATGAACCACCATGATTCAAAAACCATCCATTCCTTCAGGGTAATGGCAGTGGTGTAGAATTATTTAACAAAGGTTATTTGGACATATTAGTAGTTATTAGAGGCAGTGAACTCAAAGTCATTGAACAATAATGAAGATTAGCCCCTTTTCCTGACAACAGCTCCGCCCTAATTGTTCGATGCCTGCAAGGCCCCTGCCTCTAATGACTACTAATACAACAGACAATGCAAGTCCAACTAACTGACTTAGGTAGACGTATCCAGCCCTGGGGGACTTTTGGCCGCTGCTACTACACCACGCCGTCTCGGATGATCTTCCGCAGCTAGCTTCCAGTCTCGGGTGGCGTGCACATCCTCGAGCACTTGGTCTCTCCATCTGAGCCTTGGCCTACCGGGCCACCTAGGCCCCTTGCATACGGTGCACAAGACCCAGCCATTGAATTCAACACCCTTTTAGTTCTAATATTATGTTCGGGGAGGCGAATAGTCGAATTTCAACCAACCCTTTGTTAAAGAACCGGTCCGAGTTTACTCGAACATGCCTTCCAATTAATCAAAATTAGTAGATAGAGAAAATGAGTAATTTTATGGTAAATAATTTTCCTATGGTTAAATTTCCGGTAACTCGGGGTGAGGGAGGGGGGGTTGTCCACCTGACGTCACTGGAGGTGAGGTAAATTCTAGATACAGTAGGTCAGACCAACACATTACCACACAGCAATACTGGCAGGGCACGCAATGCATTTGAGCGTGAATTTTCTATCATTTAAAAAAAAAAAACATTTTTTCGTACAAAACCAAATAATTTTCTGGGAAAGCAACCTGTCCGGTTTCGTTACTCAATTTAACACCTAAAACATACCTGAAAGTAGAAATCATAGATAGAAAGGTTTCGCAGAAAAATGATTGTTTAGTCATTTTTCATGAAAATTTAGTTATTTTTATTTTTTTAACCCCCTGAAGCAAACTATCAAGGGGCAAGCGACCCCCCGCATTTTATCAACATTAATAACAACTACAATATATGTGAATTTAAAAGAAATCGTTGGAGCCGTTTTCGGGAAATAATTCTTTTAGACGTTTTTTTGGATGTTTTTGAGAATAAAACCCCCCCAAATTGAGTTAGCCCCAAGTTAGAAAAAAATTGTCCCGAGGTATGATTTTTGTGAACCTACATGGCGAATTTCATCAAAATCGACCTAGTAGTTTGCCCGGAAATCGACGCACAGACAGACAGACAGACAGACAGACATTTCGTAAAAACCACTTTTTTGGGTTCCTGGGACCTTAAAACGTGTAAATCCGTTGAAATCTCGGAATTGAAAATTTCGACCGTCACAAAGCTTTCCTTATAGTACGTATAAATTGGAAAGCAATACTTTGAAAACCAGATTTCAGATGTCAGCAGGAAATGTCTGTATTTGTACAGATTCTGACTTTCATCCGAAAGGTTGTTGTTTCGAGTACCACTCACACTTGCGGCATTTTCTGGCTATGCTTCGGAATGAATGTAAATAAGCCTTCCTAGTTGAGACAGAGTTTTATAGCCCCAACTCCGCTAGGATGGCTTGTTAATGGAACAAAAGTTATAATTTGTTTATGTAAATAGCTACAAAAACATCAAAGAATCTTGGGTAAACAATACTCTAGTTAGAAAAACCAAATTTTCGATTTTACGTTAAGCGCCTATTCCACTCGTCAATTTTTCTTCAATTTTGATAATGTCATTGACGAAAAATCATCAATGTTGCATTTATATTTTTACACCTCATTCCACTTTTCTTCAATAATTGACCTTTTTTTTTTCTTCAATTGTTTCCAATTTTGTAAGTTTGAGTTTTTCTTTTCATTTTATAATCTACAAGAAATTTTATGATTTAAATGATGAATAATTCGTTTGTTCTCAAGAAATTTATTACAATTATTTTCATATCCAGACGACGCTATTGTTTAATTTTAGTTTGTTATTGTTTACAAAGCGTGATTTTACCCAATGACCATTGATCAATTTTAACATGCGGAAGTTAAAATGGACAATGGCTTAGCGTACAGAAAAAAATCTCATCAATTATTGAAGAAAAATTGACAACTGAAATAACTGGCTAAGGCGGGGTTTCCACATACGTCAATGGTCAATGGTAAATGTGGTATTGACGTTTTAGCAGACATTAAAGACACACTAAAAATGTCTGCTACCACGTCAAAACCATATTTACCATTGACCATTGTCGTGTGTGGAAACTCCGCCTAAGCAATAGCCACGGAAATTTGGATCGGTAGTGTTTTCTGTAGATGACATCGACGGCACCTAGAGGAAGAGGGAATTTAATAAGTGTCAAAGTATTATGAAGACAAACTGCCAAGTAAATCTGTTTCAATTTTCTATTATAAAATATGCATCTCCTTACTTTATATACTGTGTAGGTACATTATTTGTTTCATACATACTACTACTGTATTTTAGTATACCTACTACATTAGATGCAATTTGCATAACACCTATTGACATTTAGTTTTCCCACTTGAAATGTTGTCTGACCAGAATTTAAATGTCATAATCCATAATACAAAAAAACCCGCTCTTTAAATTTCAGCAATATAGAAAGGCATATTATGATTGTTTTGGAATAAGCACATCATGGCTACCAACTGATTGTCAGTCAGGAAGTAGCCCATCTGACCTACCTAGCCTACTTTATCATAAAATTTAATTTTTAAGGTAGGTTTAAGGCTATCATTGTTGCCTATTCCAAACAACCTAAAAGGGAAAATTCAGTTGAGTTTTTTAAAAGTAGTAACCTACAATAGTAACCAAAATCAAGGGAGCCCGCACAGGTGGCTAGGGCACGTGGAACGAATGCCAGACAATAGGGCAACAAGAACAGCCTTACACAAGGTGCCCCAAGGGAGAAGACGAGTGGGACGACCTAGGATGCGATGGCTGGACGACGTCGAGGTGCATCTGGTGACCCTTGGCGTTGAAGACTCGCGAAGGAGAGCGCAGGACCGCGCAGGCTGGCGCGATGTGGCAGAGCAGGCCAAGGCCGTAGCGCCAAGGAGTAAGTAAGTAAGTTTTTAAAGTAGGCCTAAGAAAGTGTCTTACAGTAACAGTGCCAAGTAATCATCAGGACAATCATAATAGAGACCAACTGCGCTACAGCGATGTAGCTACTTATATTGGCTAACTTTAGGCCTACCCCTATATGAGCTATGGCTACTCGTACACACTTGTGTTGTATCGTATGCTAGGTATTTATTTTACGTACATACAGTAGGTGCGTTAGACAAATCGATAAAATGCTATTTTTTTAATCCTACTTTTCAATTTGACTGCTTGTTTCTACGGAATTGTTAATTATGTTTTATATTGTAAGTGATGTCGTTTTTGGACTTTGTTGGCAACACATTATAAGCTTATTTATTTATTTATTATTCTTTATTTAGAATAAATAAATGGTAGTTAAATGTCATGGTTCGCTGATTAGTGATTATGGCCTTTTATAAGCCCTTGTAGCAGTCCTATAGCATTAGAAAATACACAAAAATTAAAGTGTTCTGTCTTAGCTCTACTAGTTTCAGTAAAACATTATTTTGAATGGAAGCCTCTGAATTAAACTTGACGCTTTAATAAACCTTTATAAAGCTCGCATAAAAAAAGGAGAAGCAGGGGCCGGACACTTGCCCAGAATTAAGGGAAAGTTTGCCTCATTTTCAAGTTCCCCTTGTCGCTTCTTCAAATTAACTTGTGCTTTATGATGATTGCAGATATTTATTATTTACGCAACCCAGCCCTCTCTCTCTATTTTCTCTTATTAAGTTCTTGCGTTTTTTGAGCATGGAGCATACCTTTAAATAATTTTAATATTTAAAAAGTAGGTGAGAACATTTTCGACGAAAGTGGGGGAGGGGGTTTGATTAATAAATAAAAGCGAGCTACAGATCCGCATTTCACCTCTGAGATTTTTCGCTTGATTATCTTGTTACTATCAAAATCTTTAAAGAAATACTCGTAAGAACAACATATCCCTGGGACTCTAGCGGACAGCCTAGCTAGAAAAAAAAGGGATTTCTTCTTTAAACTTGATTAACTGGATGATCAGTCTACGTTTTTCATCAAATATTTGATGGCTGGTTTACAAACTTCCACAAGCTTGCTGCAATTAGCAAAACCATGAACACAGAGGCTAGGCAGCGACAACGCATAAATTATAGTTATTTAGCGCCCAAGCCATGTTTCTGCATGCCCCACACGAAGACCTGCCTGTAGTTTCGGGCGAATCGCCTTAAACTGCAGTAGTCGTTTGTATTTTCGTACTATAGATATGGCACTATTGTATCAAGCCATATGTTATAAACTTTATTATATTTTATTGCCAAAGAGTTAAACAACCAATTATAATAATTCTGATTATTCCAATTAGCCTTTTATTTCGTCAAAATAAAAAACTTTTTAAAAGAACATATGGCTATAGGTATGTTAATAAGTTAAATAACTGTGACTGACTAAAGAAAAACGGCGCGACGCGCCAGGCCACAACACATTTGAGTACCCTCGAAGAAGCTAGGAGCAGTGGCGGGTTTATCAACAGGCAACTGAGGCAAATGCCTATATCCGCTCGCGCGTAGGTACATTAAACATTAAACATTACAGACATGAGAAATTCCAGCGAACAGGAACGATTAAATGTTTTAGGAGTGCTGTCTATTGAAGCAGACCTAACGCAGGCAACAGATTACGATTTAATTATTACATAGTTTACTGAGGGCAAAGCGAGAAAAAAACACATTTTAGTTAAGGATAAAAAAGTAGGTTATTTTGATTATATATTTTTTTTAAATAAATATAGTGGTTTAACTAGTGAACCCCCGTTATACATACAATAATTATTTATGTCCGCGACAAGGGCAGTGCCTATATCCGCACAAAGCCAAATCCACCCCTGGCTGGGAGAGGTTAGCCTTACTGTAGGGCCGAGGGCAAATACAGCCATTCTCATACATCGGCATAATATACTTACATATACTGTAGGTCTCCAAGCAGGTCCCACACCACCCTGTACTCCTAAACCTTAATGGAGAGCCAATTGAACAAGTGCCACATTTTAAATATCTTGGATGCGTTGTGAATGAGAACTGGAGTATGAAGCAAGAAGTCAGCAGTCGCATTGAACAGGCCCGAAGTGTGTTTACTAGAATGAGGAAAGTCTTTTGTGACAGAACTCTATCACTTGATCTGCGGGTGAGAATGGTGAGATGCTATGTGTTTCCAATTGTCTTATATGGGATGGAGGGTTGGACCCTCACACAGCGGCTTGAAAACAAAATCGACGCCTTTGAAATGTGGGTGTATCTCCGACTGCTTAAAATATCCTGGCGAGATCACATACGAAACGAGGAAATACTCAATAGAGTGGGGACCCAGCGAACTTTATTAATCTCCGTAAAGAAGAGGAAGCTGCAGTACTTTGGACACGTGATGCGGAATGAGAAATATCACCTTTTCCAACTCATCATACAAGGGCGCATTGAGGGGAGAAGAACCGCAGGTAGAAGACGGACGTCCTGGCTGGCCAACCTTAGGGGTTGGTTCGGGAGGAGCACGACAGGCCTCTTCCGCGCAGCCGTGTCTAAGGTGCAAATCGCTCAAATGATCGCTAATCTTCAACGTTGAAGGGGCACGAGAAGAAGAAGAAGATACTGTAGGTGCTGAAGACTTACTTGACTTAGGTTGGCGCGTCCAGCCCGGGGGACTTTTGGCCGCTGCTACTACACCACGCCACCTCGGACGATCTTCCGCCGCTAGCTGCCAGTCTCGGGTGCCGGTGGCGTGCACATCTTCGAGCACTTGGTCTCTCCATCTTAGTCTTCGCCTACCAGGACACCTAGGGTGGTTGAAAGTGTCCTCGAAAACCAGCTTCGGCGTCTTCTCCTCTTGCATGAGCCAACCAACCATTGGATTCGACGCCCTTTTAGTTCTAAAATTATGTTCGGAGAGTCGAATAGGGTATTTCGGCATTGTGTCTGATCCTCCAGACGCCGTTCTCCCATCTACCGCCAAAGATAATGCGAAGAATTTTGTTCTCGAAGACTCTTAGTCTTTGGGCGTCCCTTATGGATAGAGTCCAGGCCTCACCTCCGTACATTAGAACAGGCCAAATTAGGGTCTTGTACAGGCGAACCTTTGTAGCTCTAGACAGGAGTCGAGATCTAAATAGTGGTTATACATGAAAGAAAGCCACATTCGCAGCCTTGATACGGTTCTTAATGTCCTCGCCCATGCAGTTGTCCCTTGTCATCACCGAGCCGAGGTATATCTAAATTGCTAAACCGACTCGAAGTGGTCTACCTTCCCCTGGTTGAGACTGGTTTTTCTTTGTACTATAAAGTGCTGGAGAAGCATTCTAACATAGATGGTCCAGTTTCTGGATAAGTTCGGTCAATGGTCGGTACGTAGGTCCCTGGCAGACCACCATCAGTGCGCTCTGGATAGCAATTTGCATTAACAAATCGGATTACACATGTAAAACTAAAAGAAATTCAGATTTATATTCTCTAAAAGCCAAAAAAGAAACCCAGTCCACAAAAATTTGATCTTGAAACTCCCTAAATTAAATCCTATGTTCAAATTGTAGGTCAATATGTCCACCCGAGTCTTAACCCCAATTAACTTTGGCCTTTGGGGACAAATAAAGTAGGGAACTTGTTGAGGGCTTGGTAATGCAGAGCTTAAATTTTCAATAACAAGAGGTCGAGCAGGGTTATGGCTGTCGGAAAGGCAATTCAAGTAAACATATTTCCCCAGGCGTTTTCTGCAAAGATATTGGAAGATTGGACAGAAGAGATTCTTGCGAAGCATTTTCTCCTTTTCCAGACTTCACCCAATAGTAAACCAATTTCAAGCCCCATATTGATCAGCTTATTGTGTTCTTTCATTTTATTTTTATATCTTAAGTTATTGTACAATGAATGTCCTTTTTTTAAGACAGTGGTTCCTAACCTTTTTTTTTATATTTGTTTGTACCTACATCTTGTTTGGCATGCCGCATGCGCAGTGCCGGATTAACCCCTGGGGGGGGGGGGGCATAAGATATGTGGAGGCCGTGGGTGCAACTGCAAACTCCTCTAAAATTCATAAATCTACCAGCAAAACAAATGAAAAACACATTATTTCCCACCAATTTCAATACTTTTAATTTTTTTTATTTTTATCTAAAAAAAATCTCGTTTGGGGGAGCCGGAATTTCTGGCATTTCTGGGGGGCCGGGGGCCTGTGCCCCAAGTGCCCATGGGTTAATCCGGCACTGCGCATGCGGTCGTCTGACATTCTTACGAGGTGTCCGGGTAATTTTTCGTTGCACTGCATAATGGTCGTGTAAGTTGGCCGTAAAAATACATGAATAGAAATGCACACTGCATTTTGAATTATTGTGGGAAATGTAGTGGGGGTAAACGTGCACAGATTAGACAAACCCCGATAGCAGATGAGCTGTGAGGGGATGCAGCGCAGGTCGTCACGCGGTATTGGGTCGTGGACGTGCACCGAATTTCATGTCATTTTAGGAGGACTTGGTGGGATGCAATGCAATCCTACAATGCCCCCCCCCCCATTAGCCGAAATAGGTTAACGAGTCAAGAAGGTGTTCCGATTTGGGTGGAGAAATCAAGGTGAAACTTTCTTAATATTTGGCCTAAGACAATATGCTAGAATTAGCCAACTCATTTTATATGCAATAAGAACGTGTGAGGGACTACACGGTGGATGGCGCAAGACCTATAGAACGACCGAGGATGTACCTTGAAACGAAAGTAAGGGAGGAGCTCAGGACCCTCGGTCTCTCGCCGGATGACACCCAAGACCGGGACACCTGGAAGATGAAGATCTATGGCGCCGACCCCGTGGGTGGGATAAGGCGCCGTTAAAGTAAAGTAAAGTAAGTATAATAGATTATGATGCCTTTCAGAGGCGGACACAGCGACCGGCACTGAGGGCAATTGCCCCCCCCCCCCCTTTGGCCAGCAGTTATATTCTTTGCCTCTAAAATCTGAGTGTTACTGTACTCAAAATGCGCAAAACCTCACTATTGCAGCCCTATTTTTCAAAAAATTTCTCACGGGGGAGACCCCCGGGCCCCCCGTGTCCATAATTATGTTGATTCTTTGTAATATATAAGCCGTATTGCTCTCAAAATGCGTAAAACCCCAATATTCCAGCCCTCTGACTCCTGAGCAACTTTTATGAAAGTGGGTGGAGAGGCGCCAAATTATTTTGAAAACCTATCATTACGCCACTGAAAGTGCCTCCTCCTTTTATGAGGTCTGGGACCGCCTCTGATGGCTTGTTTGTTATGTTTGTTGTTTTGCTGTTATGCTTTGTGGGCTATGAGGTAATTTTATGTAATTTTTGGTTTATCTAGTGTAAAAATGCAGACGACACACAAGTAAAGAGCATTTAGATAGTCAATTGTTATTGGTTGCATAACTTCACTGAGTTACAGTCGACAGAAGTTTAATTCTGAATTGCGAGGGGGGTTTTCTTGAAGAAGAAGAAGAAGAATAATACTAAACAGTAAATATTAACTACTATACATTGATCAACCAAGTCGCACGCAATTCCTTGAACTTGCGTTGACTGTACATGGTTACTCCTAGCATACAATAACATTGACAAATTAATATTATTGTACATTAATTACATAATAAATAAATGGATCAATAAATGAATAATGACTATTCTTCTATTACTAAACCAACCCAATGGAACTAGGAAGGGGACAGAAGAATCCGGGCTAGGAACTAGGAAGGTTTTCATGCCCTCCGAAGCATGGCCAGAAAATGTAGCAAGTGTGAGACTCGAACCAACTACGTTTCGGGTGAAAGTCCGTCCGTCTTAGCGCTCACTGTATGACCAATGTAAAAACTTAGCGCCCACAATTTAAAAGTTGATTACGTCCTTGAGTGTTAGTTAGAGGGGTTTTCCCATTTTCGTGATTTCTATTAAAATTGGTGGGGGCGCCAAATAATGCACCCCCCCCCCATATGAACGGATCGTTACGCCACTGCTGGCTTCCGAGGAGTTTTTCCTTTGATGTCGGCTATTCCTCATTGCATTGTATCAACCGACATCCTCTCTTCTCTCTCGCAACTTGCCAAACTCTCCTATTGTATTAATAAAACAAACTTTGTGGAAACCCGCAAGTTGTTCAGGGTGCCGCTAATTGTTAATTATCCGAGAACAATAAAAGCTCTAGCTAGAAGACTTGGTGTACCAGCAGCAGTCTTCTATCTCGGATTAAACCACTATCAGTGTTTATCGTTCCAAATTCCTAACAATACCCATTCCAGTTAAGGAAGGTTATATTATCGTAAATTGGACTAGTTACCTAGTTTGATCACACAGCTAATTCTCGTATATTTGTGTTACCACTTACCAGTTACTGAGTTAGGGAGAAAGATATATTAGGCTATTATAGTATTATACTATGGTCCGGTAAACTTTCATTTAAGCAAACTTTAGTTAGTACCTACCTACGAAGTTTCAACACTCAATCAAAGCCATGGATAGGTGTCGACGACTACCATGCACTTATATTTCCCCTTCAGCGGCTGTTACTCAATTTTTTTTTCTTTACTAGTTAACTAGTTAAATACGTTAGTATAAGGACAGCTATGTGATGGCCGAAATGTTCAATTCCGAGATTTCAACGGATTTATACGTTTTGAGGCCCCAGGAACAAAAAAAATTGGTTTTTACGAAATGTCTCTCTGTCTGTCGGTCTATAGAGGGGCAGAGAAATATTCCATACTTAAATGTACAATATAATTTAACAGAAATTATTTCTCTATTTATTTATTTATAATATCATGGGTTATTGCTCATTTTTGGTGCTGCAATTTTTCCATAAATTTTACACTGTTTTTATCCCCAGTTAATTTCGTCAAATATAATTTCAAGGCTAAAAATAAATATTAGTTTATGTTATGGGTTATAAAATAGTCTTCTAAAACTTGAATATACTAAATATTTAATAACTGGCGCAGTAAATAAAATAAAAAAATAAAATAGCCAGTTTTTGAAATGAAACTGACCTCTGCGAGTCCGTAGATGGTGGCGCGCCTTACAAAACTGAGACGGAAAGAGAAGAGGAGGATTGCTGTCGAGTAGGTCAAAGCTCGCCAAGGGCTGTAGAGCCATAATAATAAGAAAACGAAGAAGACGACAAAGAAGAAGAGGAAGAAGAAATTTTTGAAATGAAACTGACCTCCGCGAGTTGGGAGTCCATAGATGGTGGAGTGTCGTACAAAACCGAGATGACTTGAGGAGTGTTGTCGGGCAGCCCATAGCTCACCAAGGGCTGTAGAGCCAGAAGATGTAGAAGATGAAGAAGAAGAAGAAGTTTCTGAAATTCCGATCTTCTAAGATCTTTATATAATTTCCCTAGAATATTTTTCTAATTATAGATAACCACGAACATTCTCACTTCTCAGAGGTGTCATAAGGCGAATATTCAAAATCATAAAAGAGGGGATTGGGTGAGGAGATAGTAGCCGGCACGGGAGTGAGAGGGGGGGGGGGAGTTGACGAGCAATAAGAAGGCAAGGGGGATACCTGACAAAACCTGTCTCGAATCTAACAGCTGACAGCGTCAAACTTGTGATTAATTCCGCAACTTTCCAATGATAAATGAAACGTCGACAATTTATATGGGGCTCAGTGATAACATCCTAAGTCATATCACCTCCATCTTCAACACTTTTTAATAAAAAAATTTTAAACCGACTGACTATGTACACGTAACAACACTAACTTGTCGTTCAATTCAAATAAAAGTGGTTGTATTGCGAGTGGGAATGAATTATGATATTTAAATATGATAGAATAAGAACTCGACGCGATTTCTGTGATACTGTTTTCTCTACTGCTCATATGTCACACTACATCACACACGCAACTGATTTGGGCGCGAAATTCAAATTGTCCTCCCGCACACGAGATAATAATTATTGTCCAGCAATTGTAGTATAAAAACTGAACAGGATGGGAACAGGGAATGACATCCTACCATCAATGGCGGATCCACCCCTGACCCCCCCCCCCCCTCAATGGGTAAATTCATAGTAAATTCATAAGATACCTATAAAAAAAAATTGAATAAAACTAAACATTTCAACAACAAAATTACTTTTTTAACTTACAAACCCCCCCCCCCCTAAATTTTCCTCTGGATCCGCCCTTGCTACCAATTAAAAAACGCCTCGTCACGACAAGGCAATGAGGGTCTAGACCTGTTCTATTTGGTATGTTGCGGGCAGCAACATTTTCAGCAGCAGCGTGTTTCCCCAGCCGATGAAAGCAATACAAGTATTGAAAAAGGTTCCTTGTATGCCGCGCCTTGAACCCAAACTTTCCGTTTCGCAGTCTAGGTCTCTACCAACGGGTCCATTCCGAACCTGAAAATATTAGCTATCTATAAAAGAGAGTTGTCACGTGGCGGTGTTAAAATATGCGCGGGAAATGCAAATTAATAAATTATTGGAATACAAGAGAACGGTGTTGCATTGTTTTATAATTGAAAGAAATACTAATAAACATTAACATGTACAGGTTTTGAAATATAATAAGAATTAGAAGTAATGTGGCTACATCTAAGGGAGAACAAATTGAAAATTCACCATAGTAGGGCCGAGGATGAATTTATCAATTACCAAATCGCTATTTTTGCAAATAAATGCTTAGTTATTTATTTATTTAGAAGGCCCCTAGGACGAACCTTACCAAAAAGATTTTCTTTGCGCCAATACGCAGTGTGCGCGTAATAATGCGATATCAAACGATAATACAGCTAGTCTGCGGCTGTTTGAATAACCCCATGTAGAACAGCAGAACAGCAGTAGTATATTACAACCCCCCTCCCCCTCGGCCCTCAGCCTTTCTGTATCCCATCACAGCAGTGGGGCATTGGATCCCATCCAAAACAACATGCATCCGCGTCCGTATTCACTCAAACCTTTCTGTAAAAAGGAGGAGAGATGTGGTTTGTACAATTCATCCGATGAGATATTACCTGCCAATTATAGCAAAAGAGGATTTCAGATTATTGAAAATACCGTCCCCGCCCCTTGGAAAGCTTTCAAAGACAATACCTACTGAATTAATTGAAAAGTCTCTCTGTTGTGAAGGAGACAAAGAAGGAGTGGGCTGTTTACCAAAACGCGACAGGTGAAAAGGTTCTGTTAATTAATTTGTTTTTGCTAACTAGTAGGGCAAATAATGAACAAAATTAATTAATAGAAATAAGCGTATACGGTGAGCTGACTGACGTATATGGGTTATTATTTTATAATATAGGGTCGGAATGCCCGTAATTCGGCTGATATGAAAATAAGGACAATTTCCTTTTTTTCTTTTTTCCTTCATTTTTATGATTGAGCGTCGTCGCACCTCAAAACCTACCAGTTCTTTAATACTGCCCCAAAAGCTGCATTGAAAGAGACTCTAATAAGCATTACACTGCACTCACCGTCGACTTTTAAGTTACCAATCATAACTGAGATTATATATAGTAGAGGGAAATTTTAGGAAATATGTCAATAACTCCTAAAATAACTTTAAATACTAATTTATTGTAGTTCAAGGCGTTCAAGCTTTTAGCTACATCCCAAAATGCAAAACCTATTTAAGAGAATTTTAACATATTATAATAGGGCCTATAGGTGTTTTTCTGTAATGAAAAAAAATTGTTATAACTGCAAAGGCTTTCACGGCCGGAGTCGAATGAGGAACCAGTAGAATCCGGGCTGATGGGCCGTGGTCGAAGTGAAAGTGAACTTCCAAACGTTTCGTCAACATCTGCGGTTGACATCTTCAGTGGAACTGCGTAGACTTCTAAGATTGTATCTCGGAGGCTCAGCAGCGACTGTGAGGGCAGGAGGTTGTGCTCTGAAATTTATACTAAGATGCGGGGTGGTGGGGGGTGGAGGCGGAGTCATCCTCGCTCCTGATTGGCTCCCTACTACCTCAACCTCATTTCCGGATGATGACACCAGTTTCTTTGCTGTAGTCTTCTATAAGGCTGGATACCAAATTCTATTGATCTTTAATCCTTCTTCTTTCCTATTGAAGTTATGCGGGTGCTTGTGGATCTCTATAGCCTCTCTGTGTAACCGAGGGTGGTATGAAGAAGTTGTAGAAAGTACTGTAGCATCTTGAAATTGTATTATGTGACCGGTTTGTGTTAGAACATGCTCAGCGATTGCAGACTTCTCCGACTGTAGAAGACGGCAGTTTCGTTTATGTTCATCAATCCTGGTTTTTAAGCTTCGTTTCGTAGTACCTATATAGACTTCTCCACACGAACACGGAATCCTGTAAACACCTGCTGACGTCATCGGGTCCCGGCTACCTTTGGCTGATCTGTACAAACTATTTAATTTTCTCGTAGGCTTGTAAATAGTCTTCACATTGTGCCGTAAGAAGAGTTTACCTATACGGTCTGAGACTCCCTTGATGAATGGAAGGCAGAGTAGGCCAGTAGTACTTGGGGGTGCGTCTTGCCGAGCGGATCTATTCATGCGGGGTCGGATGGCGCGGGCTATTTCTCGTGCGCTGTATCCATTCGATTGCAGTGCCGTGTCTAAGTGCTCGAGTTCCCGTTGAAGAAATGTTGGTTCGCAGATCCTGTTGGCACGGTGGATGAGTGTATTTATCATGGCTTGTTTTTGGCTCGGATGATGGTTAGAATTCTTGTTCAAGTATCTATCCGTGTGGGTCGGTTTTCGATACACTGTGTGGCCCAGAGTTCCGTCTTCTTTCTTCGTTACCAACACATCAAGAAAAGCCAACCGACCATTGTTTTCCTGTTCCATCGTGAATTGGATGTTTGCATGGATCGAGTTTATATGATTCAGGAAATTCTCCAGGTTCTTTTGGCCATGACTCCATACCACGAAGGTGTCATCAACATACCGGAACCAACATTTCGGCTGTAGAGGGGCTGAGTTCAAAGCTGTATTTTCAAAGAACTCCATGTAGAAGTTAGCGACTACTGGACTGATTGGGCTGCCCATCGCGACTCCATCCAATTGTTCATAGAAGGTCGAATTCCATTGAAAATACGTCGTTGTCAGCACATGGTGGAACAAAGCAGCAATGTCATCCGTGAATTTTTCTTTTATCAACTCCACAGTTTCCTTGATGGGTACCATTGTGAAGAGTGACACGACATCAAAGCTTACCAGTATATCATCAGGTTCCAGGCGGATGGTTTTCAGTTTTTCGATGAAGTGCGTAGAATCCTTGATGAACGACTCATTATTCCCTATATGTACCTGAAGGAGTTTCGTAAGGTACTTCGCTAAGCCATAAGTGGGGGATCCGATCGCACTAACAATAGGGCGCAATGGTACATCCGGCTTGTGGATTTTTGGTAGGCCATATAGCCTAGGTGGCAAGGCTTCTGATTGAACCAAATCCCGTTTGTCTTCAGTGGGTAATGAGGAGTCTTTGACCAGCTTCCTAGTTTTGGCCAAGATTTTCGAAGTTGGGTCGCGGTTCAGAACCTTGTAGGTAGCCGGGTCAAGTAATTCTGTAATCTTCTTCTGGTAGTCTCCCGTGTTCATGACCACCGTGGCATTCCCTTTACCCGCCGCAAGAATTAAGATGTCCTTGTTGTTGTTTAAGCTCTTTAATGCCGCGCGTTCCTTGGTGGATATATTGGGCACCGGGGGTTTGGCGTAGTGAAGAATTCTAGCAGATTCCTGTCGTATTTCTTCAGCTGCCGTTGGGGGTAAATGTCTCAGTGAGGACTCAATGTTGGCGATGATATCTTCCGTCGGGATGCTCCTTGGTACCACAGCAAAGTTTCCACCTTTTTCAAGAATCGATCGCTCGTCCTCGGAAAGTAGATGATCCGACTGGTTGATTACGATACGGTTCTTATCTAGTGTGGGTGCTGGTGTAGGCTTTTTAGTCGCAAGGAGACCTTCGAATTTCTTGATGTGGCGTTCTGTGGTCTTGATCTGATTGTCTTGATTAGCTGTTGAAAAACATCAGCTTAACCTTGTTAGCAATGACAACCATGTCCTTCAATGGCAAGTCAATCCGATCGACTTGGTCGATGTAGGCAGCCCCAAAACAGTCCAACCGCGCCCGCCACAGGGCTGGACAGTGGCCAACCACGTGCTCCGCGGTTTCGTCAGACTCATTGCAGTGCCGGCAGATGGTAGGACCTTCATGACCCAATTTGGCCATGTGGGCTCTGAACAAACCATGCCCAGTAACCAGGGCTGCGGTCGTTCGAGCCGTCTCTCTACCGACATTCAGTTTATTAAAAGCGGGGATAAAAAAAGGGTTGGTCAATGGGAGGGAATAATAATAAAAACAGACTATTAGCATTTAAAAAATAAAATAAAAATAAAAAATAAAACAAAATAAGTAAGTAAATAAAAAACAGAAATAAAAATAATAAAAATTATTATTTTAAAATAAGAAAAAATAATATGATTATATCTTGTTTTAGCAGCACTGTATAAATCCTTTGTCCCAATCAAGCTTTAGCTTGGGGATGAGGTGTGGTATCATTATTGTCTATTGTATTTTGTAAATATATGCTCCTTTTCCAGGGGATGCTGGGTAAGGAAAAGAAAGAAAGAAAGATTATTATTATTATTATTTAGAGTGTTGAGCCGGCATAGGTCTGGGGACCCTTTGAACAGCATAATTATTGGGATCACATCAGTGTACCCCAACCATTCATATTATGACCATTGCCAATTAATAACTGACGAAAAGCAGCAGCTTAACCTTGTAAGCAAAGACAACTATGTCCTTCAATGGCAAGTCAATCAGATTGACCTGGTCAATGTAGGCAGCCCCAAAATGGTCCAACCGCGACTGCCAGGGCTGGACAGTGGCCAACCACGTGTTCCGCTGTTTCCTCGGACTCATTGCAGTGCCGGCAGACGGTCTCCATGACCCCATTTGGCCATGTGGGCTCTGAACAAACCATGACCAGTAACCAGGGCTGCGGTCTCTCTGCCGACATTCAGTTTATGTAACTAATCAGTACCATGGAAGTTGACTTAATAAAAAGGACGTCTCAGTAAAGTCTAAAGTTACGGACAATGTTAATTGGTTATGCAATTATCACACCGTAAGTTTAAAGACTTCTCTGAATTTAGATTGTCATAAAAGTTGTTAAAAATAGGCCACCTTGCTTAACTAAGCAATTTTCCAGCATCAACGTTTTTACGTTTACGAGCTCTCGGGAATTTTATTACACGTACTTCCGTTAAAAAACTAATTAACAATAAATTTTAAAGGGGAATTCTCCCTTACTTTCGTCACTGTGTCCAGGTCTCCCGTTTTTTAAATGGAAGAAAATGCATTTTCTACACCCTTTCCTTCCAGCTAATGAATTTTTACTTAAATGAGTTCTTCAAATAATTTATATTACAAACGATTTACAACTTCAATTAAACTTTGCTTTCCTCCATCAGGTATTTGGTTAATTGAATTCAATAGTTTCTCCTTATGTTCAAGAGCATCCGCAGCTTACTTCCAGGAGGAGGCAAGTTCAAAAGATCTGATGGGGGCCTAAGGATGTTTTTAGTAGGGGGTGAAAAAGCATCTTAACAGTGGTAAAGTTTAGATTTCAAAATCACACCAAAGTCCCGGGTCCTGGGGAAATAGTGTAGTAGGCTAAGTAATTAAAAGTTTTCTGGGGTTCAAAGAACATTTTTGCAATACCTTTTTAAATGAATGAAATATGTTTCCTTTTAATTCCTATCAGATTGAGGCCGTTAAGGCGTTTTTTGCTGTTTTTTTGTTTCTACTCCACCTGACAGCGGCATGTTGCTAATTTTCTAGTTCACAGCCCTGCCCCTCCCTCCTGGAGCGCCCATGCTAACCATTGGCGTAAATTCCCGAATTCCCAAAATTTCTTGGGGGGGCCCCAAGACTATGATTCATTACTCATTCACTTCTGAAGTCTGCCTAGCAAATTATATGACTTTTTTATTATTTAAATCTTATTTTTTTAATGTGAATGAAATACATTACACTCAAAACTATTCAAGTTCAGTAAAACAAAAAAAAATTAAAAAGTAAACTTTTGTTTTTGAAATTTAAAACAAAATTGTTTTTAATCTCCTGAAAGTTCTAGTTCTAGAAAGCGACCTAGCCGTGTCATTTTCTATATGCATGACGGTTAAATTGCTGAACCTGTTCTGAATGGTGCCCGCAGGTCTCCCCCGGAGAAAAATTAGGCCCAAATTGGTGAGGTTTTACGCATGTTATACCCTGCAGAAAGGGGCCTGGGGGTCTCCCCCGGAGGCAAAAATGATAAATGGGCCCAAATTAGTGAGGTTTTGCGCATGTTATACCCTAGAGAAAGGGGGGCCCGGGTCTCCCCCGGAGAAAAAAACTGATAAATAGGCCCAAATTAGTGAAATTTTACGCATTTTGCAAGAAGTACAGGGTACAGTACAGTACAGGGGTTTCCCCCAGAGAAAAACTTTGAAAAAATATAGGTCTGATGTATTCGGTTTTTAAGCATCTTGAGATATATATTTTTGTGAAAATACTTGGTCAATGTGTTGATTTTTTTTCATGATATTTTCATGTAAAATATTATAAAACAATTAATTTCCGTTTCATTATTGTGGATACTATGCCTTTCGCCTACATAACGTCTTTGTCACCAGAAATCCTGGGGGGGGGGGGGCTACGGGTGCACCTGCGGGGCCCCGGAACCCCCCTATTTACACCAATATGCATAACTATAAATCTAATGAGCAGAGAGCTGTTAAGGGGTAATTATTACATTTTAGATTAGAAACGCAAGTATGTGGTCTATGTGACGGAAATATTTACACACGTATCATAAAGTTATGTGAACGACCCTGTTTAGTATAGCATTAGAGGAAGCATTCTATTGCAATTGAGATATGAAGATGGCATTACCCTTGCAATAAGATAGAAGTTGTTTCATAAGCTTTTCCAGAGAAAATAATTTCATAAATTCGTAATTTAGGTTTTGATAAAGTAGGTGGCTGAGTAAAGACCCTTCACGACAAGGAAATTCATGAGGATTGTCACAAGGTACGGTCTATTTCACCGCTTAATATGGCGAATATTTCTGTGAAGTTCATTATAAAGGTACCTAAGTGGGAACTAGGGGAAGATTGATCGCTCCCTCGGCAAAACCGTATACCAACTCACGTGGAAAGCTAACATTTCATTAGGAACACCTACGAGGCAGAGATTCATAGTCTCTTAATATCGCAGAATAATTCATTTTGTCACATCAACTTAATATTCTACTTCAACGGAATCATTAGTAATTTAATCGTCAACGGTGAAAAGAACTTCATGAAATTCCAAATATACACGTGAAAATAGTTTTGTGTTTTTGTTATTCCAACGCCTGCTTTCCGTATGCAACACTGCCAGTCTGTCGGGGGGAGTGAGTTTGTTTATTAACTTGACGCACCTTAAGGACAGACTCCTTCACCTCAGGGAGAAGGGGAGTTGACTGACAGGGTCGAGCTCCTGATAATGATGGATTCCGAACCACTTGGGGAACATAGTAAAGCCAAACGATTAATTCGGAGGTGACCAGGACTCGACAGGAACTTAGACTCCTTAATTATCATGATCATATTCTCCTGCCAACGCTGTGCACACTACCAAGTTTGCTGCAGTTTTAACAGGCTCTGTTCTAGTGGATTCAACTTGGTATGACCGTTGGCAAGGTGAGGATGGTACTTTCCAAGGTCGTGCGCAAAGTAAATTAGAAATTTCCTGAGTAGGTTATTTGAAATATTGCGGACCGCACAATGTTCACTAGAATTGGAAGTGAGGGCGGTTGAATATTATCGATCTCAATAGACACATAGTATACCTATTTATACGAACCTTGGGTTTTTGCGTTTAGATACGGCCAAGGGGATAGAATTAAACAGGGCTGATAAGAAATAATCACCCCAGAGAGTTGGTGAAATGAAACACCATGAATTATACTACTGTATACGTGTATGTGTGACCAGTCGAGTACCAGTGGCCAAACTGACGCGCGAGTGCTGTGCAGTCAGCAGTCATTGGCTACGACGTGCTTACAGGATTGAACTCAGCAAAGCTTGACACTTTGACGGTCGATACTCCGTAGTTTCTTCCATTAGCTGCACATCTATTTTATTTCTAATTCAATAGAAATAATATTTCAATTATGAAACATAAGGGAGAATAAAAACGAATCAGATATCAAATAACAAGAAGAAGCCCACTACAGTGAAACATTTTTAAAACTTATTACAAAGTTGACAAACTCTCTGGAATGAATCCAAGTTGACAGACTTTGAAAATATTCTGTTGCTTAAAATGACAATGGGATGAGGTTGTGTATCTTGTAAAATATTTTTTTTGTCGTTCTTTCTGTAATTTCTGACTTTCTCTTTTATGCAAATTTTCGGGCCAATGTCCGGAACATCCACTTGGAAGGTCACCAAAAACTACTTTATAACTTCTTTGCAAGGATGGATTTGCAGAATTAGGGAGATATGGAGATATGCGGAGATATGCCGTGAGATTTTGCTGTATGTATCACGTTTAAACCAAAAAACAATAGACAGAGGTGGACTACCTACAACATCGCCAACGGCCTTACCATGTTGATTCCATTAGAGCAGAGCATGTTTCAAACTGCGGCAAACTTGATAGTGTGCACAGCGTTGGCAGGGGAACCTGGTGGGACATGATAACGCGCTTAGGCAGTATAAGTCGAGTCCTGGTCACCTCCGATTTAATCGTGTGACTTTACCATGTTCCCCAAGTGGTTCGGAATCCACTATAATCAGGAGGTCCACCCTGTTAGTCAACTCCCCTTTCCCCGAGGTGAAAGAGTCTGCCCTTAGGGTGCCTCAAGTTAACAAACAGACTCACTCTACCCGCCAGGCTGACAGGGTTGCTGAAAGCAGAAATGCTGAAAGCAGGCGTTAGAAACAACAACAACTATCTACAACAACAAACTACTGGAACGGGTAGTTGCAACTGAAGCGCCTAGAAGCCAGCAAGAGGTACTAGCTACATTTTAATGTTTTGGAGTGTGCACTAGAGTGTTACCCTTTATTCTAGAAACCAAGTCAACTCCAAGTCAACTCTTAGGAAAGTCTTACAGTTACCAAGTCGAAGCATCACAAGAATGGCACTAGGAACTATAAGTCTATGAAGAAACAACCTACTCGTACCGGAACCCTGCCTTCCAATAGCCTGGGCAAACTTTAACGAGGAGCTAAAAGCGCGATTCCTAAAGGAATGGCGAAAGTCGGCTGGCCTAGCCCACTGCAAGTTATGTTTTGCGGACCCCAGCAAGAAAAGTGCTTTAAAATTCATCTCCCGCGGAAGAAATAGCACACGGATCAACTCGGCTTTACTTACAGGACACGGTCCTTTCCGGAACCATCTATCCAAGATGGGGGTTCTCGTGGAATCAACGATATGTGTCGGTACTGCGAGGAAGAAGAAGGGACAGGATATTTTAGCGGAATGTCCGGCGATTTGGCGAGCAAGACTGAAGAATTTTGAATTTTCCATGCTGGAGCCCAGGCAGGCACACCGGGGCATTAAGCTTTGGGGCCATTGTGGACTGCTTCTACAAGGAAATAGGGCTGGCGTAGGACAGTCAAGTCGGGGTCGCTCTATGGGCCCAAATATGAGGCCTAAGTCGTTATTAACCCGGCGAACAACACTACTACTACTACTAAGTCTATGAAATACCCTGTGAATGTGATTGAAAATACTTAGGGGAAACATCTCGGTCACTAGCAGAAGTTCAGGAACACAAACGGTTAGCTAGACTAGGAGATACTGAGAAATCCCATTTAGAAAACCATGCCTGGACTGATACCAAGTCCAGATTTTACTTGAATCTATAATTGAAGAGGTTAGAAGCCATTAATGTGTCCAAGTGACATTTTCATACTTTGATGACAATCTTAGAGAGATTTAAACTATGTGAGCAGCTAAACGGTATATCTCTGTCATAATACCTAGTTACTGTGTTATAAGGGGTTGGAAATATTATCCACCGTTAAAAGGATACCGACTTTCAAACTTCAAATGCGTTTTTCTCGAAATCAGCCTGACAGTACTTGTTCATATTGGCTTCTACCCCTTCAATTATTTCGGATTTATTTGGATGCCATATTCTTGTCCGTAAAATAAAATATTCCTATTGTGTTATATATTAAAGAATATTATACAGAGAAAATACTTATTTTAAGAAGAGAATCTAACAAAACATTATGTAATATTGTACCCGAAAATGTGTATGGTATACTCTTTCATTAGAATTCACTTTTTACCATTGAAAATCCGACGGAGAAAGAATAACAAGATTATGCGAATGCGAGGGAATGTAAAGGCACAAACATTCGATCGAAATTGAATGTATTACGCCGACAGTTGAAAGTTTGAAAAATATTAAAGCTCAAGTGGTAAGTTTGTTTTGTATATTTACTGTACTTTAAATTGACTTAGTAAATTTTCAACAAAGCTAACTTGGCGTCTTCAAATTAACAAATGCAGCCTCTTCTTTCAGAGAGTTGGAGGGAGGGAAACATTTGCAGTAACTCGAGTCATTACGGCAAAAAGTCTTTGTTCTCACTTTTGATGAATGTCTCTTTCGGTATTGATTGTTATTTATTTGGATTGATGTCATTTTGTTGGAAATGCCTACATTTCAAACTTTGACTTTGAGTCTGCTTTTTGATTTATCTTCTTGCATGTAAATTACCTTTATAAATTTATCAAACTTCAAAGTGAGTTTAATAATGATGGCAAAATATTTTAAAATTGATGTTGTTATTTCCCCCGGAAACCTTGTACTGACATTTCCAAATTTGGACATGGCTCAATCCTGTGAAGCATATTTTTCTTTTGTGGGTTTTTATGTTTTCTATGATTTTTCTTTCGTGTTGCACTTTTCTTAGATCAGCAGGGATATTTTGACACCTTACCAACGCCGGGGGCAGGGACGGATCCAGCTCATTTGTTTGGGGGAGGGGTAGTTGTTGGTCAAAATACAGACAATAAAGACAAAACAGACGTAGAATAAACTTATGTAGTATCGATGAAACTATAATGTAATAAATTTACTTACACTAGAATTACCAAATTTGGGGGGGGGGCGGCCACCCCCCTTAAAGATTGTACCCTTCTTCCCCAAAATTGTTAAATCGGCACCAATGCCCACCTACAATTTAATAAATTCGCAAGATTGTATTGCAATGCTGAATGTCGATGCCTACTATATTAACAATATACCCCTTTTCTATAAGAGTAATGCAATAGGTAGTTATATTTAATATACAGTGTAATAATAATAAATTAACAATAAAAAATGTATAAGGGACATACCCTATGATGAAAATCATGTCTGCACTTGCCGATAAGCTTTATTCTTTTAAGTTAGCCTACATGTCAACTATGCATAGAACTGTGAAATGCAATAGACCTTTGAAGACAATCTGACCTGAACAGGGCCTACCGCCCTGCAGTATACAGTAAATTGTCATTGCAATTGGTTGAATTCGGTTCATTAGCTTACAAATAACTTATAGGCGTAAGTTGAACAGTTGTGAATAATAAATAAAGACTTTTTGTTTTATTACTAAGCCAACCTAGCGGGGTATGGGGTATAAAGCCCTCTCTTACATTCAACTATAGGAAGGCCCGGGACCGCGCCCGCTTTTAATGCCCTCCGAAGCATGGCCAGAAAATGTAGCAAGTGTGGGACTCGAACCATAACCCTTGCGGGTGAAAGCCAGAGTCCTTACCGCTAATCTACATGTCTTACTCACCCAATTAATATTGTAGTACCGGATAATCCCCTATTTTGATGTGACCACAAACACATCGCGTAGTAGTCATCACTTGAGGGTAGACCATTCAATCCATCTTAATCTAACATTATCTAGAATCAAGGTAAATAGGAAAACAGGTTTACCTCTCCGTTCTAAATCAACACTCGAAAAACATATTATCTCACCACCGCGACCGCTGAGAAAATATTTGAATATTTGATTCATGAGTGACTAGGAGTATATATAGCAATGGGCTTATTTTTTATTTATTTACTATGCGGCCATCTTTATATTGCCGGCCACTTGTCGCAAGGTAGAAAACTCTTAAAAATGGCGCCTACATGGGCGGAAGTCCAAAGTCATAAAATTAGTTGAGTATTTGCTATTTTTTTTAGCGATAGGTAATTTGGTTGGACATATAATTAATGTATCTACCTATTGATTGGCATTCCATATATAACCTAATATGGTAATGATGAATGATAATGCTATAGCTCTATTTTAAGGTTAATCAAATTAATAGCTCTAATTTCAACTGAAAACGTGTATTCTTTAGTTATTAGGTAACAAAAGCAGTAGAAGAAAAACTCCCAACTATAGACGAGACAGCAGTGGCCATGGCGCCACAATGTCTGTGCGCTAAATATTGTATTATCAATATTGGATATAAATGGAATGGATTAAATATAATATGTCCGAGGCTTCAAACACTAGACCTAGGGGTAGCGCCAATATGCATCAAACAAGTGCCTAGCCTATACCTACATGTACTGATGTAGGCTACTGTACATGGGCTGTGGAACACGATCGGTAGGCTACCTGAAAAGCACTATTTTTTTTATACTTTAGTGACTTTAGAATGTGAAAGACTGGTGAAAGGTATACAGTTCATTGGGTTAGGTGTTGATGTCTTAATTATGATAACAAATAGCCATCGAGGCTACACCATTTTGTAACTTCTTTCTTTTCTAATTTTTTAGTGACAGTGGCAAGTACCTACCTATACGACACGCTACTAAAATAGTAATAATATTTTAAATCTGAAAAATCCAATCGTAGTGTTTCCTTACAATGAGTTAAGTAACTAAAACGCAAACTTGCAAAACTTCCACGTACTTTTAATTTTCCTGTTCTATCGCTGAATGGGCTAATGTCTATAACTCGGAAGTTGGCTGGCGCCTCAAACTCAAAATTTAGAATTAAGACTCAGAGTTTGGTAATTTATACATTAGCTCCGGCACTACCAGGTGAAATCTGTTAAATTACGGACGAGATTTAACTTTGGTGTGTGCTGCTTGAACTCGTTAAGGTGAAGAATGGAGGAGTTATTTGTGCTAGAGTGTTGTTGTTGTTTAATTAGGTTTGGCGTGCAAAACATGTATTACCGTACCTACCTACTCTTTTCTTTATCGCAATCTACGCAGCACCTGGCCTACCTCTCAACGTCTTAGGCTTAATTAACCCCTTTCGTGGCATGGTCGAACAGTTGAGTTGCCTATTAGCAAAAGCAATCCTGTCCACCCAGGTCGATTTTTCAGAAACCGCAAAAAACTGCTGTGCGGCAACGCCATAACATTACAGTTTTTAAAGCTAATTTTAACAGTATTAGAATTGCTTTCGCGTCTCAATATCTGATTCATCGGATAGAGTATTGAAAAATAAAAAAAAATGTTGCGAATATCTCAAAACTTAAAAAAATGGAGAGGATTGCTTTTGCTAATAGGCAACTCAGTTGTAAGTAGACTTCAGCGGCCCGATCATGCGGATTTTAACACCGGGGTCAATATAATACCCTGGTATTAAAAATGTAAACAAGTTAATTTTAAAATGGAAAGTGCTTTTCAAAATTTGTTTGTTTACAGTTTTAACCCCAGGAGTAAGTTAATACCAATCGCCATAATCGGCCCGCTGCACTATATTATAGATACGGCGGTTTTCAGATCAGCCAGTTATTTATTATTTGAGTTATTTAAGCACCAATGGGTTAAGGTACGCATATGGTACCGTGGGCAAATTCCACTTGATGATAATATTAGATCACACCAGCTTCATCCGCCCTGTTAATACCGTACTTTGGAACGATAAGTACGTTTGACTCGTGGCCTCGCCACCTCAGCATTCGGAGGCACTGCCGGTTGTCATTAAAAAAGTCAGGCGCCAAAATATTTTCTAAACCAATTCTCAGATCCCCGTTCGCTCAGCGGGCCTCTGGCGATTATTTTTTTTTAAATCCAAACCTGGGATTAAAGAAGTAAACAAGATTATTTTTGAATGAACATGTCGATTCAAAATTGTTTTGTTTACATTTTTAACCCTAAGAATAAGTTAATACTAAACGGCATAGTAGGCTCGCAGCAGTTAAGCTTAAGAATGGTAGGAGAATTAAGCTTTGTTGTTACCCTCAGTTCAGACAGACACTGGTGAATCAATGTAACTACAGTACATACTACATAGAAACCATGATAATGCAGGAAGCTATAGTAAAAAAAACACTTTTACTGCTGTCCACTGCCTTCAAGCCTCAAAGACCGATTTTTCCATCACCTATTGTCCCTAACCGCCCCATAGACTATGGGCCATTGTATACATAGGTACCTATACTAACAATTTCACGGGTGGTAGTCAATTGCATTTAGACCTACATGACTGGAATATATTGTATGTAAATTCCCAATATATTGCATTTCCTTATCAAATGAAAGTCTGAATGATATGTAAACAATATTCTTTTCATTTCATGCTATATAAATAGAGGTGCTGGATAACCTTGCCTTCTAAGCTGGCATTTTACCTAAATGAAATAAGAAAAAGGCTTGTATCTCTGTAATCTTTTGCCAAATTCAAGAAGCTGTTGTTTGGACATGGGCCAGGGGATGAATTAAAACTACCTACCAATGATAAAAACACTTCCTACACTAAGGACCATTTAAGGAAATTAGTCTCGCATAATTTTCTTAAAGGCGAGAAGAGAGTTTGAAGTTGAGCCTGGGCCGGAGGGAAAGGGGGGGGGGCAGGTCATGAGTTCGTCGCCTTTTGCACTTCCAGCAGTTTTACTTTTTGCCATCACCGTCATTTTAAAATTAATTTTCTCAACTAACTTACCTAACTAATGTTTTGTCTTGTCGGGCCACTCTTGTATAGTGATTTGTGGCGCTCTTTTGTTAAAGATCTCTTTAAAGCTATGGTTACTCAAATATTTTATGCACATATTTGATATTAAGATCTTTATTCGCACTTAGTGTCCTAGTTAGACCTATGGTAGAGTAGCCCATAGGGGTTAAAGCTAAATAAAATAACAAAATAATGTATAATAATAAATAAAATTCATTTCATTGTCGATATAAAAACAATCTAAATAAGCTCCCGCTATTTGTTTACTTCACAAGCGGTTGAACACTCTTCCATCAATATTACGAAGAATCGATGATTCTCATACACAGGTGGTAGGCATCGCGGCGATGTTTGGGCGTATGTAGCAAATAGAAAACTTCCAGTTAGATACACTACTTCGGACTTCACTTCAACAATTTCACGTTCCATAAGGACGGCAATGCAGACTAAAAGTCCTAAATATCCTGGCAGGTAAGCAGAATTACAGTTCGTTCGGGGGGGGGGGGGGGGCTATATATGTATGTTTGCGAGAAGTTGTTGCAAAGCCTCAAGTATGAGGGAATTTTAAAAAAAAAAAAATAGCCGCGAAATAGTGGGCGATAAAGATTCAATTTTATTAATTTCAACAGACGAGACGAAGATATACTATATATAATTGAGGAGGCTGTTTACAAATATGGCCAACTCCAAGTTGTAGAATTTTTCAGGAGAGCGGATTTTCTGTTGAAAATTGCATTAAGTTCATAGCTAACCATAGACTTCTCAGCGCTTCTGTGCGCAATCTGGCTGCTTTTGTCACTTTATTTTACAACGTGCAGGTGGACATTAAAATTTTCTGCAAGGTCGGATCAAAACCCCATTTTGTGAAAAATTGGAGTTGGCCACGTTTGTTAACTGCAAACAGGTACGGTAGCCCTCTAATGGGAATGGTTTTGAAAGAGGGGTTTTTCATTTTGACAGCAGTAACGTGAACGTGAACGTGAACTTTTACAGACCAAGACTTATTGAAATGACTCCAAACAGGAGGAGGACGGGTGTCTTCCCGGTGATATATATATATATTTTAATTTAGATGCGAAATAGTGGGGTTTTACCCATTTTGAAAATAAAAAAGCTATAGATAGCACAGGCGAAGACTTATTAATAAAATTACAAAGGCTCAGAAGTTTTCCCTGGGCGAAACATTTTGAATAAATAGGCGGGAAATAATGCCTGAATATACGTCAGACCAATTGCGAGGCCTGAAGCGGTCGCCTCATTTCCCCATTGTATCTACTGTAAGTCGAAAACATTTCGGGGGGGGGGGGGGGGTTGAACCCTCACAACCCATCTCTGCATACGTGCCTACTACAGGCGGAATACAAAAACATTGGACTGCATTAACATAAAGCCTACTTTTGTGTGTATAGCCGTAGGACATTCGTCACCACCCCTGGGTTTTGATATTTTCTCTGCTAAAGGAATACAATCTCGAGAGGCAAGGGCGTCGCTGGAGTACGTCCAAAAAAGCATACAAACCCCCCATGATTACGCCATTTTTTGCAAGGTACTGTCTGCTGTTTTTCATTTGCCGCTATGCTTTTATGTGTTCAGCATCAGCTCCAAACTTTAAATTAAAAGCAAAGAACCATATCGATTATTCGCTTCTGTACGATACTTGTAGCATTTAAAACCATTTGAACCGAAAGGTTAAAAAAATATTGTGTGTCATTTTTTGTTAAAGCTTACGAGAACTTACGAGTTTAGAGCCGTAATAAGGTGTTATGGAGGTGCAATTTTGCATGGCTTCTGCAGCCTGATCACGGCGATTATAATACCGGTATTTATTTAATCCCCTGGTATTAAAAATGTAAACAAGATAACTTTATAATTGAAAGTGCTATTCAAAATTTGTTTGTTTACATTTTTAATACCAGGGGATTAAATAAATAGGTACCGGTATTATAATCGCCATGATCAGGCTGCTGGAGTACCTATAGTAATATTATTACATACCTACTGTATATATAGTACTTAAGGGCCGAAGCGTTAACAATTAGCCTATAATGTAATTTTTACATAAGACTTCTTAATTAGTTTCTATTAGGCCTATTATTATATACTTAATTAAAATATATTTTTTTAAAAAGTTATTTTCAATACTATTATGTTATTTTTTTTACATTATTCACAGTAGGTACAATTCTGTGTCTAATTCAAACTTATTGACTTTCTAATTTAACCATAGCCTATATTATGGAATCTACGATAAAGAAAGAATACAGCATTAAAAAAGGCCAGATCCAAGATCTATATTTTGAGTGATTTACAATTAAGTAAAAATTGAATGATCTGACACTGCTCAAATTTTGAATTAGAGTATATATTAACTTAAAACAAACAATATTTAATAAATGTAGCATTGTACTAGTGTTTACTATACAAGTTGGTATGCAAGTAGTAGTATTAGTATACAACTCGTGCTAGCAGTTCCTATTCACATGTTCAAATCAACAGGTTTCTTCAATTTAGCATAGTTGTGACTTCGTATGCAATAATAGCTTTATGGCATAGGATACGGTAGGCCATAATTTTTATGAGCAAATTGGACACGCCCACTATAAGTTATTTAAAAAAAAGTAAAATGCCTCATAAAATATCGATCATAGAACTATAAATGTGTAGTTGAAGAAATACTCCTCTACTGTCCTGATTTGCAGAAACTAGAGATGCGTTGTCCGCTTTCGATTTATTGTAGTAGTAGTATGGTTGGACATAGTCCCAGGCCACGGTGTGGGCCCACAGGACAGTGGACCTCCTGTTATAGTGGATTCCGAACCACTTGGGAAACACAGTGAAGTCACACGATTACTTCGGAGGTGACCAGGACAAGTCCTACCATGTTTCCCTACCGGCACTGTGCACACGACCAAGCTATCTGCAGCTTTGAACCTGCTCTGGTCAGCTGGATTCTACATGGTATGGCGGCCGGTTTGATTTATTGTCAGAAAATACAATTACTGTCCCGTGACCTAACGCCGGATCTTTCAATTTGGTGTTCTACTGACCAGTGCGACAATGTCCGGTGACTCAATGTACCAGTGTCATTTAGACGCCTAGCCGGCATTATCACTAGTTTCAGAAAGCTCCAAAAAATTAAGCGTTAGGTTAGATTCACGCCTTCCAACACTGCGTTAGTGCCTGCTGCACACTATGTAAATAAATAAATATCGACTTTTTGTTCTTTTACAAAGCCAATCTAGTGGAGTTAGAGCTATAAGCCCTCTCTTATACTCAACTAGGAAAGCCCGGGTCCATGCCCTCCGAAGGATGGCCAGAAAATATAGCAAGTGTGGGACTCGAACCAACAACCTTTCAGGTGAAAGTCAGAGTCCGTTCCACTACTCTACATCTTCTATGTAGTATTAAAAATGTAGCGAGAGGAGCCTTTCTCCTACTTCTACAATTCATTAATGGCTCTATGATCTTTCATGAGAAATTTGACTTTGTACAAAAAACGTCTAGCGAGGTGTCCGATCGTCTCTTAACATATACGCAGGCCTTACTTTCAAACCCATTAAATTCGGTAATTACTTTAACTATGTAAGACAGCCAGTTTCTAATGCTTTAGTTTATTGCGTAAAATTTTCGTCAAAGCCAAAAGTATATTTTTGGAAATTATCGGTTTTTTCGTACAGTGGCGCCTTATTATCATTTTTTTGAAATAGAAGGTTTCATAAATTAATGTAGTAGTTCCCTGTTCACTTTGAATAGTTGATACCGTACCTAGCGTTGATACCTACAATATGTGGAAAAAATTTAATCTATACGCGTTTTGTGCTGGAGGAAAACAGATTTAAGACAAGAAACAAAAACAAATATCAAAATGACAACTCAAAGAAAACGAAAAAATTTGCAATTATGGGCATATGGGAAAATCCTACTAGTGATGAGAAAAATTTATTTGTTGCAAATTCCATATAATTACAAAGGCTTTCACGGCTGGAGTTACGTGAAGAAGCATTAGAATCCGGGATGATAGGCCGTGGTTGTTCTGAAAGCATACTTCCAAACGTTTCGTCAATATCTGCGGGCGACATCTTCAGTGGAACTGCGTAAACTAAGATTGTATCTCGGAGGCTCAGCAGCAATAGACTGCTTCGTCACGCTCTCCAATTATTTCACGTCGTCATTTCAAAAATTAGGAAAGCTTTTTCGGGGAAGGCCTACAATCCCTCAGCCCTCTTTGCTGATTTTGTGATAACTGGGTAACGGTAAACAATTAAACAATTCTATATAGGCCATTTGAAGCACTTAGAAATGGTCGAGAATGTCTAGCTCAAAAAGAAGTTAATATTTTACCGCAGCTCAAAAGCGAGTCGGGGGAATGGAAAGGCTTTTAAGAGATTTATCGCAAAATGCCCTTCCAAGTAAAACCCTTAATGAAATTTTCCCCAGCCTAGCTAAACATATCTACAGCAATAGCTCTGCTAATATCCCGAGGTTTCATGGATCTTAGCGTGTTATATTCCAAGCTTTATGCATACTTTTATGGGCGAACATTTCCTGCATGTGAGAGAATCTTGCGGGAGAAGCGGCAGTGTGCTTATCGTACTTGTTAACTTTAGCGATTGTTATTTCCGAAGTTAGTTTTGCGGTTATGGCCATCATGTCGAGGACGATAGCATCATGCTACATTTGCCTAGACACTCCAAAAGTATTTTTTGACATGAGCATATCGCCAGTTATTTATGTACAATTTCCACATCCGCGAGCGATTTTCCTTGACACTCCGGCAACATCAAGGTCTCTCCTTCGATGGAACAATCCTACAGTATGTCAAGAGTTATCAAGTTACTCCCTATTTAACAAAGGGTTAGTTGGACTTACATTGCCTGTGGTGTTAATAGTAATTAGACGCATGGGCCTCATGGTCATCGAACAATTAGGGTGGAGTCCATTGTCAGGGGAAGGGGGCATGCCTCTAATGACTATTAACACAACAGGCAATGTAAGTCCAACAAACCCTTCGTTAAATAGTATTACACCATTGCCATTAACCTTCATAAATAAGTTACTACCTAGCGCCTACATAACAGAAAAATGTAATTCTTTTTATGGTCTATCCGTGATCCAGTGAGGAATTTAACCTACGAGGGGCAGTCCAGAAGTTCGTGGCCTAGCCAAGACGAAAACCGCTAAAAAGATTAGTCTTGCCTGATATTTTAGTGTGTTCTTTATGAACATGAATAACAAAAATGTCAAAATTGTCTTTTAGATAGGAAAGCAAAGGCAAAACCTACAAATAAAAGCTTATTATAAAATTTTGTTGCAAGTATAATAGTGCAGTTGGTATCATCATAACAGTGTGGAGCTAATTAAGTCAGTAGCCTACGTTTTGGGGAACAAATACGATTTTTTTATAATCTCGGCAAAAATAGTGGGCTATTTAAAAAACTAATTGTAAAAATCAACATTGACGTTCATAATTAGCATATTTTTAATATCCCTCGGCTAAGCTCAATGCAGTTACACCAATCTGTATAAAAACGCTCGTAACATGTAAAAACCGATTATTTCCAAATATAAATAGAAAAAAAAATAGCAATGTCACTGTCAATTCAAAGTAAAGCTATTAAAATTCGGAAAAAGTGCGCATTCGTAGAAAAGAATCAAAGAGAAACATAGTCTAGGGGCGCACAGAGCGGGGGTGGAGGAGGGGGAGGCAATGGCGGCTCCTCCGCCTCTGGCAACGACAACGTCGAGCTCCCCCCAGCTGTTACTCGAGGACCCATATTGTCATACACGGGTCTGGTGAGTGATTTGGGTCTCCTTGGTAACGTTGCAAAAGTGGACACGAACGGAGATTCCGGGCCACACGACATCGAAGAACGCGCTCGAGGAATGTCCAGCAAATCCGGGAAGCGTACTATTGAGTCTGGCTCCTGGCTGACGGAAACCGAAATGAAAATGTTTCCAAACGCGCCTGTAGGCAACATGCTCGAGAACTCGGGTGGCGGCGGAAACACAGTTAAAGGTTCGGAAGCTCGGCTCTCAATCGTGATTCGAACAGGTTCACACAACTCAACAGGCACTGACGCGGACTCGGTTAGTTCTAAATCTGCACCGAGCGCTTCGACACTCTCAGCGTTTGATGGACGTTCTGTTGTTGTTATACTAACATCCAGAAGTTTCTTCTCTTGATCCGTAAAACTCATGCTTTGTTTTAACTTTCCTTTCCGCCGTCTCCGCTTCCTACGTCGTTGTCGTCCACAGAGACACATTGAACACACAATAGCCAAAGTAATTGCGAAAAACAACGCTACAACAAGGGCTACGATACCTGAAACAAAAAAGAAACAGAAATTGTAGGATAATCATTTACTGTGCATTCTTTCAGTAATATAAGACTCGTATCTGTACTTGGTTAAGTCATGCTTTCGCCTGTTTCATTGCGTCAATGGTAAGCTTGTCCATTATTATCGATTGTAGCCAGTGTAGGTTGACATCGAGGACGTATAATGTACGGAAACAATACAAATAATGTCCGAAATACATGGGGCCATTGGCATTGGACAAGGAACTTATTTGATTTAAGTAACTAACTGATTTAGTTTTTCTGAACAACTTTGGTTGGTTGGTACATATACAGAACGATACGAAACCACATAAAGGAGTACAATGACACTTTCATATTTTTTGTTTGTTTTAAAAGGGGGGGGAGCTCATGACCCCCGTGACTCCCCCCCCCCCGCTCTGCGTCCGCCACTGACTACCGTTTAGCACGACGGTAAACGTTATTAAGAACAGACTAGGACTTGTTTAAGAAAGAAGTTTGTCCGCAGTGTCCCTAGGAGGATTATCCTATTTCCACCACCCCCGCCCCTTCCTCCATCCCCACAGGAGAAGAATTCCACTGAATAATTTATGTAACAACAGATGAAAAGGACCCAGGCAAAACACACTTTACTAATCTATTGCAGTCAATCCTCTTGCAACTTTAATGGTAACCCGGAAAACGGTATAATTTTCAAGCACATGAGAAAGGTCTGAATAGATAAAACTAGACTAAACTGAACCTGAAATACTGCTGAAATACACACTACGTTCTTATGCTTTAAATAACACAACATTATACGAATTGGGGTAGTTACCCCAACATTGGCAAAAAAGGAAAATTACCCTAAGTTACAGAACGGTACCTAATTTACTAATTAATGTCATCGTACCATAAAATATTGCACAGCAAGAATATTAATTTTTTGAATTATTGCGTAGTAATCATGCTTATAATGAATGCGATTTGCATTAAGTTGCACACAAGGGACATACAGTCAACTTAGTTGCTATTAGGGCTCTAAAAAGTCCTAGTCAGAATGGTTCGGCGCTATGAGGCGGTCGCTTCGGACGCCAAACCGCCAAGGACGCTGCCAGCTTTACGGGAAATATGTTTTCATCATTTTTATTTTTATATAGCAAACATAGGCAATTATTATGTGCACTTTATACTGTAATTATAAAAGCACGCAATTAGTCATGCTGTTGTCAGTAGAGCAGAATATCGTGTCAGCCATGTTATTTTACAAGTTCTGCAATGTGCAGGCAATTAGTTACACTATTCATTTCAAGATAGCCTAGGGCGCCTAGGTAGTGTATTTTGCTGAAATAGAGTTTGTTGTTTTTAAATTTCGGACTTCAGTCGTGGTCAGGGCTTCAATTAGTTAGGAAAGCAGTGGCAGTGCATAGGATGAATTACACAAAATGTACCAAGGGGGGGGGGGGGGCTGACTTCTCTTCCGCCGGAAAAATTTGTTACGCCACAGTACGGGTTCACTCGTACCGGTTCCTTGGATATCACAGCATGTGGGAAAAGTGTTTTTGTTTGTATATAAAAAAATCATTAATTCAAATTTTATGTATTGTGCTCAGCCACACGTTTGTCTTCAGTGTAGGCCCAACAAATTTTGTGGAGGTCTTTCCTAGGGGTGGATCCAGGGTTTTGTTAAGTTCCGCAATCCTGCCTCACCTTGCGGAAATCCACCAAACGACCCTGGTCCTATATAGGGTATTGTTCATAAATAAACTTATAGTACCTGAAATATTGAAATTATACTGCTCATTAGTCCTCCTGTTACTCATATTTGTAATACGTCACTCCCCTAATGTTCAACCTATGTTCTACAAATTAGGGGTAGCCCACTGTTCAATAAGTATATACTGTATATGACCCCTACTTACTATTGTATAACGAAACTGTGGGATATATAGAATATAGAATTTAGAGTTTTATTTTGTAATTTATGATCTTTTATGATGTTTAATTGAATAAATTTTTTTCTTTCTTTCTTTCTTGTTTTTTTTAAGGTTTGCATACAAATATCCGATTGACCTCTACAGTCGCGTCGGTATATTAGTACCCGTGTTGAGGTACAACACGACTCCGATCGCATGACGTGTAGAGACTCGCACAAGCACACCTTGCCATCGAAGTTGATAGGTACCTAGCCTGTGTTTTAAAAATGTCTTTCATCTCTTCTCTTTTGAAAACATTCGTAAATAAAAATTCCCATAATAGCAAGCATTGTTTGATATTTGCAGTGTACACACGGAAGTCATGATTTAATGAATGACATCCGGTTGACCTCTTCAGTCGCGTCTGTACCCATTAGTACCCGTGTTGAGTTACAACATGTCTTCGATAGCATGACGTGTGACTCGCACCAGTACAAGCACGCTACCACCTTGCCATCGAAGTAGATGTGTTTTCCAAATGACAAAGTCTTTTTTTCTCTTTTGAAAACATTCGTAAATAAAATTCCCATAAAGCAAGAATTGTTTGATATTTGCAGTGTACACACACAGGTCATGAGCAAGGTCATTTATTGGATTGAAGGGAGGTGGGTATTTGCGAGATGAGAGGGGGCACAGAGTAATGTGCTTCGGCATTCAATTTCCGCCAAAATATGCTGTGTTATTATTTAACACGGTGACTGCCTCGGTTTCCGGTACATAACTTTTACCACGATTCAAAAACTAGATGGAAATCTCGGAATCTGCGCTTTTTGAGGTCAACTCAATAATTCAGCATTTAGCGTATGCTATAAACAATGAAACTGTTATACAGTATTTGAATGGATTTGTATTGGTATAAGTTCCGCTGACATACGTTATATACGTAATAAACAGAGTCTATAAAGAGTAACCTACTTTTGCATATAGGAAAAAATAGATGCTCGGCGGTACTGAATATGAAATTTACAATGGTTATTGTCATTGAAAATCGTTAGTTATAATGAGTGAATACAATTCTCCGTAGCAGTCTGATCTAGATCTAATTTATGATTCATAAATGTGCCTACAATCCGATTTTGCACAATGTTAAATTCAATAACTGTGGACAATCCATAGAATAAATCGGTGTTGGTGACAGTCAGATACTATATTTTCAAAACATTCGAAGAATTTTACAGCGTCTATACGCACGAAAAATAAGTTACCGACATTAACGATTTAATCATCGGAAATCTGAAGCATTTAACAGAACAAGAGTATATTTGGTGCATTCCTGGGATTCTGAGGAAAGCATAAATACCCCATATACATACTGAACCTAGTTAAAGCACGTGGGACCTTATATTTTTTTCGGTAACCACCCATTGGTTTTAAAGGCATAATATATTCCCCCAATACAGATGGCTCCAGCATCGATATTTTCTGACAAATTTGCTACCCCTCCGGCTGTCCTATAAGCAAGGTGAATATTAAAACACATGCAAGACAAATGCTGAGTTCTTACCCACTAAAACAAGCCATGAATCCGATTTGCTTAATGTCGTTGCTGTGACGACTTCGGGAAGTAGCAAAGTAGAGTTCCCTGTAGAATTGCCCCTGATGTTCCGCGCAAAGCATGTGTACTCCCCAGCTCCTCCTTCAGTCACGTTGTACACACTTAACACCACCCACTTATTTCTTCCAGAACCTTCATCCAGAAACACCTGATCACCAACACTAAGGTTTAAAGGACGACCATTGAACAACCAATGAACTTCAGGCTCGGGATCTCCAGTAACATGACAACGGAAAGTCACATTGCCCCCAACTTCCTCTTGTACCATTCTCTCGGATAAATAAACTTCTGGCCCGCAAGCGAACTCATCCGCAGGTATGTCAGCCCATGGGTGACCCGCGAGCCCGGGGGGTTCGGCGCAAATCAAAGGAACTGAGTGCAGGTTTCTCTCAACAACCCAGCGGCGAAAATCACGGAGACCACAATCGCATTTCCAAGGATTGTTATCAAGTTTCAACGTTTTCAGCTTTGTCAACGAAGAAAAAACGGTATCAGATATATTTTCCAAATTGTTCCCATTCAGATTTATCGTTTCTAGCAGAAGAACATTGACAAAGGCGCGATGGTGGACGGTTCGAATGCTGCAGTGCTCGAGTTCCAGCGTTTTTAGGTGAGGCAACTGCGGGAATTGCGAACCAATTAAAGTCTCAAGAGGGTTTCCACTTAAGTTCAAGTAACGGAGTCTATCATTGCCGAAAAATGTCTCTGGGTGAATTTTTATCAATCGATTTTGTGATAGATCGACTTCGACTAGAATGGTAAGGTCCTTGAAAGCGTCTTGGTGGAGTTCGCGAAGTGTTGTACCACGCATGAATACTCGTTGCAAATTGACGAGGCCGACTGATTTGAATGCCTCCTTTGTCAAGTACGGTATAGTGTTCCCATTCAAGTCCAAGACCTGTAATGTGAATTAAGAACAATAAACGTATTGCTATAGCCAAATTGATTACATGCGCGAGATAAATTTTTATTTCATGCTCCTGTTTCTATAGAAGAAAGAAACGAATGAAGCCTAAGGTACTCGGTGCTCAGGAAGCGTAAAAAATTTCTGCCGTATTTCTTGAGTACATAAATTGACGAACCATTTAAGAGAATGAACCACAGCAACACAAAATCTCTCAAAACTACATTCGGGGGAAATGTAGCGAATATGTCGATAAGCTGAAGGCTCAATCTGAAGAAGGAGTGTCATCAACGTACGATTTCAACAAAGAACAACCTATGTTGCTGAATTTGTCAGAGACAAGGAGAGAGGAGGGAGGTGTAGGCTTACTCCTTCTTTCTTCTCCCTCTCCAAAGAGAAAAGGGATTTTCATAAAATAAGATTTTGTTTTGTTTCTGTTTTAAAAAAATAATGATAGATAACCAACAAGTGGTCATCGGATGGAAGCTATAAAAACGTTTTGTATGGCATTTCAACAGGTAGATCATTCAAATCTAGACATTATTACCAGAAAAAAACAGTAAGGGGAACGCGTATTTGTTCCTTTAATTCAGGGATTCGTTATGGATTAAATTTGAAACGTAATAAAGGTGTTTAAGTGTTCCTAGTACGTAGTACACCTTAATAGATACTACACCTAGAATAAATGCAGTTTATTTTATACAAATATTTCAATTAAACTATTGTTGATATGTACAGTTAGGTGAAAGGCCCTAATCTCGCTGTACCTGTATTATTATATTTTCAATAAAGACTTTATTATTATAATAAAATAACGCATCTGCATACCGCCCCAAGGTTTCACATAAAATGTTACCTTTAAGTCATTAAGAGTAAAGTACTAGTTAGTATATTCAAGTATAAAAGGGTAAAATCTAAAAATTCCTTCCTCAGAAACAATGAATACCATTTGTGATTTTGGAATAACCGAGCAATAGAAACAGTAAGGGCGTAGCGTACAATAAATTTACGGACGACCCTCGGAACGTGAAAAATGACAATGCTGGAAAACTGTCCCGAATGAAGAAGCTTTCTTTGAGCCATTTCAGAAATTCTTGTTTCACTGCTGTATCAGTTTCCAATAGGCAATATTTTGTTGCGGTGGTGGATAATGCGAAATAGTGAAATACTACATTGATACCATTGCGATAGGCAGATCAATGTTTATTTACAGTCTGCTTCATCAATCCCTTTTTGGAAATTTATTGCATAGACATGTTAAGAAACCTTTTTCCTCATTCAAGTGACATTTTACAATCCCAGGCGGATAAATACTATGTAGCTTTTGCTCAATTTATGAGCCTGGCATATTTTAATGGTTCTTGGTTGGGATTTAATGTTTTCAGCTTGTATGCTGCTGTCAGAGTCGGGGACAACAGTAGTTTGCAGACAATATAATTGCTTTTCTTAGTGATATGATGTAGTGATATAATATGATACTTGTATAATACATACAGTAAATGTACCTCATACGATTTAATTTAAATAGAACCATTATTTTATTTTCTCACCGACAATAATAACAGTGACGCATCTTTTCTTTGGGGTTATGGTGGCTCATCTTACATGCCTTCCGATATGTCTGAAACTCCGGGCAGTAAAAGCTTAATCCCACCAAAAATACAGAGCCATGTTCTCTCATATACAATACAATACAATAAATTTATATTTTCATAAAAAGATAGTTGCAGTAATCGTAATATGCTGCAGGGCTCAGCTCGTGTGCAGCTTAAATTTGAAAAAAAAGCTTAATCTACGTTCAGTAGTAAGTAAGTTGTTCAGTCTTCGTTTGTCGGTGTTAACACGTTGAGATTTGTTTTTAGATATATTCGAAACAGCCTATGTTAAATTGTTTAATAGTTTTTACGTACTGTATGTCGGGAGTCTGCTGTAGTGCGTTAGTCCTACGTACTTGGCCTATCGTTGTATGTATGTCAGTCTCATAAGGGATACTTGTAGTGGCTGTGTTTCCATGTATCTAACGACGTAATAGTGCTGTACTTGTGGTATTCTGTGTTTGTTTTTAAATGTTTTTGTTGTTGTTTCCAACGCCTGCTTTCAGAATTTGTGCTTTAAGCAACCCTGTCAGCCTGGCGGGGGAGTGAGTCTGTTTGTTAACTTGAGGCACCCTAAGGGCAGACTCTTTCACCTCGGGGAAAGGGGATGTTGACTGACAGGGTGGACCTCCTGATTATAGTGGATTCCGAACCATTTGGGGAACATGGTAAAGTCACACGATTAAATCGGAGGTGACCGGGATTCAACACACACTTATACTGCCTAAGCGCGTTATCATGTCCCACCATGTTTCCCTGCCAACGCTGTGCACACTATCAAGTTTGCCGCAGTTTGAAACATGCTCTGCTCTAATGGACTCAACATGGTAAGGCCGTTGGACAGTTTTTAAATGTATGTGAAGGTGCTTCTATGATAGATAACTGTTTTATTGTTACGAATGCAAAATTAGCCAACCTGGATGTCGGGGTTGAGTGTGGGCACGGTGGTAAAGCCAGCGTCGCGGCAAAGGGCGCTCTTCTTGCCGGAGGTCCACTTGCAGCGACACGCGGTGGGACAGTCCGTCCAGTCCGGGAGGGCGAGGGTGACCGCTGCAGCCAGGATGACTAGAACGCCGCCGAGCATGGCGCCGACACCGGGTCATCTTCTGTCCCGCCACCCACTTCTCCACATTGAACCACCTGAAACGACCAGAGGAATGGGTTAATAGCAACTCCGACGATATGAAGAGTCTCCCGCTGATGGGGGCAATAGTTGAGGCTAGTAAGTCCAGTAGGCATTGGATACATGAACCCAGAATAAATCTAATAAATAAAGACTACCCGAATGTACTGGTATTTATTATTTGGAAGGCTTAGGCTTATTGGTGGGATCATTCGCCCAGCTCAGGTTTTTTCCCCCGAACTAACCTGGAACCGCTTTTCAGCATTACTTCAGGAAAATCGTGTCCTTTTTCTACTGCGCTGGCTGGACCTACTAGACTGTCCCCGTCTATAGAAGGCTTAAGCGCCTTAAGAGAAATTCTATGTTGGATTTTTTTGAACGCAGGGCTCATAACAACATTGGCTACCCAATAAAAAATACCGTTTCTCCATTGAGGTATCCACTGATATTTCTGTATTGGCTTTCGAGTTAGCCTTCGGGTACATTTCTCGCCTTCCCGACCAGGCTTCTCCACCCGACTGCATCCCAATAGAGTAAGCAATTTGGAACGACAGCATATACTGTTGACTTACTATGGGAGAAAGTTAAGTAGGACGTAGGACATCAAGTAGTGTACATAGAACAAGATTGTATAAGCAGGAATAACAATAGATATTACCCAGGAGGCCAGGAAGCTATTATAAGATATGCTTTGCCACCTCATCGTAGGTTATAAGTCTGCCTTTACCAACAGCAACATCAAAGTTTGGGTAATGTCAATAAGTCTATACCACTGCTTTGCCACGAAAGAAAATTTTATTAATGTTCATAAATGTACCTACTTTATAGTAAAATAATGAGCAAAATGTTTTTTAGTTTAGTTTCTAGAGAAGGAAGATCTGAACCGGTGAACCGAAGTCAAATGAAAATTAAAGTTGGTACCTGTAATTGCGGCTTGTTACAGATCGGGATCGGATAGTTACACATGCATAACAGGTATTTTATATTAAATTGTTTGTAATATGTAATATGCACGCTGTCCAAACGATAAGGCCATTAGACCCTCTCTAAAAAACCTCGAATGAATTCACATCAAGGAGACAACAACACCAGTAACGTACAGTACATATCACAACAGTAGACAAATTACTGAAACGCTGTGATGACAACAATCATCACATGATAAACATTTAATTCCCTGGATAAATCTTCTATACATTCACATCGACCTTTCTTTGTACACAGTATATGAGAATGCCAAGTTGGCATAATCTGAGCTGACAGATGGGATATTGACAGAGCGAAAGAGGGGAAGGAGAGGGGGGCCGGGTAGGGGGGGGGGGGTGCAGACGACGAAGCTCCGGAAGAAAGAAGAGGAGGTACATCATCCTCCACTTTCACTCCTTTCCTTTTTCCATTCTACCTTTGATAGAAATATATTTGCTCTAGGTGGAAAAAGAGCTAGTTCATAGATAAAGTCACTCATCCAGTCAACCCAAAGAAGTCATTGATTTATTGCTGGGAACTTCAAGCATATTAGATGCAGAGGTAGGGGAGCATTTTAATTTCAAAGATTTCGCTCATAGCGTTTGAGCAGAATAATTTATTGTGTAGCATTAATATAATTAAGTTTGAAATCTAATGTTACCTTAATTTCCTGGCTTCTAATTAGTGTTACCTTCTGCGCAAACAAGCTAATTATAGCTATATCTGTCATTCTACTATTGTTACAACAGTTTCTGAGGACTTTTCACAGTTTGTTTGTAATTGCATTCTTAACATTCATCCCAAGTTTCAGAGGCACCCGAATTCATTCATCCACCTTTTCACAATGCTAAAAATATCAACGAGAGACCACATAACAAACGAAGCGATGCTTCAAAAGGCTCTTGGCTTTTTTTACGGATATGAAGGTAATTACCTAATATGACATGTGGCCTTCGCTAACACCAATTGGCCAAAGTTCAGAAAAGCCCTCCTCGGGAGTACCACACCCATCGTTATTTGAAATTCTTTTTTAACATTCGTTAAAATATTCAACAATTGTTTTAGAAATAACTTATATCAAAAATGCTAAAAAAATGCCTTCTGCTTGTCCTGATATTTTTGATAGTTCTACGATTGATGTGCCATGAGATATTTGAATTATACACTAAGGTTTAAGCCCTCGGATTATCTCTTAAGGCGGGGTTTCAGCTCTCATTGCAGAATGCAAAGACATTGACGTGGTAGCAGACATTCAAGACTTAGGCGGGGTTTCCACCGACCTCTCATTGCAGAATGCAAATGATATTGACGGAAATTTGAATTTTTATTTTTATAGAAATCTATTAAAATGTTTGTACTATCCATGACGTCCATACATATCCCATGACGCCATTTTTTAATTTTAGTTTGTTTCTTTGTGATTTTACTCTATGATCATTGATCAATTTTAACTATGACATAGAGAAAAACAAAAATTTCCGTCAATGTCATGTGCATTCTGGAATGTGAGGTCGGTGGAAACCCCGCCTGAGTCTTGAATGTCTGCTACCACGTCAACGTAAGTGAATTCTGCAATGAGAGGTCGGTGGAAACCCCGCCAAAGCATACTCATGACCATATATCTATGGCCTCAAACAAGGAACACTTGCAGTGTAGAGCGCAAGAGAAGAAGAGGACCACGTAGAGAGAGATACTGTCATAATTTGGTCATTAAAATGTTGCCTTTACTGGTTTTCGCTTCAATACAAAGATTTAACAGAAAATCTCTTCGAATTTGAGAAAATAATGACGAGTTTTTCTTAAGAGGGTGGGAACCAATTTACGGAAATTCAGTCATCAACGCAAGAAACGGAAGCTGGAGAATTGAAAGCCCGCCATTTCGTCTTTTCAGACATATCGTGGGTGCATTTCGCCAATCTCTCGTGGATTATTTTCATTCTCAAGATTTTCTCACCGACTGGCTCAATCCTACAAGTATTTTAAGTTAATTTTCAAAAAATCTTGCCTTAAATGGCACTCCAATTCTAAAGCAGTAGTTTATGTCAAGTTATGGAGGTTTTTGAAGGATCGAAACGTAAGATTATCGTAATGATATACCGAACTATGTCGAATTATTGTATAGGGTGGCCAAATATCTCTTTTAAAGAGTATTTATACTCTTTTGTGTTCCAAATTCAATATAGGAACTCTTTCTTTTTGTGCTTTTGATGGAAATAAACTCTTTTCTAAATCAGATCCTGCTCTTTTACAGAATTTTGCTAGAGGAAGTGCACTCTTCAGCTAAATACAAGTGGCTTAGATCGGAAAAAAATACACAATGTAGAATTTAAGAATAGTTTTATTATTCAAGTACCTAGCTATTGCTTCACTCAACGTTTGTTAACAATTTGTGGAAATGTTATGGGACGGGTTATGCGAATAAATAATCTTGTTATCCTACGATTTTTTAGTGAAGAAAGAGGTGTGCTACCCTATTACATCAATCAGTGACTTAAAGAGGAGAGGGTGACACACCACGCCCCCCCCCCTCTCCGCTTGGCTCCTAAATATGGATGTATATATACTCTTTTTTGGTTTTGCAAATTTGGCCACCCTACTACTGTAGACTCGTTCCCATACTTGGTAAAGTCGAGCTAACCCCGGTTACAATGTCAATGGTGAGTTGCTCATGGTCAATTGTAATCGCAGTCGGTTGACACCGATGGGTGAACCAGCAATGGCTAGAAATTCATTCGGAAACAATACCAATCAAACTAGTCTGTCAGTCAGTTGCTGCGGTACCTCCGCGATGCAACCTTAGAAGTGTGCGTAGTGCCACTGAAGATGTCGACCGCAGTTGTTGACGAAACGTTTGGAAGCCTACTTTCAAATCGACCACGGCCTATTAGCCCGTATTGTTCTGTCCCCTTATTAGACTCCGTTAGCCTTCGTTATTATAATACCAATAATGTCTGGAAACCGATGGGGTCGTTGACAGGGCAAGGTTTACACACTACAAGTAGGCCATAAAAAGCCCATCAATAACAATAAAGCTTGAATTAACCAAGTACGAGTACGAGTCTTCCCTTAGATATTTACAACTGATCACTCTTTGTCTCACTCAGCGACAATTTCAATTCCGGAAAATGGAAGATCAGTTGAGTTTAAGATTTTCATTTATTGGATTGAAAACTGAACGGAAATAAATAAATGGAAAATGAAGAGAAATTTTCGTATTAAATAGAACCAATAAACAAAGGAAATTCAGATTCAACAAAAATGTCACAGAGCACAAAGTCGCAGCTTAAAACATGAAACAAAGCTATTTTGTGACTTTTACTAAAACTAACATTAAAGGAAGTACAAACGGAAGTCTTGGAAAAAATTTTACAATACATATTTTCCTTTCCATCATCGTGAAAATGTTTTAAAACTTATGAGACTTATTTTCACACAATAACAGTTTTCTGTGTGGCTGTGTTTTCAAATCACTGTTTTAATACAATAAATAAAATGAATAGATCAAGCTATGAAGGTATTCACGTTTTTACATATATAAAATCAGGTAAAATAGTAACTTAGAAAATAAAATAGAAAGTAAAAACAATATATTTATTTGTTTATTTCTAATTTAGCAATTAACGGAATTTAACACTTTAGTGAATGTCCTTTATAAAATGTAACCTTCAGTAGTTTCCTACATTTTTGACCACACACGAAAAGCTAGCGGGTAATTACCCAGTGAAAAATCGTTAAAAATGCAAATGCCAAAGAAAAGTTATTTGCTTCAAAAGAGCCACATGCCGCATGAAGTTTTTAATTAATAAGTCTGGGAAGGAAAAATTTAAATCGTGGAGAAGGGTAAACAAACATAAAAACGGAAGGGTTCGCTTGTTTGTTTTAAAGAGACTGGGAAGGTTTTATGTGTGGGGGCTTGCTTTAATCGACTGAAAGCGCAAAAGAGTGCGAATCCTCGTATTCACCATCCAGACTCGACACAAAAACTCTATTATTTTTCCCTAAAAATTCGCGGAGCGATTACTTCTAATAAAAAGAATTTGCATGGTTTCGTAGTTATCAAGAAATTAACACCACATTTCACTACAATACATAGAAGGAACCTTAGCTAAGTTCCGTTCATTACATGCCATGGCAACGGTGGAACAATGGAAAATGTACACTATTATGGATGTGTAAATTTGCTATACTGCAGTTATTAAGTAAAAGAAAAAAGAAAATTTGCAAAGCAAGAAAGAGGGGAAGAAGACTACACAAAACCACTGGAAGGACGAACCTCGAAACCGACCTCCGCGAGTTGGGAGTCCGTAGATGGTGGAGCGACGTGCAAAATCGAGATGGCTCAAGGAATGCTGTTGAGGAGGCCAAAGCCCATAAAGGGCTGTGGAGCCAGAAAAAGAAGTAATTACTCGTACTAAGTTGAAGCCGTTCCATAGCTCTCCCGCATTACATTTTTGGGGCCCCACTGTCTCATCCGACAAATATGAGGAAGACTTGATTGTATAGGTTCAAAGAAAATAATGGAAGATCTGAAATTATATTTCTCCTACGCCTATACCGACTGAGTTTACATTTTGTTCGCACATTTTAATAAATTCTACATCTTCCCAAATTTTCAACGTAATTTCTATTCACCCTCATAAGTTGTAGCCATCGTTTTAAAATAATTCCATTTGACATAAAAATTGTAAAAGACAATAGATTTTTGTCTAATACAAGAGCGAGAGAAAATGTTTTACAGGGAAAACACTAAAAACTGAGCGGTGTTTCTCAGAACAAAGAAACGGCGGCGTAATTTCCCGAATTGCCGCCTGAATGGTAACGTCAACATTCAAAAGAAGCAAAATAAAAATAGAGGGCAATTTGCTCACGGACATAATAGTCGATGGGAAGTAAAGTAGGGTAAAATCTCATCTCTCTGGTAGTCAGCAAAATCATAAAAAAGTAAGCATCGTCTACTGCTGAACGATTCATCCCGCACCAACTCACTGCTTTGCCATTCAATTGACTGCTCAAGAGTGTTCAGCCAAACAAATTTATAAGACAGATATGGTGTATCTAGCACATATCAATCTGATTCAGTTAATCCTTATTAATATTCTTCTTCTTTCAATGTCCCTTTTATCAAAGATTGGCGATCATCATAGCAATTTGGACATTGGAGAATGCTGCGAATCAGCAGGAATTCTCAATAGTCACACAATCAAGTGGTTTACTGATGGCTCTAGGCTAGGAAGTACAAAACCAAGAACAAGCCTTGGCGTCTTTGGTCCTGGGGTTAAATATCTGGAGTCTCTTGGGGAGACAACTATATAGTCTAGCAGATTCTGTAATGAAGGTGCGGAGGACCTGCGATGCGATGCCATGCAATCACACGAAGAAGAGCAGCATGCTCGGGAAGCTTGCAGTTACATGTAAAAGCCCTACCGCTTCTGAATCCCCTCAAGATCCTGGCTCTCCTGAGGGAGATAGGCCTCGAGAAAGTGATGTAGATACTTTGTTGTACAGGGCACAATAAGCCAATAGGCTTAAGTGCACACAGGTAACACCTGTACCCCAATTTAAAAAAAAAAAATTGCCCTGTATATATAATATAGAGAATACCAAAAAACCTGTCAGAATGTGCAAAACACTTGCAGGTCTGATAGGAGATGGCAAGTTTGTGATGCGGTTGTTAATTGGCTACGCTACGATACCCTGACTATAGCGAAGCAAAAGTGGGACTTAGTTCAGGGGCTGACACAGCTACCTGAGCTAAGGAAAAATGTTACCCAAGGGACACAATATGATACCTCAGGTTATGATATGAGGCAAACTGGCTTACAATAAACCAAAGACTTTAGTATAATGAGTAATAGCTCTGACCTGTAAGAGAAGAAAATCAACAAGACGTTTATAATAAACGATCAAACTTCGTTGAACCCACACCATAAGTCCACGATGTTAAAACTACCTAAATCGTACTGTAATTTACTGTAATTCGAATGTTGCTGAGACAAAAAACTTCATTTAAATGATTTTATTTTAAAACCTGCGATATTCCAATTTCAGTAAAGCGCGTGAAAAATAATGCTGGATACATTTAAAGTAAATGGAAAAGGTTCACCGGATAATATATTTGAAGTTGCGAGAGACAATGAGAGAGATAGGTACGTACAAAGGTTATATTATACGCACCTAACACATAACAAAAGCCGTTTATCAGGATATTGTGCTGAGTACGGAAAACGTATTCAAAGGCATCAAAAACAGTTACAAACTAAAAGTGATAAGCTGAGTTTATGCTGGTATGGAAAGAAATTTTGCACACTGCAGGTGATAATTATAAAGTTTACATGTGAAATTGTGTAAAATTTGCGAACAAATTTTCGGAAACTGTTGACGATATACACATATACAAGTATACTGTATATCAAACGGTCACCACACAGAAAAAGAGCTAAAAACCATCAATTGAGATCTTATCTATCTAGGTATATTATCGTAGTTTTTGTTTTCGTAATTTTGCATTAAGAGTGTACGTCCCATAGGAAATACAATAGGTACCAAAAAATCCGTGGTATTATTATATTGTACATACCGTACATATTATAGGATATAACTTCTTATTTTTTAGCATAAGCATACATTAATAAAATCTAAAAAAAACTCAGTGTTACGTTAGTTTCATTTAAAAAATAGATCATAATATGTACCTATATAGGCCTATGTATATTATATTTAAATATACTATGAAACATAAAATTTTTAAAAGTAATAACCAACAATCTCTTGACAGAAAATCATGGAAGTTTTGGCGCGTATATTTGTTTCAGAAAACACTTTTACTTACGTCACTTCTGGTTTTATAAAAATGTAAACAAAGGATTAATTAAAGTGACACGTTGTTCAAGATAAAAATGCTCCTTTATTAAAATTCAAGAACAGTACGTTCCTATCACTTACCACTTAGTCGCAATTAATTTATATATTATTTATTTAAATATTTACAACTTTACAATAAGTCCCAATTATGAGGGAAACTTTCTTTAACTTGCGTTGACTCTAATATAGCACTTTTCTTTCTTTAAATATATAAATATAACTTAATACAAATATATTGTATTTTATATAAATTATATATATATATACGGTATATATTAAATTATTTTATTTAAATATTGATAATATATTTTAAACATAAATCATGGCGTAGGTTACCAAGCATACAGTACAATACGTTGATAGGCAAATAACCTCCAAAATTGCCCTCATTAATCATATGAGAGCCTCTCCAACTTATCCGCAAACTCGACCCATATAGCGTACGGTATAGCAACTCCTTTCCCACAGCCGTTGCGTTAACCGGTACAAACTACAAAATAAACCACCATAGACACATCGAAATTAAACTAATTCACTTCAAAGCAGACCATATATTTTAGACTGTATGTGTACAACTGTAACTGCAAAGGCTCTCACGGCCGGAGTCGAACGAAGAACAAGTAGAATCCGGGCTGATGGACCGTGGCTCCGTCACTCGCTACGGAGTCACCGAGTTACAACCTTCGAAGTCTACGCAGCGCCATTGAAGATTTCGACCGCAGATGTTGACGAAATGTTTGGAAGTTCACTTTCATTTCGACCACGGCCCATCAGCCCGGATTCTACTGGTTCTTCATGTATGTGTACATATTAGAAAAGTAGTTGTTGCTTTCCAATTTATACGTAGTGTAAGGAATGCTTTGTGATGGTCGAAATTTTCGATTCTGAGATTTCAACGGATTTACACGCGTTTTCAGGTCCCAGAAACCAAAAAAAGTGTTTTTTACGAAATGTCTGTCTGTCGCTCTGTCTGTATTTCTGTCTGTCTGTCTGTCTGTTCATCGTTTTTCGGGCAAACTACTCGGCCGATTTTGGTGAAATTTTGCATATAGGTTCACAAAATTCATACCTCGAGACCATTTATTTTGGGCCAACTCAATTTGGGGGGGGGGGGGGTTGTTTCATTCTCAAAAAACGTCTAAAAAAATTTTTCTCAATAACGGCTCCCAACGATTTCTTTTAAATTCACATATATTGTAGTCGTTATTAAGTTTAACAAAATGCAGGGGGTCACTTGCCCATTGATAGTTTGCTTCTGGGGGTAAAAAAAAATAAAAGTAACTCAATTTTCATGAAAAATGACTAAAAAATGATTTTTCTGCGGAACCTTTCTTTCGATGATTTCTACATTCAGGTATGTTTTAGGTGTTCAATAGGGTAACAAAAACGGACAGGTTGCATTCCCAAAAAAATATTTGCTTCTGTGCAATATATTATGTTTAGAGAAAATAGAAAATTCACGCTCAAGTACATTACGTGCCATGTGTAATTGTTACTACTGTTACAATGTATTGGTCTGTTCGTTACGGAATATGCAATTAAGTTTTAAGGGGTTTTTAATATATTGAGGTGGACCCCCCCCCCCCTCGAGGGATCTGAAATTTAACCATAGGGAAATTATTTCCTGTGCAATTACACATGTCTATATCTACTAATTTATAAATTGGAAAGCATGTTCGAGTAAACTCGGACCGGTTCTTTCACAATAGTATTGAACAATAGTATACCTACCCAGCCAGTACTTGTATACTTAATATTTATGTGCTAAAATGAATGTGCCATTATTTTGTGGAATTTTCTATGTTAGAGTACTAGTTGACACTCAGAGAGTAAGTAGCCTACTTCCTAGGTCCAAGTAATTTTTTCGAATTACAGGTATAAGAAAAAGGTAACGAACACACCTTAGAAAAATAAAGATCTTCTTTCTTTAAATGCCTCCTCTATCGAAGATTGTCAATCATCACGGCCATTTAGAACTTGGAGACTGCTGCTCTGAAAAAGGAAGTCGTGCTTTTGCCAAGCCACTGCTTCAAGTTTTTCAACCAGGATGTTCCTCTTCTGCCGGGAGCCCTCTGTTTTTCTATCTCCCCTTGGATTATTAATTACAAGCAGAAGGCGATATTTTTTGTTCCTCATCAAATGCCCGAAGTTTGTTACTTTTCGTTTCATAGCCATCAGAAGCAACTCGGTTTCTGTACCGTTAGCCTCAGGACTTCAAAGATGCGAACAGAAGTTAAGAATTGATTAACCACTTACTACATGCTCTTTTATATAAGTTTTAATTCCCCCTACGATCCCCGCCCCCTCCGATTTCTATGTCTATGTCGATGTCGATGTCTACATTGTGTTTTTGTTTTTATTTTAGTATTTTAACATTAGATACTGGACGCATTTTATATGTTTTTATTTGTTTAGGTAGGTAACCAACACGTCAAACCGCACACGGGCTATTGTTTTGCTGTGTTTGTATTACTATTGTATTAAATCGTAATTGCAGTTGGTATGAATATAATATGTATAATACATATATGTTCATCGAAGAGCTTCATGACGGCACCATGGATTTCGTCAGGCCCTTTTGCGTTTGCTTTCTTCAGCTGCTTAATGACGTGACTACTTCATCGGTCATAATTTCTGGTCCTACTACAATCAACAATGGTATTAATTACTAAATAAAACTTTAATAAAGATAACTGCTTAGTTTGTTTAGGTCTGAGGATCCCCGTTCTTGAGAACCTATTTGTGTTCAGCATCAATGAAGGTATATGATATCAATTAGGGTCGGGTGGATCCAGGCTGGCCAGAAAATTTTCTTTTAACGTCGAGTCACGAACCTCCACCTTCCGTTTCTTTAGTCTAGTTATCTACCAACTGGACGGCGTCTTACAGAGACTGCATAAAAGCGTTTTGAAAGGGAAGTCCAGATAAACTCAAGGCACTAAAGTTCCTTTCGAGATCTCAAAGATGAGCGGAAATGTTAGAAAGGGTAATTTGAGCAAGAATGACACTCGGGTTTTACGCATTATTCACTGTCTGAAATTAAAAAAAATCCGCAAAGGCAGACACCAGGGTCATCTCAATTTCAAGGCTGTTTTATGACGAGATCGTGATATGAGTTCCACACCCAAAATTCGAAAAATTCTGACCCAAGGTAGAATTAGGAAAATTTCTTTTAGACTATTTCTCTGCGAAAAAAGGTGAAAGAGGTCGGGCTGTCTAACAAGACCTTTTTGTCGATTACGTAAATGGTTTCTTTCCTATCTTTTTTATGTCTGTTGAAATCATTCTTGACCCAACCATGTTTTCCCCTGTTTGAATTGCCACTATTATGGATCTTATTGCTGCTATCGTACAACACATTAAATGTAGTTGATTACGTCTGAATCGTAGTTATTGTTATCTTTGACTTTTTGTAACTTTATCTTGAGACGAACAAATTTTCTTTGATTGCAATCCTTCTTTTAATATCTAGTTTTTTATAACTTTCGTCATTCCAAGTACATTTGTTACAACTCTTTCATAGCCTAGTCCCTTTAGTCTCACAACCTCATTTTGTAGTCTATTACCCTCCTTGCCATTTTACAAGGAGAAATAACATTGAATATGAATTGAACATGAACATCCACAAGCTAGCCGCCTTAACAAAAGCGCATTAACGCGGTTTGCAAGTAATGACATAATAAATTCAATACTAACATGGCTTACGGAGCTGTGTGAAGCCTACAAATTTCTTATCATAGTAAAAATTATTACTATCATCAACGCGTCGTTAAATTATCATACAATTACCGGGGCAAAAAGCCATTTAAGTGTAAAAAATCAAATATTTCATGAATTATCAGTCGTAGAGCTGTCAAAAATATCGGAACAAACAAAAGAAAGTTTTCTAAGCATTTTGATCCACGATCTGTACGTTGTTCTAACAGAGGTTTACCACAATTATTGAAATTTATTTGTACAGTAATGATTGGTGTGGTAGTCCCGAGGAAGGAGTTCACGACTCTATTCAATCTGAAGAACTCTATTTGTAAATAAGTTATTACTTTAATAATTTATTCCTTCAAATTTTCTAAGTTATTACAATTAAATTTACAAATGGAATTTATTTCAATTAAATCGCTCCTTCACCGCATGCCCCTGCCATAACCGATATGTCATTGAGTCACCAGCTTGGCGCCCAAGCCATCGACCAACAGTCGGCCATTAAGGCTATGGTGGAGGAGATACAAATCCGAAATCAAATTAGTTGTCAGCACTTCTCCTACTCGGCCAGTCCAGCCTGGGCTGTCAACAAAATTAACCCGGGCTAAAGAACCAGCCAAATTGTAAATGATTTAAGCGAAGACGGTTAACCATAATAATAAATTCCCGCAACCCTGCAATTGAAGACTAAAATTATATTTTCTGATATGAAGGAGGTTAAGGGACCTGTCATATAATCAGTTAGCATAAGCAAAAAAAAAGGGGGGGGGGGTTGTTTGTTTGTTGACATTTTAAAATTGCAATTATTTTTAAATGGAGCAATGTCGGCCACAGAGTACCTATTGCAATTGCAAAAAATAAAAACAAAAGAATCGCAATAAAACTAAAATGTTAGCAGGAACAGAATCCGTATGAAAATGAAACTGAATTCAACGTTGTTAATGGAGCATAACAGTCGTTTAGCACGATCAATGTCGGGGACCGTACAGTTTTCCTGCTGTGCCCTAAATTGAAAAAAAAGAAAAGTCCTGCGGCTGAGCAGGAGGATACCGAGGGGAAAGGTTTAGGGGTTGAATTTATCACGCGGGCTCATAACGTTGTAAATATGACACGCAATAACAGTAAACATGCAGTCCGTATATCACACCTCCACCAGGCTTCCGTAAGGCCCTCCGCATTTCCTGTATCAGCATTCTAATTCCATAGGCTGCCCCTCCCGTTTTGTAGGTCAGCGAAGTAACACAGGTATCTCCCGATACAGTGGCGGACTGGGCCGCCGGGCAGACGGGGCCGGACGTTCAAAGGAAAAAAATCGTAACATAGGCCCTATTTCAAAATAAAATTTGTGTTAATCACAAGCATTACAGCAGCATCTTGAAAACAGTTGACTTTGTAACCAAAGTCTTTTTGACCTGAGAAAGGGGCCGGGGTATCCCAAAATACCAGGACCGATTTCCAGTCCCAGTCCGCCACTGTCCCGATACCAAAAATATTGTAGTTGCTACGTCGACTAGGCCAAGGAGTGTTTTTGTTTCGTCTTCTAGCTCTATAGCCTTGTTGGGCTTTGGCCTGGTCAACAACACTCCTGTCATCTCGGTTTTGCACGGCGCTCCACCATCTACAGACTCCCAAACCGCCGAGGCCAGTTTCGTAGATTGCTTACAGCTTAGTTCACTCAAATCATTTATATTTACAGCTAGTATACAGGGTGACTGGTCAGACCACTCTTACCTGACAGTTTTCTCGATTATTAAGGAGAATTTCGAAATGGGAAAAATTGGTTTCTAACTCGGGAGCAAAATTTTCTTTGTAAGATTCAGTTTGAGCACAGTATTGGAAATTCGAGTTTCAAACTGACCCTTCCACAGAAAAAATTGATTCGCGATGCATCTGATAATTTTACTTTAGGATAAACGTGGCAATTTTCTCCAAGAACAATATACAGTAACTGACTAGTTCACCGTGTACAATAAAAAGGGCTAAGGTACCGTACCACCATATTATAATAATTTATTATTAGATCAATGTAGAACTTGATATGCTGATTCTGATGCAAGACCTCACAACCAGCACTATACCTGTAATGAATTAGTTAATAAATTTAAAAGGTATTTACTGCTGTACTCTTGTACAACATGCATTGCACGTGCAAAACCCTACGTGAACATTTTAATAATATGCAGAAGCATGGAAAGCTAATATAAATTTCAATGGGAGACAGATATTGGACATGAGAGACGATAGGGCTATTTGACATTACAATAGCTTATTGACTAGGCTACCTGCCTGAATTGATTTAAAATCCCCCGCAAATTGCAGAAAGGGGGAAATTGGACAGGGGTCAGACAATCGTGTCATTAGACTAGCGGAAATGAGCCGACCCGACTGTGGTTCATGTCGGAAGCTGTTCTCTGAACCCACGACCGAATATTCACAGTGTCTAAGCTTCTATTCCATCAGCTGCATGTCAGAACCGCTCATTCTCAACATATTGTTTGATTTTGTATTTTTATATTCATCGATGTAGTTTGTTTCTGGGGAACTAGAATATCGGACAACTGACAACTCTACTGTATGCATTGTTTTATGGCCTATTCTGGCAAAATTCTGTGATTTGGGAATTTTATTGTCAGCCTTCAGCAATACGAGTAAAACAGGCCGTGACCCACTTCGTGACTCCCTTCTTCTGCGTCTGCCAATAGAACAGGTGGATAATATATAAACTGCATGCAGCGCACAGGGTGTAAACCTGTCAAATGTCAGCTTCCCTTCCACTCCTTGCGGTTCTTTGCTTCAGCTGCAGTTGCTCCTACAATTCTGAGGTCTAGGCAGACTTTAGCTTCTACTGTTTCCTGGGCCGTCCTTCTGATCTGATTTATAAACTGATAGTTTCTCGCAGGTTAGAGTATACATCGCAGTAATACGTTCATCCTCCAGGCTGCCTTGAACACAACTCACAAGTGTTGAAGCCGCACAAGCTACTGTTTACGATATTTAAACGAGAAAATGAGTAAATCAGCAGTGACTAACTGGTAATCATCTATACAGGTACAACCTATTCTCCATTCTCCACCACCACTAGTACATATGTCTATCGCATGTGGTCGAAACTTTTAGTTCCTCTTCTGACTCTCTTCGACCATTAACTCGAATGCACGCGCTCGTCATGATTTCATTTTGAGTCTGTGTTGTACATCTGTACAGATCATAGCTTATCACACGTACATGTCCACATGTAAGCTTAAACAGTTTTGCCTCACTTTTACGATATCGGAAAACTTGTAGGGTTTAAGACCGCGATGTGTAACCCAATAGGGGATGTTGAAAGGTGACAGGTGCCCCCGGAGAAGTCATAAATTGTTAAATTCCCCTAATTCACACGTCATAGGGGGATGGATGAGGGATTATGTGAAACGTGTCGGATTCAATAGCTGAAAGCTAAAGTTTTTGAGCAGTGAGTGCATTTCTCTTATAAGAATGACATGGGATGCCAACATACAGCTATGTATTCTTCATCACAATTTAGTGTTAATTCTCATCACATATCACACATACACTAACACTAGTGATGGCTTTAGTCCTGCCCATTTCGGTCGGACCGAACCTGAGACCCGACTGAAAATACACTATATTGGAAATACTAAAAATCCGTGGGACCGACATAAAACATACCTACACATTTGTTTAATGGGAACATAGGGCGTTTGTTGATTTTCCTGTATACTATAATACCAGACAGGAGAAAAAAAAATTCCCTATGAAGTCAACGATTTGGTCGAAGTCACCTTTAATGTAAAAAACAGATTCCACAATACTGTAGTTGTTCATTTTATATTGCGTCGTTAAAGAGGAAATCCTTAATAAAATTAAAAGGGAGAGACAGAGAAACTGCACGCACAAAACCACAATAAAGTCATCACACGCTTGCTGACGGTCTCCCAGAAGCGGAAAGAAGAGAGTGGAAAGTTCTCATGTCGAGGTTTCTCACAGACGGAACTTTTTCACATGACCTTGAAAACCCCACGTGAGGATGAAAACGTACCTTTTACTGAAATGACAGAATATCCTCCCACACATTTGCGGATTTCACCGTCATCACATTTTCTGAGAGCTGAAGAGGTTTGCATTTCCTTGGAGAAAGGAGTAGGTAATTTAGTGGGAAAATGTTGAAGACTGCCTTAAGGTAGTGGAAATTAGATATTGGAATGTATTTTCAGCTGTTCTTGGCGCAGACATATGACCGCCTATAGTAGTGAATAAATTGAGAGAAATTTCTGAAGTCATAAATACCGTACTCCCTATGTAGTATGGTCCCCGCAAGCAGAGAAGGCTACTATAATGGAATACTAGCAAGCACTGTTTAAACTGCTATAGCGGGTATTCCATCAGTCAATTTTACTTCAAAATTGATTTGAGATTTTTGTTTTACTCTATGACATTCTCTGTTTTAATTTCCTTATGTTAAAATTGATCAATGATCATAGAGTAAAATCACGCGTTGCAAACAATAACAAACTAAAATTAAACAATGGCGTCGTCTAGAGATGATAAATAATTTAAATCAATTTCTTGAGAATGAACGAATTATTTCATAGTTTAAATCATAAAATTTCTTGTAGATTATGAACTTAAAAGAAAGACGGCGGGAAAACTTAGAAATTTGGAAAATAATTGAAAACAAAAATGATCAATTGTAACAAGTATGTAGAATGGGGTGTAAAAATAAATAATACAAAATTGATGATTTTCCGTCAATGACAAAATCAAATTTGAAGTAAAATTGACTGATGGAATAGCCGCCTATAGACTAACAAATATAGTACAAGTAGCTGCAGTCGTAAATCTTCGTTCAGTTTTATTCACTGCACTCTGTATGGGGAGAAAATTTGTTAAATTGTGCATCACTGGGTTTTATCTGGCTAGTGTTCATTTCCTGTTATAAAAACCAGATTGATTTTATAGAGGAGCAATCACCCAGAGGTTGTAAAACTCAAATTGCTTTCCAATAACTTCAATCTGCGGTTGATTAAGCCGATTAAGATATAATCACGAAACCTCAATTCAATTTTTTTTTCTTTCCATCTCCTCATTGAATTTCATCAGTGCTAATATATTTTGAAGTTGCTAATAATGAAAGAAATAGAAAAAATAATACGATAAGAGTCTCTTCAAATTTTTGATAGGAAATGGTCCACACGACAATAAATGCTATAATGGTTATTGAAAGTAAAATGAAGCATTGTTAGTAAAGAACATGCCTACTAGCAAAAATTAAACTAACTTTTTAACAATTTAACAAAGGGTTGGACTTACATTGCCTGTTGTGTTAATATAGTCTTTAGAGGCATGCCCCTCATTGTCATCGAACAATTAGGGCATATCCCATTGTCAGGGGAAGGGGGCAGCGTTTCGAGAGTAGGTGCTATTCCTATCACCAGGTTAAGTTCTGAGAAGGACTGATGGTTTCTGGCTGATTGGCACATTGCTCTTGTATTCTCCTAATTTTGATTAATAAGTATATCCGATCCTACCGTTCTCCCGATTGAAATGTAAGCTCTCTAACCACTAAACCACCGTCCTCCCCCCTTTCCCCTGACAATGGGCTCCATCCTAATTGTTCGATGACTATGGAGCCCATGCCTCTAATGACTATTAACACAACAGGAAATGCAAGTCCAACTAACCCTTCGTTAAATATTATTACACCATTGCCACTAACCTTTACCAATAGCTTTTTAACACTACTCTAGAATATATTCCATTCATTACAATGTCCCTAATGATTTAATCCGAATCACATCGGGGTCTGAACCACCGCACAGCCTTTTACAAAAAACTCCCTGGAAGACTCTCAAAAAATACAGTTCATTCTTCATGGCCTCAAGTAATCATGCTTAAGAATTAAAATTAAACCTTCTACAAACACACCGCGGGGCAAGTTAGCAGTCGGAGTTTTCTATTAAAGAAAAAGAAGGAAAGGTTTATGAAGAGGAACTAGCAGTATTAAGAGTTATTTTTTCAAGTGGAGAACAACATGGTTCCATGGCAATGCCGTCTCTTTTACAACCTCTCTTGAGGGTTGAGACTCCTCATCTTATTTTATTTTCCCATTGAAAGATATCAGGTTTTCTTTAATACGCCCAACCTCTCCCTCGAGTCTCGTCTCTTTCTCAGAATATCCCAGCGTGATCATATGGGATCGACACGGGGACACATGACAGGAATAAGTTTGGAATACTTGCAGAAAATATGCATGTTCTCCATTGATTTCATGAGACTTATAAGCTCAGCAATATACGTTATACCACACAACAACGAGCCAACAATAATAAGTAAACCATTAACGGCCTTTGATGGCATAGTGGTAGCTTGTTAGTACCTGTGCGAGTGCTAGTCTCTACACATCATGCGATCGGTGACCTGTCGTAACTCAACACAGCTGTATTACCTATACAGAGGCGACCGAAGAGGTTATTCATATACATTCATTGAATTGTTTGTATGCGAATAATCTTTAAAAAAAAAAATAATAATAATATGCTATTAAAATGTCATGTATTATGTGACGAATCAGTAGAATCCGGGATGATGGGCCGTGGTCGTTCTGAAACAATTGCTCCTGCGTCTCCAGGATGCAATCTTAGTCTACGCAGTTCCTCTGAAACGTTTGGAAGTACACTTTCAGAGTAAACACTGCCTATCATTCCGGATTCTACTGATGATTCGTCACATAACTCAGCCGTGCTGAAAGCCTTTGTAATTATATTGTCATGTATTATACCGTACTGAATGTGTACACATTTTGAATGTCTAAGTAACAAAGTTAATATACGAAAACTAATAGAAAACGCTTCTTCCCCAGAAGATTTCTCCCATCATCCCATCAAATTTACAGAAAGTGGAATCCACAGTATTATAAACATACGGGAAATAACCCCGCGTGAAAAAATACATATTATGCACTTTCGACGCACAAAGTTCATGCCCCTACGAGGTCTTAGTAAGTAAATGTGGGTTTAAGTATATTGTGTCAAGCAAAGAAGACAGACAGCAACATGCATATACGCGGCAGATCTGTCGAGCTGAGGATGTGCAGAAAGTCAGATTCTACTGTAGCAGATTTTTCTCTGTTGAACACCACCTCCCAAAATACCTGCTGCAGATCTGTTGGCGTAGAATCTTACGTAATTTTTTTTTAAACTATTAAGTTATCAGTCTACATTTTTCCATCCCAAACACCGTTTCTACCACCAAATTGTTTGAGTAAAGTTTTGCTAAACGGTTGCATCATTTGCAAGTTAAATAAATCGAAGTACTAATGTGACAATATTTTCCTAAATTTTTATATTTTGTGGCAGGAAAAAATGGGAAATTTCAGCGCTGACGAGAGGTGTGATGCGTACGGGGGAGGGAGGAGGGGGCGCCACTTTGAGTCCAATAAAACCAATAACACGATTTTCCACGTCACTGTCCTCCGGCTCTTTGACTTTACCCCTATGCAGGGGAGGCCGCACGTTTTATAATTGCCCTCATTCATCCTACATGGTACCCTACAAATAGGCTAGTATTTCATAAATATTATTCAATACAAAAAAAAATATTTTTAAAAACATGTTGAGGAGCCAACAAATTACAAGAATAACGGAGAGTAAGCCGGCTATTCCACTTGTAATTGATGCGATTTTTGTTTTACTGTATGTTATTGTCCATTTTAACTTCCCCATGTTAAAATTGATCAATGATCATAGAGTAAAATCACGCTTTGCAAACAATAACAAACTTATTTTTATTTATTTTTTATTTTTAAAGGTTAAATCGCATATACAAACGATTCAATGAATGTATCCGATTAACCACTTCAATCGCCTCCCTATGTCACCTAATAGGTACTTGTCTCGAGTTGCGACACGTCTCCGACCGCAAGGTGTGTAGACAGGCCCGGGCCTAGGGGGTGGCGAGGTGGGCCTGCCAACGGCGCAGCCCCAAGGGGCGCAAAACTGACCCCTGGAAACATTCCATTTTCCTATGGGTATGAAGCGCTCTCAGAAAAAAAAACTCTAAGAGTATAAGGAAGACTGGAAATAATGTAATAAGTTAATGCGGAAAAGTAACTGAAAAGGCGCAAAAATTTTCTTCTGACAATCTTCGATAGAAGAGGCATTAAAAGAAGAAGACTATATTAATATATTGGAAGGCGCAAATTCTTCACCTTGCCACCAGCGGAAAAGTACCTCGGCCCGGCACTGTGTGTAGATACTAGCACGTACTAGCACGCTACAACCTTGCCACCGAAGTGGCGTCGTCTGGAAATGATTGTAATTAATTTCTTAAGAACGAATGAATTTTTCATAATTTAAATCATAACATTTCTTGTTGATTATAAAATTAAAGGAAAGGCGGCGGTCAAACTTACAAAATTGGAAAAATTTGAAAACAAAAATCGTGAAGACAAGTGGAATGAGGTGTCAAAATATAAATGCAACCTTGATGATATTTCCGTCAATGACATTTTAAAAATTGAAGAGAAACTAACAAGTGGAATAGCCACCTTAATAACAAATTCTTTCCTCTCCTTTAGAATACTACAAGTACTATCACGAAATCATCATTTAGAAATCTTGAAAATAACTAGAAAATCGCAGCTAACATTTTCCTTTCGGTATTTCAAATGAAAAGAACTTGGACTGTAAAGATCAGGGGACAATCAATCAGTAGTCATTTGTGGGAAGACAAGTCGTCAGCAAGTTTTTACAACTTTCATTGGAGACCGAAAACTTTTGTACCCAATGATTTTGTTGGATGATGTGTGATTGTAGACAATGTACAGAAAAACAAATTTTCTGACAGCGTTTATAATATTATAACATTTTTCTTTCGTCTTCTTCTTGAGTTTCAATCTATCGATTCGTTTACAGCGAAAATTCCCTTCTCCACTTTTGTTTATCTTGTGTGGTTCTTTTTAGTGCAAGGTAGGTGTCGCATCCTGGGTCCTTCTTGATATCATCCAGGTACTCCTTCCTCCATCGATTCCTGGATTATTGCCGTCAACCATACCCTCAAAGATGGTCTTGAGGAGTCCTTCATGTCTCAGAATATGCCCCAACCATTTGGCTCTTCTCATGGCCAGCGTTAATAAATCCTTTTTCTTTTATTCTAAGGAGCACGCCTTTGTTGGTTATTTGGTCATTCTTCTTTCGTACGGTAGAGTCGTAGACAATATAACCGAGTATTTGTTTCACGGAAGAAGTTGTTTGGCAGCCAAAGCCTACTATTATTAAAATATATCCGATAGGTACTGTATACATGACATAATTTACTGCCGGACCTAATATCTCATTTAATACAAGAGATGGCTCGTAGCCTATATTACTGTAATAACGTAAGTGGGAGTCTGATCCATGGTTACTTTCTGAGATTTAAATATAATAAGATAAAATCAAATACACAAATTTTAAATTGATTGAGCGGCAATATCACAGTAACATATAATTAAAATTTACAACCGGGTTTAAAACAGGTACAAACTAACGATTTTGTATATTTTGTATTTTTTTAAATAGGGTTAATCGGATAAAAACAATTTAATGAATGTGTCCAATTGACCTTTGCAGTCACCTCAGTGAGTAAATTGTTGTAATACTTGTGCTGAGTAACGACACGTCTCACACGGCGCGTAGAGCCTAGCACAAGTATAGGCACGCTACCACCTTGCCACAGAAGTTTATACTACTTTAATAATATAATGTAGAATCTTGTAGCTTTACCTCGGTTTCGGTAGCATGGCGGTAGCGATCTGGTACTTGTAATTGCATATTGTGGTGGTACTGCATTGACTGGTTTTAACAGTGTTGCTTGGTTAGTAGTAAAAAGTGCAACCCGCATATAGACATTGGCAAAACCTGAAAACAGTTTTGGGGTTATCCATACCTACGAATATGACTATACGGATACTTTTTTATTAAATAAATAAATAAATAAAAATAAAATAAATAAAAAATAAAAATGTATTCCTCCAAAACATTTGTTTCTAACTTATATTTATTTGCATTTTGGTACGGTACCTAAAACAAGATTGAAACTTATTTTATTTTATCTTTTATATAGGCCTAGATATAGATTATATCTAGTGCAAATTTTAATTTTAAATCTCAGTGTGAAAACCCTACAAGAAAAAAAAGCCACGCATATCCCAATGATATTCGAAGACATTTTGTTGGCAGTGCTAAATGTGAATAAAAAAAAAGATGAATTTGGATAAATTACATAATTCATGATATTAATCAAAAAGTCGACATCAAAGGAATACTGGAAAAGGAGAAGGTAGGTATCCTAGTTAACGAACAAAACTAACGTAAATGTCAAAACCAAGTTTCTCGACGTTTTCTCAAGAGAAAATTCCCTTTGTCAGTAGTCATGTCCTGAACTATGTGTTCCATTCATCCCATGTGGACTGCTACCTCCTAAGGGTTTCTTGGAGAAAGGTCACTCAGAAAGGTCTAACCCTGCTGGCTGCAAGGTTTGAATTAATTAAGGGCTTGTTGAATTGATGGGACAAGAGACTTTGAACATTGGCTACTTGTAGACGTCCAGCATAAATGATGTATTCTTTGACTTAGGTGTAAAGGAGGAAAAGGTATTTGTTTGTTTTGTTTTCCAACGCCTGCTTTCAGCATTTCTGCTGTAAGCAACCCTGTCAGCCTGGCGGGGGGAATGAGTCGGTTTATTACCTTGAGGCACCCTAAGGGCAGACTCCTTCACCTCGGCGAGAAAGGGGGTGGACCTCCTGATTATAATGGATTCCGAACCACTTGGGGAACACAGTAAAGTCACACGATTAATGCGGAGGTGGCCAGGACTCGACACGCACTCAGACTGACTGGTATAGTCGCAGCACGTTATCATGTCCCACCATGTTCCCCTGCCAGCGCTGTGCTCACTTCCAAATATGTCGCAGTTTGGAACAGGCTCTGTTCTGGTGTATTCAACTTGGTATGGCCGTTGGCAGGAAGAGATATGATGCTAGCATCGGATGGATTCTACCTTGTTGAAAGCTAGCACCTTGTTTTTAAGAGCAGAGTACGGAAAAAAATCAAAAGTGACGGTAGTAGGTAGATAGATGCGAAATTTTGTATTGGTCAGCATTCAGTCTTCATCTTTTGAGTATGTGTCACTCGATCGTATAATAATTATAAATCATGTAAAATAATTACTGGCCGCAAAATTTTATTAACTAGGCTACCCCAATAATACGCATCCAAACTTATAAAATAATGAATAAGCTGAAACTTGTTAGGAGTGTAAAGACTAAGAAGGCAAATGAATGGAAAGGTTTCTTAAGATAATGGTGTTCAGACATGAAGTATACATTAAAAAAGGTTGCGTGTTAGATAAAACCAGCTTAAAAAGCAATTAGATGTCAGCAATATCGGTGGAGCAGCACTTGTAGTTGAATTTGCTGAAAGTAAAAAGCCCCTAAAAGTTTTATTTTCTCCATGTAAGAAACTAGCGGGGTCAACATTGATTTATCATCCTTGTCAATCACCCCTTTCTCTTAGGTTTTTCGACTTTCACCCTTCCTCTTAGCTGATATTGTCTTCCCCCCGGCATCGCTCACCTCATCACACTTGCTTTGCATTTTACGTTCCCTCGCCATCCCCCTGCTTAACACGAGACTTCACTTTTCTTTTTCCAGCTTAGAGCATTGTTTCCCAATAATGGAAATTTTCAGGATTATTTTCGAAGATTTCTCTAAGACATTTAAATTGGAAACGGCTACTTTGACAAATAGTTGGAAAATTTTTGGGTGGGTTGCAACAAGATTGTTAAGAGTTTTCATTGGCAGCCCGAAATTGAATACTTCTTATTTTTTATCTAACTGACTAAGCAAGTCATTAAAATATTTGGTTCATGTAAGTTGCAGAAAACTACTTTATGCATAATATAATAGGGTATTATTAATTTTAGTTTTTTTTAGCTTTTTCATGATATCAATTTTACGTGAAATTTTAGCCCTCAAGCGGTGCAAAAATCAACACCAATGAGCCAAATCCTTAATATCTTGCTTTGTTAACTAAATAAATAACATGAAGTTTGTAAAAACAACCGATTTTAGGGTACGGTACCTATTTCCTACGGGACGTAGACTACGCTCTGATCTACATAGTTAGGAATTTTATTTTATGACTCATATTTTAGAAATATTTCCAAAGCCTCTGCTGTCGATGGCCGTAGTGAACACTTCAAAATTGAGTTCGTTGGGGCATTAACCTGACTTGTTCCCTACTTATTAAGGCACAAACTGTCCGCAATCGCTATAATTCTTGGCTTACCAAAATGAAATATTCTATGAGTAAAAAACTATACATTTTATTTTTATTTGGAATGGTTGCGGCATTAAAATTGGACTAAAAAAGTTAACAAAAAAACGCTGAAAATAGAATGCATTATTTTGAGCAGAAGGAAAAGCTTCTCGCGTAAAAGTAATTTTCCGCATTTTTTCATTTATTTGAGCGGTTTTGAAATTAAAAATAAAAATTAGGAAAACGCTTCATTTCTTGTGTATGTCTACGTCAAATCGTTTTATATGAATCCACAGTTTCATTAAAAATCCCATGGCCGGAGAAGATCACTCGGATTAAAAATAACTCGCTCTCTATATAAAAGAGGGAAATCTAGAAAAATAAGGGAATAAAATATGTCAGCTGTATAATACCAAAGCTGAGGGTTAGGGCCCGTAATCCTTCTCATCACGGATTTTCTTTATACAAAAATCTCAGAAAACTCTTTCATGTTGACCAGTAATTTGTTAACTCCTAGGGATAATTTATAGGCTGGTGTAGTCGCAGTCACGACTGAAGTCTGACATTTTAAAGCAATAAACTAATAATAAGGTGGGAATTAAATGAACAGAGCCATTACTTTTATGAGTTACTTTTAAATATGTAAAACAAAATGAGTTATTATTGTAATTACTAATATTATTTTTAATTTTTATTATATGGTAAAAATGAAATTTGAAACAATGTAATTTTTTCAGTAAATTTTAATTTAAACGTACCTCAAACAACTGCACGTCTGCACAAGGTCTGTTAGGGCCTAGGGCCTAGGCAAGCTCGATCGTCTATGAAGAAGTTGATTGATTATAAGGTGTTTACGCTAACGCTTACGCCGCCACTCTACTACCCATATAGGGTTCGGGCGACAACATTTTCCCATGCAGCAGTGTCCTGGGCGCCTCCATCCTCGTATTCCCAGCTGCCTGAGATCTGCGCTCACCCCATCCTCGTATTCTCAGCTGCTTGAGATCTACGCTCACTCCATCCTCGTATTCCCAGCTGCCTGAGATCTACGCTCACTCCATCCTCGTATTCCCAGCTGCCTGAGATCTACGCTCACTCCATCCTCGTCCCATCGCAGTCAGTCTCGGCCTTCCCAGACTGCGGCGTCCTTCTGGCTTTTGTGTCCAAACCGTCTTTGCCACTCTACTGTCCAGCATCATTTCCAGGTCCACCGATGCCTACTTCTTTTGTATTCCGCTACTATGGTTACTTCATCATATAACTATACTATATAATTATAAGGTGCAGTAGACACAAATTCTGTATGAATAAATCAAAACGGCATGTGACAATTAATATTTTAAATTCTATTTGCATTACTTTTGTGAATAGATCATGTTAGTATGCAAGAATTCGAGGTAGTGTATACAAAGTGCAGATGGGATCAGGGTTAATGAGGTTTATTTCCCTTACATAATTAATAGGGGACTGATGAAGCACCTGTTACACACCATTATTTCCCTCCCTAGTAAATACAGTCATGTTCATTGCTTTGAAATTTGAACAATTTCTGTGTAATTAGGTGCATGTGGGTAACTTGGGAAATGCTGTTGTTCAACTTACGGCGTATACTGTATAGTACTTGTTGGAAGTTACTCGTTTGGTTACTCAAGTCCCTGGCAGGCAGTGTACGAGAGTACTCAATAATGCTATTAATAACTAAAGCCCTATGAAAATCGGCTTTATAAATACATTGTACCTCATAATGACGGTACGCGAGATAGATAGGTGCAGTATTTAAAGCCACAGACAAATAATGGGCAACAGAGGCGTAAAATTTCAGAATGATGGCGGGGGCAAAACTAAGTTGACCTTATGACGTCATCAGGCTTTTCGTAAGGATTAGGAAAAATTTAATGTATAAGTGCAAAATAGTAGGGATTTAAATAAATAAATAAATATTGACTTTTTGTTCTATTACTAAGCCAATCTAGCGGAGTTAGGGATATAAAGCCCTTTCTTACACTCAACTAGGAAGGCCCGGGACCACCTGCTTTACATCCCCTCCGAAGCATGACCAGAAAATGTAGGAAGTGTAGGACTCGAACCAACAACCTTAACAACCTTTCAGGTGAAAGTCAGAGTCCATACCACTACTCTACATGTTCTGACATGATTTACGCATTTTAATAGTAGTAAAGTACAGCTGTAGATTTTACAAAGCTAATAAAGGAATGCTTATATTCATATTGCTGCAAAGGGGCCCGGGGGTCTCTATGAACCACGTCTTACAATGCTCGAGGTGGGGGGAAAGCCCCCCAAAAGGAGCTGGGGGGGGGGGGGGTAAGATGGACCCCCGCCTACTTTACGCCCCTGATGGGCAACACAGTGTGAGGAAATAAATAGGAAGTATATAATTTTTTTGTAAATTTTAAAATAGAATATTAGAATATAGAATGAGGGCTCGATCATTAGCAGCAACAGGCTCCGAGATACAATCTTATAAGTTTGCGCGATGCCAATTTTCGACGAAACGTTTGAAATTGTATTTATAATAATAATAATAATACGTGTATTTATCAACAAACAAAAAAAAACATTTCAATTTTTACTAAAACCGGTGCCACAAAGCCAAAAAGGCGCGTTGGGATCACCACACTTCCAAATCACCCTCAGCCCATCAGCCCGGATTCTACAATTCTGACTCCGGTCGTGACAGTAATATTATATTAATTTTGACAACCCTGTGCATTGACAGCACTTAAAGTTACCTTCTTAATATCAGCTTAGGGAATATCCTACTATATAGGCTTAGCAAGAAAAGTCGACAAACTTGAAGGAAAACAGCTGATAATCATGTTGCCGATGCCATTAATTTGCATGGAAAGGTCGGCGGAGGAAAGAGCGAAAGAAGCAACATTACTGTAATATTCGGTGAAAGTAATGAAATGAATTTTAATAAAACATAATTAAAAAGGATACCTAGCTGTAAAGGCAAAAAATGCAGGATGGAAGGGGGAATTGACAGCTTTGGCTCTTCTCTTCCATCCTTATAACGAACGCGTAGTTCATTAGCGTTTGAAAATATGAATAAAATTTTAACTATCAACTTAATACAATGCTGTAATGGAGCATTTTTGCACAGTATGATTCTTATTGTAAGGTATAGTACTACTGTATATTTATCCACCTACGGAAATATATAGGAGTTGAAGTACAAGGCGTCCAGGTAAGCGAGGCAAAGGAAAATAGGACAAATTACAATGGAGACGAATTCATAATATATACTCGTATATAGGTAAGCGAGAAATAAAAAACAATACTTCCGTGGCAAGGTGGTAGCGTGCTTGTACTTGTAGGAGAATCTATCGTACCTTGCGGTCGGAGACGTGTCGTAACTCGACACAAGTACCTCTTAGGTGACTTACTTACTTACTAGCCAACGCCCACCCTTGGCAGGTTAGCCATTTGGTGACGAGCTGACCCGTGTCTCCTTGCTGTTTCGATAAAAATGTCGTTCACTTGGGCTTCCCCGTTTTCTACCAGGACTGGACATTTGGGTAGATGTTTCATTACATTGTTTGTACGCGATTTAAGAAAATAAGAAGATATACTCAAAAGAGGATAATAAGTTGTTATTATTATAGACTAGCCCTAGACCAGCTGAGACAAATTTGTAAATAACCAGATTCAGATCTGCTAGAAGGGCCACACATCCCAAGCCAAAAAATAAAACAACAAAATTATTTTTGTTACATTTTATATTGTTTTTGTGTATAGAACCGGTAATATGGGGAAGACCCGCACCCAATGAGCTAAAGAGCCGCATTGGCCACACACATTGCTGACCATTGCTGACAATTCATCAGAAGTACATTTTTGCTTTCCACTTTATACGTAGTATAAGGAAAGCTTTGTGATGGTCGAAATTTTCGATTCCGAGATTTCAACGGATTTACACGTTTTGAGGTCCCAGGAACCCAAAAAAGTGGTTTTTACAAAATGTCTGTCTGTCGGTCGGTCTGTCGGTCTGTCGGTCGGTCTGTCTGTTCGTCGATTTCCGGGCAAACTACTCAGTGGACTTGAGTGAAATTTGGCATGTAGGTTCACAAAAATCATACCTCGGGACCTTTTTTTTTTGGGCTAACTCAATTTGGGGGGGTTTTATTTTCAAAAAACTCCAAAAAAACGTCTAAAAAAATTATTTCTCAAAAACGGCTCCAACGATTTCTTTTAAATTCTCGTAGATTGTAGTCGTTATTAATGTTGACAAAATGCGGGGGGTCGCTTGCCCCTTGATAGTTTGCTTCTGGGGGTAAAAAAATAAAAATAACTAAATTTTAATGAAAGAACCGGTCCGAGTTCACTCGAACATGCTTTCCAATTTATCAAAATTATTAGATAGAGAAAATTAGTAATTTTATGGCAAATATTTTTCCTATGGTTAAATTTCCGATATCTCGGGGGGGAGGGGGGGGGGGCGGTTGTCCACCTGACGTCACTGGAAGTGAGGTAAATTCTCGATAGGTCAAACAAACACATTAATTACCACACAGCAATAATGGCAGGGCACGCAATGCATTTGACCGTGAATTTTCCATCATTTTTTCAAAAACATTTCTTTTGCACAAAAACAAAATGTGTTTGTTTGACCTATCGAGAATTTACCTCACTTCCAGTGACGTCAGGTGGACAACGGCCCCCCCCCCCCCCCCCCCCCCCGAGATATCGGAAATTTAACCATAGGAAAAATATTTGCCATAAAATTACTAATTTTCTCTATCTAATAATTTTGATAAATTGGAAAGCATGTTCGAGTGAACTCGGACCGGTTCTTTATGTTGTAACATCATGAGATTTCAATAACTTACAATACAATATTGGAATTCAAATTTCTACTATACCGTGTAAGAAAGGTACTATAATAGGGTTATAGACATACAATACTACACACTAGGGATTCCCAATTTATTTGTCAATTAAATTAAATTTAAATTTAAAAAATTAAAAAAATAATTAAAAGTGTTCTCGCCCTCTCCCCCTACCTCTCCCCCTAATGAGCTAAGGCTAGCTAAGCTAATGTAATGTAACAATTAACCGGTTGGGACTTTGCCGTTGTTAGTGAGTTTGTTCAAAATATTTGAAAAAAATAAGTGCAATAATAACTAATGTCAAGGGAATTAATTTCGCAAAGTTGTCACAAAAATTAAAAAGTTGAACGCTCTTCTATGTGTATGCATAATTCTATAATAGACCTATAATATTATATAGGTGTAGTATAATAATTCTGTGTGCATTTCAAAAATGCCACTTGCACAAGATGGAAATCCAGGCTATAATATGGTTGATCTGATGACTTAAAATATTAATAGATTACATTTTGTTGGACGTTACATGTCTGTTTGCGAATAAATGCTTATTTATTTTATTTGCTACTGATCCTCCGACAAACAATCTTTGAAGTCTATGTAGTACCACTGAAGATATCCAGCGCAGCTATTGAAGCAACGCTTGGAAGCACACTTCCAGATCGACAACGGCCACGCCATTAGCCCGGATTCTCCAGTTCGCCAGTTCCATCATCTGATTTTGCCAATTCTGTCCGTGAAAGCCTTTGTATTATACGCCACTACAGTACGACAGCAGTTTCAAGCCATAAAATAACTTTAGCTGTCAAGAATAGACACAGTATCTTCAACAAGAAACAGCAGTTATAAGCCCGTAATGGGCACAGCTGCCCAGACATAAGATATGTTTCATCCCTGTCTAGATATACGATACACGATATGTTCCATTCCTAACAGTCGGCACTTTTGTTCATAGTAATGACAATAAATCATTTAGCGTTTATACGGTCGATTTAGTGATTACTGACTGTATTGTCATAATAAGAATAATAAAAATTAATTGGTGTATTTCCGTAAAATTTACATTTTTTCCCTCGTTAGGGTCAACCAATACGGTGGCGGGTTAAACTGTATTGTATCGTATCGTATCATACTATGCGCATAAGGAAAACCCGGAGGAGTGGCGACTTTATTGGATTTCAAGATGGAGCTGGTGTCCATTCTTCTTCGTAATATAGGAGTAATGACTCATGTGTTGTATTGTATTGTTGTTTGTATTGTTTATATTGAGTATTTTGTATAAATAGATACTTCCGTGTACCGTATTAATTTTGTTCGCTAAAGCGGGGAGAAGTGTTGGCATATAAAATGTAGGCCTACTTTTTATTTTTTATTTTTAATAAACGATTAATCGCATACAAACAATATAATGAATGTATCCGATAGACCTCTTCAGTCGCCTCTGTAGGTTTGTACCCGTGTTGAGTTACGACATGTCTCCGATCGCATGGCGTGTAAAGACTTGCACAAGTGCAAACACGTTACCACCTGGCCATCGAAGTCGATTACTTCCCAACTTTAATTTAAAGTAGACGCATGAATATATCTTTAGCAAGCTCCTTGCTGTGCCAACCCATTCTCTTATACTAGTAGGCTAAATGATAATGAATAAATAAATAAATATTGAATTTTTTTGTTCTATTACTAAGCCAACCTAGCGGAGTTGTCCTCTCTTACACTCAACTATAGGAGGCCCGGGGCCACCTGCTTTACATACCCTCCGAAACATGGGAAAAAATGTGGCAAGTGTGGGACTCGAACCAACAACCATTCGGGTGAATGTTGGAGTCTGTACCACTACTCTACATGTCCTGACATAATGTCTTGAAGGACGTTTTTATGAACCTTTTAGTGGCCCATTGGTCTCTTGTTCACTACCAGCGACCCCATGGATTCCGGACATTATTTCATTTTTCTTCTTTTTTTTCTATTATAACAAGGTTAAATCGCAAACAAACAATTTAATGAATGTATTAACCTCTTTAATCGCCTCACTAAGTCACCTAACAGGTACTTGTGTCGAGTTACGACACGTCTCCGACCGCAACGTGTGTAGATACTCGCACAAGTACAAGCACGCTACCACATTGCCACCGAAGTCACTTTATATTACATCCGTAAGAAGTTTGGGCAATTACGTCTTAATGTCAACCTACACCGTCTACAAGCGATAATGGACAAGCTGTGACAAGCTTGCCATTGGCGCAGCGTTACAGGTAGAAGCATGACTTAACCAAATACAGATACGAGTTGCCATTCTCTATTTCTCTAATCCATTATGTATTGTTCTATGGGTATGTTAGCTTGTCTAGGAGCTCAGGTGATCCCAAAAAATTGCACTAAGTTGCTCTGACCATTGTGTCATGACACTTTCACGAGTTAAGGCTTAAAGACTAGAAGACTCTTTTAGCCGGGGGAAAACAACATTTAACGTGTTTAATGGTGTTTAGTTAACAAGTCGATGGAATTATTACTAGCAAAGTAAGGAGGCAGAAGATATATAGCTCGGTAAAAGCAGGAGGAGGTCAATGGATGGAGGTGGTTAAAACTTTAAAAGTCACGTTCCTCCTTAGTAACTCTTGCATGGAAAACTTCCCTTTTTCGAAGTCGAATAATGCTCGAAATTAGTGGAGTGACACGGAAATTTCAGACTTGATAATGACTGCTGCCTGAATTGAATTCAATAAATGTAAAAAATACGTATTCGTGATTTTTATATTGCAATGCTTCTTGCATTCCAAATGAAAACTAATCACGTACCAGTTTTATCTACTGCAATTTAAATGATGGAAAAGACGAATAGTAAATGAAATGCATTGAAGTAACAAAAATGTTTGATTAATCTTCTTTTTCTTCTTGATATACCTCTTCTTACGAAGATTGGCGAAGATCATGGCAATCAGGACCTTGGAGACTGCTGCTCTTTCCGAACCACGCGGTAAACTACCAGAATTGAGTTAGCTGAAAATATATATAAAAAAAAAAAAAAAAAAAACAGGCCGGAGATATCATTTTTGTAGACTTACAAGCCTAATTTCATCAAAATCAACAGAGTAAGCTAGTTTGCCCACAAATCGTCGAACAGACAGACATTTCGTAAAAATCACTTTTTGGGTTCCTACGAACTGAAAACGTGTAAAATCACTGAAATCTCGAAATCGACAACTTCGACCACCACAAAGTTTTCCACATAAATGTAGTATTTATAAATGCAATGAAAGTAACAATAAGAATTAACTGAGTTAAGAAAAGTTCAACCAAACAAAAAAAAAAGGGACGAAACCCCTCAAGAGATTCAATACAATAATAAGTGATGTAACAATACTCTGTAGGGGGCAAGGGGCAAAATAGGCTTACGTGCATGCAATACGCTACACGTATACCGGTACAGGATAATGAAAAACATAGCCAAAACACAGAGTTGTTGTTCTGCATGAATGTTGAAACTACAGGCAGATTTGTTGATGGGGTAAAATACATAGTTGACGCAACCCACCCCGACGTATCATCATGCACAACTCCTTGAGTAACCCTTCCTAAGTTTCAAGACAGTATACGCTGCATTCCAATGATACAATACATTTCAAAGATGTTGTCGGATAGTTCACATAGTTCCCATTCAAACATTTGCAATTCCTTGCACTAAATTCAGAATACCTACGTACTAGTAAGTCCTAGGCTTTACTCTGTAAACCTAGAGATGGAGAAATGGCTAATTTTCCTCAGAAAGATTTCATTTCCAACGCCACGCCGGCACTAAATTACAATTCTATAATTATCATAGCTTTCTGTATTATACAGTGGGGGTATTAAAGACACAGAGTTTTGAAAAGTTTGGCAGTTACTTCTTATACTGTTGTACGACTTTAGTTCGAGAACATTTACAGACAAATTTCTGACCTATGACTGTGTGATTTGTTGTTGAAGAAAAGAGCTGAATTTACATTCCAAAATTCAAGTTCTTGAAGAATCTGCTACCCATAAAGCACTCTATTACTAAAATTATAATATTAAGCCATTAAAATTAAATACATTTGATTAAAACTATGTAGGCTATTACTATTGTTTAAGTTATTATACAGTGGGGGTATTAAAGACACAGAGTTTTGAAAAGTTTGGCAGTTACTTCTTATACTGTTGTACGACTTTAGTTCTAGAACATTTACAGACAAATTTCTGACCTATGACTGTGTGATTTGTTGTTGAAGAAAAGAGCTGAATTTACATTCCAAAATTCAAGTTCTTGAACTATATTACTTGAACTATATTACTAAAATTATAATATTAAGCCATTAAAAATTGTGAATTTAAATAAATTTGATTAAAACTATGTAGGCAATTACTATTGTTTAAGTTATGAAAGGAAAATCAAGTTTTCATTCATACCAAATAAACCATTATTTAGCAATTTGACAATAATGAATTTCATCAAAGCTGATAATTTCTTGAAAGTTTGAGAATTTGCCAAGTTTAGAATATTATCCTGCCCCTATTTTGCAAATTAAACTAATATAAATTACATCCTTTGTTTACTACTGATCGAGTCACTAAAGTTACAGTGAAGGGTATAAGAAAAAGAAGATTTAGGGCTTTCATGGGCAGCCGTGCCATTAATCACATCTGCGGCCTGCGGGTTTGTTTTGAACTTGAAACAGCTCAGTAAGGGCCTCCTAGCCTGTAAAAATTGTTGTTTTCTTGAATGAAAAATAAGTTGGTATAATAGTAGAATAATTTGAATATGCCTGCACAATGCGGCCCACACTTAAGTGGAAGGCTGGGGTAATATTATATTTTATTTACAGATCCACAAGGCATTTGTTATATTTTAATATAGATATTACGTTTTGTGTTTTTGTATATTTTAAAATATATTGTGGCATGTGAACTCAGAAAGGCAGTTAGATGGATGATTCTGAATACCTAATTTGTGGGCAATGAAAGAATTGATAAGCATTATTTTAGTTTTATGTAGTGTAGAGTCGTGCCGTCAAATCAGTTAAGGACGGGCAATGACGGAAGAAGTAAAGTTCTCTGTGATGTTGGATATGACTGACCGGCTTGGCTTAATGTTGTAGATTAATAATAAAACCCTTTAGCTCCGCATAATAACGCGCATCACATGCATTGAAACATTAAAATTGAATCTACTACCCGAACACGATTGGATGGCACTTGGTACACTTTTTTTTTTATTTTTTTTATTTTTTTATTTTTATTTAAAGGCCACTTGGCTTAGCCAAAAGATAGGCCGGGAGTTCGTTTAGCCCGAAAGCCTAGAGGGTTGTGACCGCGCTCAACACCTTGACCAGGAGTTGAATCACTGGTCCCGCGTCTCTTTCAAGAGCCACCGCGACAATGTCCCTCACGTAAGTGAGAGACACGCCCAGACCCTGGCGGATGGCTGTCGCGAGCCCTGCCCTTGCGGCTGCCGCAATGCGTAAGCAATCTCATAGGATGTGCTCTACGGTTTCTAGTTGGTCGCACAGGTCGCAAGCTGCGGACTCAATAATTGACATCCGCCAAAGATGACTCTTGGCCCTAGTGTGGCCCGAGATCAGACGCGAAGCCCCCGTCGCCACCCCCCTAGACAAGTTGAGGGTCTCGAACCACCCACTCCAAGCCACCTGAGGGAGAATAGAGTGGCAATAGCGACCTCTGTCGTCACCATCCCAAGACTGCTGCCACCGTTCACGGCTGCGGTTCTTAATGTCGCGATGGAAGTCACTGACATCGAGGTATTGTCCTATCGGTCCTGCGGAATTGGCACAGGATTTCGCCCAGCCATCAGCCTCTTCGTTGCCCGGGATGCCCACGTGGGCGGGCACCCAGCACAAGCGGACAAAGCAACCGTTCTCATGTAAGTCGTGCAACAACACTCTAATGTCATTCACCACAATGTGGTGCTTATGGGACTGCGGCGACGCCAAGGCCGTCAGAGCTGATGCAGAGTCAGAGAAAATGGCAATTCTGTTCCTTCCCGTAGTAGTAGTCTTGATATACTCGCACGCCATTCTAATGGCCGCAAGCTCTGCCGTGTAAGGAGATGCATGCGGATCCAAAGCCACCGATCTGTGATGCCCACCGAGGATTACAAAGGCGGCCCCTACACCCCGCTGTGAGCTTGACCCGTCAGTGTAGATATGCATATCGGACTCTAAAGCCTTAGACGCGCAATACCCTCTGAATAGTGGCCTGGAAATCCTCGTAAGCTGCTTCGTGGATATTCCTCGGCACGTGTTTAGCAACTCGAAGCAGACTTTAGGAGATACTAACTGACCTGGTGTAGACTGCCTGCGCTGCAGGTGCTCTAGCTTGTGCTCATATTGTAGGACCTCACCCCAAATATCCACCAACGGGTGTTGGGCTCCCGAGTCAGCGAACCCCTGCAAGACCGCCGCCACCGGCGCCTTGGAGGCTAAAGTTTTTACCATCCACCTTGCGGACACTACCTTAAGTCGCGTACCCAATGGAATGACCCCAGCCATCACCTCTAGGGCGTTAGTGGGAGTAGTGCGCATCGCTCCCAAGGCGATCCGAATGGCGCGCCACTGTACCCGTTCAAGTTTAATAAAGTGCGTCTTTGCGACCCTCTGCAATAGAACCGCACTATATTCCAGTACAGATAAGATGGTCGATTTGTACAACGTTATCAAGGATTTCGGATGCGCACCCCAACTTGTGCCAGCTACCGCACGGAGAAAGTTAAGACGCAGCCCACAAACCTTAAGTACCTGGGTAGTTTGAGATTTCCATAGGCATTTACGGTCATACAGAACACCCAGGTACCTGACCTCGTCCTTTTGCGGGATGACCACTGAGTTAACATCCACGCGGATGACTGGATTCCGGTGTTTACGTGAAAACAAGACAACAGTTGATTTGGTGCTCGAAAATTCGAGACCGATTGCTTCCAAGCATGAGAAGATTGCATTGCATGCTTCTACCAGCGATGTTTCAATGACCTCCACTCTTTTGTGTACCCTCCCCACAACGAGATCATCGGCATATTGCAAAAGAAACAGGTCGGGATGCACCATGGCGTCAATTCCCTGAGTCGCAAGATTGAATAGCAGCGGAGCAAGAGGAGAACCCTGGGGAAGCCCCATATATCCCTCCCTCTCCAGTATGATAACATTGCAGACCGTAAAAATAAGGTGTCTGGGTCCCAACAGATTGAGCAAGCATTTGATGAACACTTTGTGTATTCGAAAACTTGCATAAGCCGAACACCGAGTTTATTTTTTTAAGTGTTCCAAGTGCCATCCAATCGTGGTCGGGTAGTATAATATGAATCTGGTGTCAATTTATTACTTATGAAAAGCATCACCCGGGTTGATTTAATTCTTGGCTACTGGCCCTCAAGCTGGAGAAACGTAAGTCGAAAAGGAAGGGATGATTTCCCTCCGGGTAGATATTTGATATGTCTCCTATTAACTCCGGGAAACTGGGTTTTCAACCCGAGCGGAGTTTCTTAAAAAATATGAGGTGTATTAAAAATTCCATTAGAAGCGTATTAGGGGACAGCTATAAATAACAGATTTGCTCGAGTCGCGCGAGGAGAAGAAGAATTAAGTGCCGGATTACTTGCGGATCATTACCCGCGGCAGTTCACCACCAACCACCGCCTTCTCATACAGAATTAAGAGGCTAGACCGATGCCATACTTTGAGAAAACTCAACTTAAAGCTAATGGCTATTCAGCAAGTTTTGCTTGAGGTCCGAGGTAAAGTTTCCCTCGTCTAGTTCGGAAAAGGGTGGTAAAGTTGCATCCGCAGCCATGAAACTCTTCTATTAAGTTTTCGAATGCAGAACGAACTGTATATACTGTATATTATATACTCGTACTCAAATTTGGTAAAGGCATGCTTACGCCTAATACAGTGTTGCATTGATTCAATGATACGCTTGCCTCAGCTTGTCCATTATCGCTTGTAGCCAGTGGAGGTTGATATGGAGGACGTGCAGGGACGGATCCAGTCCATTATTTGGGGGGGGGGGGGGGGTAGTTGGTGGTCAAAATAGTAAAAAAATATGTAGTATTGATTAAATCAGAGCGTAATAAATTAACTTACAATAGATTTACTAAATTTGGAGGGGGGGGGGGGCTGCTACCCTCCTCTGCCCCCCTGTATTGATTCAATGATACGCTTGCCTCAGCTTGTCCATTATCGCTTGTAGCCAGTGGAGGTTGATATGGAGGACGTGCAGGGACGGATCCAGTCCATTATTTGGGGGGGGGGTAGTTGGTGGTCAAAATAGTAAAAAAATATGTAGTATTGATTAAATCAGAGCGTAATAAATTAACTTACAATAGATTTACTAAATTTGGAGGGGGGGGGGGCTGCTACCCTCCTCTGCCCCCCTGTATTGATTCAATGATACGCTTGCCTCAGCTTGTCCATTATCGCTTGTAGCCAGTGGAGGTTGATATGGAGGACGTGCAGGGACGGATCCAGTCCATTATTTGGGGCGGGGGGTAGTTGGTGGTCAAAATAGTAAAAAAATATGTAGCATTGATTAAATCAGAGCGTAATAAATTAACTTACAATAGATTTACTAAATTTGGAGGGGGGGCAGCTACCCCCCTCTGCCCCCCTGTATCCGTCCACGAGGACGTGTAGGTACCATTTTGCTCATGGCCCAACATTCATACTATAAAAAATATCAATAATTGGCTTTTAGTAGTAGAACAAAGTCAATATTTCATTATTTATTTATTTAATAATCTCTGAAAAGTCACAATATGCAGATCGGAGTCCATAAAAAGCCCTTCACGACATTGACCCTGATTACATACTCTAATAATTATTCGATCGACGCGATATATTTGGAATGTTCAATTTGAATATAGTACGATTTGAATGTGAATTTTGAAATTACACGTTCCAATTTTTCTTCGACCCATATTAATTGGATCGAATATTGGAACAATATTAGAGTATGTAATCAAGGCAAATATTGTAGATATTTATATATTTATTTTAAAAGAATAATCCCAATGCAGCCGAAAAACCTCTTCAGTATTATGAAATACCTGCGTTGAGTTACTACAGGGCTCCGATCGCAGGGTGCCGTGTCGAAACTCGCAATAGTACGAGCCAGCTACCAACTGTGTCACCGGAGACTAGGTATTTATTTTTCAAATAATTCAATCACTTCCAGTTTACATCAGTTCTTGAGACACTACTTTATTGCTTTCCAATTTGTACGTAGTATAAGGAAAGCTTTGTGATGATCGAAATTTTCGATTCCAAAATTTCAACGGATTTACACGTTTTGAGGTCCCATGAACACAAAAAAGTGGTTTTTACGAAATGTCTGTCTGTCTGTTTGTTCATCGATTTCCAGGCAAACGGCTCGGTCGATTTTGATGAAATTTAGCATGTAGGTTTAAAAAAATTATACCCCGAGATAAAATTTTTTATTTGGGGCTAACTTAATTTGGGGAGTTTTATTCTCAAAAAACCAAAAACGTCTAAAAAAAATTATTTCTCAAAAACAGCAACAACGATTTCTTTTAAATTCACATATTTTGTAGTCGTCATTAATTTTAATACAATGCGGGAGGTCGCTTGCCCCTTGATAGTTTGTTTCTGGGGTAAACAATTACAAAATAACTAAATTTTAATGAAAAATGACTAAAAAATAATTTTTCTGCGAAACCTTTCTATCTATGATTTCTACCTTCATGCATGTTTTAGGTGTTAAATTGAGTAACGAAACCGGACAGGTTGCTTTCCCAAAAAAGTACTTGGTTTTGTGAAAAAATGTTTTTTTTTGGAAAAATTATAGAAAATACACGCTCAAATGCATTGCGTGCCCTGCCATTATTACTGTATGGTAATGTGTTGGTCTGACCTATCAAGAATTCACCTCACCTCCAGTAACATTAGGTGGATAACACCCCCCCCCCCCGAGATATCCGAAATCTAGCCATATGTGTATTATTTACCATGAAATTACTCATTTTCTCTATCTACTAATTGATAAATTGGAAAGCTTGTTCGAGTAAACTCGGAGCGGTTCTTTTTGTTGGGCTGAGTGGATTTTCTAGGTCATATTGTCAGCATTGTATTGCATATTAAACATACTGTATATACCAATAACTATGGATTGGAAACAAAATAAAGTTATATGAAGATGAACCGAAAAAATAAACAATGGATAGAGAAAATCAAAAGTAGTTCCGCCAACGGAATACAAAATATTGTATTTTCTATGGAACAATTTGAGACGTATCCTATAGCGTACGCATTCCTGAGGTAAGACGTGACATATGCGGATCAAAGAATAGCTTGCTTGTTTCTCCATCTGTCAGAATGTCAGCTTCTTCACCCCTCCGTGAAACTTAAGACAGCTAACCTGCAGAATTTCCTTCTAAAATAACTTGTTTTCAACCTATGAATGGCAACACTTTATTTCCCGTCAACACGTCACTTCTCACTGCAGCTGCGGTAGAAAATCGAGGTTGCTCCAGAAAATAAGCTATTATAGATATCAGTGGCGTGTATATGGGATGGGGATGAGGGGCCCAGGCCGAAATGGGAAAATGTAAGACTAAAATAACTAAAGTGAGTTGTTGTAATGCATAATTTGCCCAATTCAATAGATGCACTGATCATCGGTTTGGCTGGTAGAATTTAAGACGTGTCGGGGCAAGAAGTTGATAGCTAGAGGCGATCTGATGCTGCCCCCTCCCCTCCTTCGAAAATATTTTATGTAAATACACGAGTTAGGTATTGTATAAATTAGCAATATTATAATATTGCAACAAATAATAGTATTCCCTCTATACGTTTCTCATAGACTAGTAGTACGTATATTGTAATTTAGTACTTTGTTTGACGAAGGAGGCCAAGGGCCGTTCCCATTCCTATCTCCTGACAATGGGTTCATAACTGTTCAATGACTGGGACTGCTTCTAATGACTATTAACACAATCCCTTTCAGCTCTTGCCAATCAGGTGTAGGGAGACTCCATAAAAGCACCGAACCCGCTTCGCCTCACTAAATCAGGATCTACAGTATAAAATAGGCTAATTATGAACATCAAAAATTGGGGTTAATTGCTATAAATCCCTCTAAAAGAGCACGACCATAGTATCAAATTTGGATTTTGCTAGTAAAAACCAAGCATGAATATAGGTCCAACTAACAATTTGTTAACTAACTAGCCCTTAGAAATGCCTCAGTAAGGGAATACTGTACGGCACTGCTATGCTTTGGGAAACAGTGGTACCCTCCAGGATTCCTTACCGAGACAATTCCAAGGCTCTAAGTTACGTCAAATATTAATATTACAATATTTATATCATTATAATTAAACCGTACATAAATTATCCAATACAGCTAGATAATTTAAATAAAAAGAACAAAGTTTACTTTGAATGACTATGTCAAATTAAAACGACTTCTCTGCATAGTTAAATAAACAATGCAACGAATTGTTTGAAACTTCATTAGAAATTTGGAAACAAAGGGGTCGGAGAGAGAGTTTGTCGTTCAAATCTGGGTTTAACAAGAGGCTTCTATCATATTTCACAGCTAGTCCTAAATCCTTTTGGTTATGCTCATTCAAATATTTGTAAACGAGAAAGGTTTTATTATTGGAGCCTTACGTTTCAGTAGCGTACTAATATTTTCATTGGATGAACGAACCCACTAAGCGTACCTTCCATACTTAAAAGAAAAACAACAGTTTCAGGTACTGTAGTATGCTTCTACAGGCGGGATTCTCAAATGGTGGGTCATTGACCTCCTCTAAGGGGACCACGGGTAGATCTGTGTCGGGACATATATAGTAGTGGTACAGACTCCAACTTTCTCCACTTTCAAAAGTTGTTGGTTCGAGTCCCATACTTGCTACATTTTTTGGCCATGCTTCGGAGGGCATGTAAAGCAGGCGGTCCCGGGCTTTCCTAGTTGAGTGTATGAGAGTGCTTTACAGCCCAAACTCCGCCAGGTTGGCTTAGTAATAGAACAAAAAGTCAATATTTATTTTTATTTTAATTTTATTTTTGAAAAGAAATATTGTCTTTTAAGTCATATTAGAATTTTGTTTTCAATTCAGTTAGGCAACTAAAAACGGACGCCTATTTTAAATTTTGTGAGTACTGAAATGGGCCCACCTGGACCAGCAGCTGCGCCTGAAAATTTAAAAGATAATGCCTAACTTCAAAGCCCTCAATGAATAACATTACTTTTTTACATTTTTTTCATAAATTATAAGTTGATTTAAAAAACCGAACGTTTTTACTATTTTTAATCCTACGTATCGAATTTGAGCTAGCAGGTTGCTGTGACTTCCAAAAGATATGGTGAGGGGGGGGGAGGGGCTTGAGTAATATTTCTTCTAAGGGGCCACAGCTTTGATTTCTACAGTCTACATAATTATAAAATATGCAGAACTATAGTGATTGCTTGCATATATGTATATATAACAAAGCCTTCTTCACATTAAATAATAATAAATATTTATTTCTGTTAGAAATTTTTTAAGGACTTTTTATGGACACATGCCTACTTATAGTGGCCCATAGATCCCTTGTCCAATGCTAACGGCCCCATGGATTTCGGACATTATTTGTATTGTATTCGTATGAATTTTTAGCCATTGGCAAACTGGTATACTGTCCACCTACACCGGCTACAAGTGATAATGGACAAGCTGACACAAACTTACCATTGAGCCGCAGGCGCGGATCTACGGGGGGGGGGGGGTGCTATGGGGGCTGTACATGTACATGTAAAATGCATCTTTGGCTTAGTAGGAGAAAAAATACAACTCTTCTACACCCAATAATGTCCACAATTTTGAACAATACAATTGTATATATTGATATTGACCGGAACACATGAACCCTCCGATTCTCTCATCAAACAGCAAATATGCGGGACATAATACTGAATATTCCCACTCCACATTAGGCCTACATTGGGAACATTCCAACTGAGTTTCATCAACATTTTCCTCGTTATATTAATTGAGATCCTTCTTTTTTACTTAGGTAGGTAATATAATTATGTTGGGGAAAGGCAAGGGGAGAAGTATTCATCAGCCGGCAGGAGCTTTGAGATAAATTTCACTTTATTAAAGGCTAATTTGTGAAAGAGTGGTTTGTCATCGTACTGAAAATTGTAAGGGGCTTACTAGCTAAATGCTATCTTAGCTTTGCAATCTATCCTAAAAGTTTCTTTCTGTTTCCACGGAAAAACTTACTAACTTAGCTTACGGTGAGCCCACTCTCTATTAATTCCGTTGAGTCTCATCAACTCAACACCGACCAGGCTTATTTCATCCAAAGTCTTCTCCGTTTCCTTGGCAACTATGGCTCGATACACACGGCCGATTCTCGAAGCCGCGATTTGCCGACGTCTTTTCCATTGTAGCCATAGGGCTAGCAGAAGATTTCCTGTCAATTTCTCGAATATTTCGGAAGCTGGCGTGAAGAAATAGAATTCTTTTGAAATAAACTCGGTTGGTTTGCACCAACCATTCACCAAGGTCTACTCCTACAATTAAAAAAACGTCAGCAAACCGCGACTGCGAGAATCGTCCGTGTGTACCGGGCGTATCTTGAAAAGTCAAATTCATTGCAATAGAGATGTAGACGCTGACACCCACCTGCAGCCTGATCGAGGCAATTATAATACCGGGGTAAAATAAATACCCTAGGATTATAACTGTAAGCAAACAAATTTTGAATAGCACTTTCCATTACAAAATTATCTTGTTTACATTTTTAATAGCAGGGGACTAAATAAATACCGGTAGTATAATCGCCTCGATCAGGCTGCTGATAAAAGCGAGGAAAAAGTAACGTAGCCAATAGTAAACCTTATTCCAACGGGTCCCTACTTAGGGGATAAATTCGATCTCCTCAGAGACCCCCGGGTCCCCCTGTATGCAGCTTTATTACAAGTAATAAGTCTTTGTTTGTAAAGTCTTACGTTTTTTGCTGTCAAAGTATGTTGTACTATCCAATAACTCCCAACTATTACTTTATTTTTGGGATCTGGAATCCTTCTGATTAATCCGATAACCACTGGCTTAGTTACCAACAAGAAGAGGGAAGAGAAGCTGATAAAGGAGGAGATAACAGCCATATTTTCATTGAGTGTTCTTATAAGAGTTGTGAAAGAAAAGAAGACGAACAGACGATGACCAGAGCCATGATAAATTATTATTTGATCTACCTGTCTGTCTCCCATCCAATATCATCACCTAACTGGATCGATTGTCGTATTTTCAGCTACTTATATAAAGCATAGCATACATAAAAATAAACAATTTAACGGGTTCAAGTCCGTGTACACCCACTCCTTTGGAGTTGCTTTGTGTATTTCCTAGTTTTCCTTGCAAGATACTCTGGAAGACATCAGTTGAATAGTTTGTCTGCTGAAGTACCTCATTACTTACGTAAAGAAGACATCATCAAGTTGAGACGATGACCTCAGAATTGTTTAAGTCAAAGTGGGACTTACCAACAGCCGTAAAACTGTTTCACTAATTTTACACCCCAAAACTTTTAATTGGTCTCTAAATCTTAGAACGTTCAGACCGTGAAGGGCAAGCTTTTGAAATTAGTCCAGCCACAAACTTAATTGATGGCTTTCAGACAAGTAAATGCTTAAGACACTACCAGCAACGATGCAACTAATTTGAGAGCTCTAAAAGCTGCCCATTTGAGATATCCATGTATGTCAATTACAATAGTTAAAATTGTGCTGAATTTCAATGACATATTTAGGTAAACTAATGTAGTCATGCATTCACGTTGTACAATAAAGCACACCATTAGGACAACCAAAGATAGAGAAATTCTACAGATTATCAACATATACGTTGCGTGTAGTCCATTGAATCCAGCGGCCTTACATTAAATGACGATGTATTCATTGACTGAAACTCAAGGGGGAAGTTTCCCCACAAACGGAATCGAGAAATCACTAGACTATGATGTTAAGTTTGTTTTCAAATAAGCCATTTCGGTTTGAGGTGATAGCTTAAGCAACTTCTATCAAAATAGATTAAACTGTCGAGATTTAGGTAGTGTTCATAAACGGCCGAGAATAGACGTAGCAGCTGATTGACCAGACATGTTAAGCAAATAAACAACTCTAAATAAATTACGACTTTAATTTTGGCGTAAACCACCCTAGTGGATCATCTAGCACTCAGCTTGGCGGCCAGCTACAAGTGTACAATAAACTACAAGAACAATCTTAGATCTAAATACAAATACTCAAACACCCTCATCCACTGAAACATGCATGGGGCTGTTTGAAAGAATCCTAGTGTACTTTATATTAGAAATTAATTACTTCTTGAGGCGGACCCTTAAAATTTGCAAAGGTGCCGATTCTCTGATGCAACGGAAGAGAGTTTCACAGCCGGATAGAAGAAACTATTAAAGAGGTATGAAACATCTGATTACGGTAATTAATGAGGAATAGCAAGAAGGTTTATATGTACGGTTTGTTCGTTTGGAGATACTGAGAATGCTTTGTGTGAGGGGGGGGGGGGTGCTTATTTAGTTTATGGACAATTTTACAGATGAGCACACCCAAGTGGATGTGTCGCCTACCATCTACTGTATACCGATCATATAGCTTCCCAGGTCTCAAATAGACCATAACACAAGCTTCATTCAGGACAACTGCACGTTGTTGCTGTTGCTACATGATATCCAAAGACCAAACGGTACTAAGGTATTGCGCCCATATATACTAGTACAGGTATATCAGTTTTGCTATCTACAGCAAAGTTACTTAGCAATGTTTGCTTTATATGCTATTCGGTCTTAAGCTCCGTCCTGGCTATGCCATATGGCTTTGTCATATGTCAAAGCAATGTGGCTTTTTGTATCGTGTGGACGTGTTTTCGGCATGAAAAATATTGCCATATAATGTTAAAGCCACATGGCATATTGGTTTAATGGTCTATTAGTGATCATGTGTAGTGTATATAGGTCAAATTGGAGTATACCAGCAGCCAGATCGAGGCGATTATAATACCGGTATTTATTAAATACCATACCACGTGATGGGATTAATTCAATTGTTATAAATAAATGACAAGCAAATTTCAGAATTTTTAAATTGTGATGTTGGCTATGCTAAACAACTGAACTGACGCGCCGCTGCCGTAGCAAATATACAGGTAAATAGCAAATATACACACATCGCCCTAGAAATACACAAGTTTTAATATTTTGAATTAATGTATTAAGGATTATAAATATTTTGTCTAAATCTAAGGCAGAAAAAATTAAGAAACCCACCAAAAATAGAGCTGAAAATAATTCAATTGTTTAAATTTGAATTTTCCGCGCTTAGCACTGCGGCCATTACCAACATCAAAAATTACGAAAATCTGAAATTTGCTTGTCTTTTATTTTAAACAATTGAATTAATCCCATCACGTGGCATGGTATTTAATAAATACCGGTATTTTAATCGCCTCGATCAGGCTGCAGGGGCACTGCTGCCAACTTTGCAGTATGGGTATAAGTACGTATTGTTGTTGCTTAGTTATTGCGATTGTGCTTCTGTGATTATTATATTAATAAATACCTCGTAATCGTGATCGTATTGTCTGGCTAATGCTTTGTCGTGAAATTATATCGAAGACCCATGGAAGAAATATACAGGTACCTAAGGCAAGTAGGTCATGTCTTCAGTTGCCAAAATGATACTATACGTATTTTTCTCTGCTGGCTACTGTATCTCGGCTCACAAATAACCAAAAAAGTGACTTTGTATATCTTACAGCCAACTAACCAGTACTTTATCAGACTCTTCAGCATCGTCAAAGGTGCATAAAGTTAGAAACTTTAAGTGGGTGTCAGCGATGAAGAAGATAGATTGCAGTCAGCCATTGACCTGAAAGTTAAATAGTTTGCCCTTTGAGTAGGGTAACCATTTCTAAACTTCCTTCTCATTTAGCCATTTTTTAGCTTACAACGGATTAAATGAGACAGTGGAAAAATTTAGAAAATAAGAACTAAACGGCAACGCTCACAACATCATCGCAATGACTCCAGTCTGGAACTCTGCAGTTTGAATCGGGAACATTCGTTTAACATGATTCGTTTTAGAAGAGCAATATAGCCTTTATGCAACTTAACCACATAGGCAGTGAATCTAAAGGCATATAGTACTATATAATAAAGATACAAAGACACTTGGAAACATAATTTCTATAGCTTAACTACCCATGTAAGTGACATTTATTATTCCAACGATATTAATTATAACTCCATGTCCAAAATTTCTGTACATTTGATGAAATCATCAACTTTCTTTAAAGGTCATTATCATGCTTAGGCTGTTTGGAAATCCAATACAGTTGAAAGAGCTAAAAAATATGTTCTGTATTGTATAACCGACACATGGTGAGCACTGCATCAAATAACAGAGAATTCGGAACTTTTACTTTTCATATGAGGAAGGAGCTGCCTCTCTTTTTCGAAAGCCTCTAGCACTCTTTCATTTGTCACAGGGTCCCTCCAGCTGTTCCGTAGCATCCTTCAGTAACGGAACAGTTAGTTCACCAAAAGCCCTAAAGGCCTAAAGGGTTCAAGTCATCAAAAACTTAAAAAAAACCTAATTCTGAACATGCGCAAGCTAGAGATGCATATAGCATTTGCACGTTCGGTTGGCCATAAATTTTGCACTGTTGCCCTAACCGACGTAATACAAGTAACTGTAATATCCGCGTGAAATAGGCGAGACAAGAATACATCCATTGCCAAAAAAAATCTCATCTCAACTTAGGTATACTGTATGATTGAGTTGTTAAGAAACGGCAACAATGCGGCTTTCGACTCTATGCAGGGATAAAAGGAAGAAGGGTTCCAAATAAAATACGATTTAATAAAAGAAGTTTCGATCAGGACATAACTTGCAACTTTCCACCGTGTAACTTAGCCCATAACGTAAATCAGACACTTTTCAGAAAAAGGGGAATGATGGCCTACTCATGTTATCTTTCTAAAGAACTTAATCTCATCATTTTCTTCCTTTCACACGTCGTTTTAGCGGTTTAAAAAGCGCTAAGTGACCAACCTTAACTGAGTTTCTGTGACTGAATTGTCCTTTACAGGTCTATTGTTCAAACTTACCGTTCAAATATTCATCTTCTTTTTCTAAATTGTCCTCTACAGGTCCAATGTCTAAACTTACAGTTCAAATAGGCTATCTATCTTCTTTATTTAGTAATTCGCTCTGGTGCGGCCCGTACGAAGACCAACAGGGCTAGATGGGGTCAGCTCGATGAAAATGACACCCTCTGCGCATGCGGCCAGCGCCAAGATTTAGAACATCTGTTCCTGTGCAGCCTTTGCCCCCACCGGCCCCACCGCTGCACACCTGAAGACCTGTGGGAGGCCAATGTGGCGGCTATGAATTTCGCCCAGTTTTGGACGCGCTTGGACACGAAAAAGTAAAGTAAGTATTTAGTAATTTGTATTTTTTTATTTAATTCACTAAGCAAGTTATTAAAGTTGGTTCATTTAAGTTGGAGAAATCTTTTTTATGCACCATATAATGTTTGCTCTTTAATTTATATTGTTGTATTTTTTCCGCATGAATTCTGATATTTTAGTTCCCGATCACTCTCATGAAAGAGCTATGGTACCGAAAATTAAAAATACCCTATTATATGATGCAAGAAGTAGTCCTCTACAACTTTGATGAGCTAATTTTGGTGTTTCCATTTTCAATTGCTTAATTTGTTCCCACATTTAAAAAAAAGAAACAGGGTAGGATTCGAACCAACCAATTTTTCATGTTCTCACCAGTTGCCATTACAGAAAACTACATACAATTTTATGGTGACGATGGATTACCGTTCGGGAGGAGCTGGCCTGCTATATTTTTTACAACTCGTAAGGCAATATCTATCGAAGCAAAGCAATAGTGAACGGTACCCAGGGTAAAATAATGCAATTGGCAACTTGGGAATCGGCAGTGAAATAGAGTTGTGACTATATCTAGAAGAGTGTTCTTCAAATTTGAAATATTTGGTGGAGAAGATGTCACTCGAGTGGAAACATCTCAGCAGTTCTATTTCATATCTCTTTTTATTTCTCAAAGTATTATGCGCTGGCATCTTTCAACGACAATTGCTTTACAGCTTTGTCTACTCCTTATTTAATGTCTAGTGGATAAAAGTGTTTGCTCAAGACTTATCTAGCACTATAATTACAAAGGCTTTCACGGCCGGAGTTACGTGTTGAAGGCTGATGATAAGCCGTGGTCGTTCTGAAAGCGTACTTTCAAACGTTTCGTCAACATCTGTGGTCGACATCTTCAGTGGAACTGCGTAGACTTCTAAGATTGTATCTCGGAGGCTCAGCAGCAACTGTTTCATATTCAGCACTTCCCAACAAATCAAACATACAATGTAGCGCATTATCACACACACAAATTATAATGTCCTGAGAGCCTACTATAACGAATAGTATTACCTTATTCTCGGGGTTAAAAATGTAAACAAATCAATTTTGAATAGCACTATCCATTTTAATATTATCTTTTTTTCCTTTTTAATCCCAGGTTATGATTAAAAATAATCGCTATAGTAGGCCCGCTGATAGAATGGACCTATACCAACGACCCCATGGTTTTTCGGTTATTATTTTCAGTGCACAATTTTGGCAATTGGAAATTGGAGTGAGTCTGTTTGTTAACTTGAGGCACCCTAAGGGCAGACTCCTTCACCTCGGGGGAACGGGAGTTGACTGACAGGGTGGACCTAATGATTATAGTGGATTCCGAACCACTTGGGGAACATGATAAAGTCACACGATTAAATCGGAGGTGACAATCTCCAGTTTTCGCGGCGGTTGTTCCACCAATTGACCAGCAGAAACTGTCGAGAAGGCCATTTCTTATCAACTAGAGTAGAATAACAGTCAGCACAGCGGTCAGATATTCATTTATGGCAAGCGATTGCATATCTGGATTTTTACGAGCCAGACTCCAAACCAAGCTCGACAAAAGCTTGTACAAGCTTTTTCAACCCTTTTATAGATCTTAGTTTTAATAGAAAAATAAAGGGATTAGCAAGCATCGGTCCCACTAGCAATTGCTAAGAAATGTATAAATAGTATATATGTACTCAATGTACTACTATATAATGGGCTAAATAATTGCAAGCAATAAATTCGCCCACATGAAAAATAAAGACAATTTTCTTTATTTATTTGTATAGCCTACCGAATTGATTTCTAATGCGCCAGTTTTTACGCCTATAAACCAATCAAAAGCAAGATTTGGCATGGAAACAACCAAGTTAAGATTTCTCCTTACTAAGCCAAACTTAATTCTTTTTATGCCAAGATAAACTAAAAAACTCTTGGCTTGGTGTATCACTAGTTCATAGCTGAAAAATCATAGGTGACTGAAATCAGCACCACCGTATCCCATCACAAGTTGCTGCATTAACGGCATCATTTTTGCTTTCCAATTTATACGGAGTATAAGGAAAGCTTTGTGATGGTCGAAATTTTCGATTCCGGGATTTCAACGAATTTACACGTTTTGAGGTACCAGGAACCCAAAAAAGCGGTTTTTACGAAATGTCTGTCTGTCTGTCTGTTCATCGATTTCCGGGGAAACTACTCGGCCGATTTTGAAGAAATTTTGCAAGTGGGTTCACAAAAATCATACCTCGAGAATATTTTTTTTTTCGCCTGACTCAATTGGGGGGGGGGGGGGGGTTTTATTCTCGAAAAACTAAAAAAAAATTCAAAAAAAATTATTTCTCAAAAACGGCTCCAACGATTTCTTTTAAATTCACATATCATGTAGTCGTTATTAATGTTAACAAAATGCAGGGGGTTGCAGCTTGCCCCTTGATAGTTTGCTTCTGGGGGTAAAAAAATAAAAATAACTAAATTTTAATGAAAAATGACTAAAAAATAATTTTTCTGCGAAACCTTTCTATCTATGATTTCTACCTTCATGCATGTTTTAGGTGTTAAATTGAGCAACGAAACCGGACAGGTTGCTTTCCCAGAAAACTATTTGGTTTTGTGCCAAAATTTTGTTTTTTGAAAAATTCACGCTTAAATGGATTGCGCGCCCTGCCATTATTGCTGTGTGGTATTGTGTTGGTCTGACCTAGGGCCTATCTACAATTTAACTCGTCTCCAGTGACATCAGGTGGACGACCCCCCCCCCCCCCCCGAAATATCGGAAATTTAACCATAGGAAAATTATTTACCATGAAATTATTCATTTTCTCTATCTGCTAATTTTTATAAATTGGAAAGCATGTTCGAGTAAACTCGGACCGGTTCATTATTGATCAGGTAGTAATGGTAGTATGTTACTACAATAAATGTACTCAGCATCAGTTTCCATTATTTATACTGCCACTAATTTATTTAATTTATTATTATTATTGTTGTTGTAACGGTAGGTCCCTATTTTACTTTTAAATAATAAAAATTATAATCTCGCAAAAACCAATGATCCGCCATATTAGGTTTATCGTGAATATGAAACCCTATCATGGAATCCATTAATATCAGAGAAAATGTTAACTCATAAAATACTAATAAGCTTAAAAACTGCCAGGGAGGAATTCCCTTTAAAATTGTCATCAAACGCTCCCCCTCGTTTTTCCAATTCCCGGGGAATTTCTGTTCTTCTGAATTATTTATTTAAAACTATTTGCATGGCATAGTTTTTGCCAGCAGGCCTAACTCAGATAGTTCACGTCTAATGGATATTGCAGTGAGGGCTGAGGATGGCCCACGGTATACGGGAACCCACTTTAATAATACAATCAATAGTATAAGTAATATAAATGTGAGTACCTAATGTATGAATGAATGAATAACGACTTTGTTGCAATACAATTGGCAAACAATAAGACTATAGAGTCTTTTTTTTCATGTTAACCATAACTTAATAACATTACATAGTAATATATAACTTAAATTATGGAATATAAAAAGGGAGGAAAGAAGGTAATATAGGAGAGGGTATAGGAAGGGGGAAAAAGTGGGGGTCCATTGTTTGTACTACTACGAGGCCAGGTAACAGGGTTTAGATGTTATCGAAAATAAATGATTTTATTTTATTTTTAAACTGGTTGTGTGATGCAGCCGCCCTAATCTCAGTAGGTAGTATAGGTTCCACAGTCTTGTCGTGTAAATAATTGTTGACTGTCCTATGTACAGGTATTTCATAAAGTGTTCCGTTTCTATGTGTGTGCAGTTGACTGAGTTGAGTATATTTTTCTTGGATGTATTGGAGTACGTGTTTGTATTGTAGTGTATTTCCTTTATAAGACTGCAATATATTAAAGAACCGGTCCGAGTTTACTCGAACATGCTTTCCAACTTATAAAGAACCGGTCCGAGTTTACTCGATCATGCTTTCCAATTTATCAAGGTTTTTTTTGCTTAAGGGTATACAGCCATTACCAAATCCGTCTGGCAAACTGCAGCTCACTGGGCAACGAGGTTGCCCAGGGACTGTCTAAAACAGCTTGCCCAACGTCCTACCACTTTTGTCCGATACTCTCCAGGAAGCTGACCACCTCCGTCAACACCTCTCTGTCCATGTCCTGGAGCACATCCATGTATGTGAATGGCGGAAACTTCCCCTGGTCCTGCAACCTGTTAATAAGCTCTGTCCTCTCTCGGCTGTAGAGGGGGCAGTGGGCACTCAAAAGTGATGTGGTCCGGAGTACCCCCTTGATCCCCACACTCACAGAGAGGACTGAGAGGAGACTCTCGGACACCGATCCGTGCCAGATGGCATGGGAAGGAGGCGTGACCTAGCCGCAGTCTTATGGCCGTGGTTTGTACTTTTCTTGGGAGAGGATTTATCGTCGTTTTGGGATGTTCGGTTGTATGGCCTTTAGTTAGGGTCATGGTTCTGTATGCGTCCCACCTTCTCTGCCAGTGTATTTTTATGCTATTTAGGTGTTTTGCTGTGATATCATTCCAGGTCGGTGGTTCCTGGGTTTCTTCTCCCTCTATTCTTGCTGTTTTTGCCAGTCTGTCTGCTGTTTCGTTACCTTCTATCCCTGCATGTGCTGGTACCCATACAAGGTGAATTTTGTGACCTGCATCTATTACGTGACATGCCATTTCCACGATGCTTTTTGGCCATACATTAAAGGTTGACTCTTTGTGGCTCGATTTTAACATGCTTAAGGTACTAAGGGAGTCAGTGAATATGCATACTTCCCTTGGAGGGAGATTGCTTGTGTATTGCAGGGCCTTATATATCGCAACTTGCTCAGCTGTATATGAAGAGTAAGTGGGCCGTCTAGTTTATACAGTTTATGGACTTTTGAGTTAAGGTGGTAAAAGCCTGCACCCACATAACCTTCCAGCCCCTTCGAGCCATCCGTAAAGATGGCGTCCGCTCTTGGCCAGCATTCTTGCATGAGCTGCTTGAAAAATCATGTAGTAGTTAGAGAAAATGAGTAATTTTCCTATAGGTAAAATTCCGATATCTCGCGAGGGGGGGGGGGGGGTTTCCACCTGACGTCACTGGAGGTGAGGTAAATTCTAGATAGGTCAGACCAACAAATTACCACACAGCAATAATGGCAGGGCACGCAATGCATTTGACCGTGAATTTTCCATCATTTTTTCAAAAACATTTCTTTTGCACAAAACCAAATAGTTTTTTGGGAAAGCAATCTGTCCGGTTTCGCTACTCAATTTAACACCTAAAACATGGCTGAAGGTAGAAATCATCGATGGAAAGGTTTCACAGAAAAATTATTTTTTAGTCATTTTTCATTAAAATTTAGTTATTTTTATTTTTTTACCCCCAGAAGCAAACTATCAAGGGGCAAGCGACCCCCGCATTTTGTCAACAATAATAACGACTACAATATATGTGAATTTAAGAGAAATCGTTGGAGCCGTTTTGGACAAATAATTTTTTTTTTAGTCGTTTTTTTGGAGTTTTTTGAAAATAAAACCCCCACAAATTGAGAAAACCCAAAATAAAAAAAAAGATCCCGAGGTATGATTTTTGTGAACCTACATGCCGAATTTCATCAAAATCGACTGAGTAGTTTGCCCGGAAATCGACGAACAGACAGACAGAGCGACAGACAGAGCGACAGACAGACAGACATTTCGTAAAAACCAAACCTCAAAACGTGTAAATTCGTTGAAATCTCGAAATCGAAAATTTTGACTATCACAAAGCTTTCCTTATTTAAAAATTTAAAATTAAATTAAATTAAAAATTAAAAACAATTTAAAAATTAGTAGATATAGACATGTGTAATTTCATAGGAAATAATTTCCCTTTGGTTAAATTTCAGATCCCTCGAGGGGGGGGGGGGGTCCACCTCAATATATTAAAAACCCCTTAAAACTTCATTGCATATTCTGGATCGAACAGACCAATACATTGTAACAGTATGACACATGGCACGTAATGTATTTTCCATAATTTCTCAAAAAATATTTCTTTGCACAGAAGCAAATATTTTTTTGGGAATGCAACCTGTCCGTTTTTGTTACCCTAATGAACACCTAAAACATGCCTGAAGGTGGAAATCATCGATAAAAGGTTCCGCAGAAAAATTATTTTTTAGTCATTTTTCATAAAAATTGAGTTATTTTCATTTTTTTCCCCAGAAGCAATCTATCAAGGGGCAAGCGATTTTGTTAAAATTAATAACGACTACAATATATGTAAATTTAGAAGAAATCGGTGGTGCCGTTTTTAAGAAATATTTTTTTAGACGTTTTTTTTTGGAGTTTTTTGAGAATAAAACCCCCCCAAATTAAAAAAAAATGGTCTCGAGGTATGATTTTTGTGAACCTATATGCAGAATTTCATCAAAATCGGCGAAGTAGTTTGCCCGGAAATCGATGAACAGACAGACAGACAGACATACAGACATATACAGCCAGACATTTCGTAAAAACCACTTTTTCTGGTTTCTGGGACCTCAATCCGTTGAAATCTCGGATTCGAAAATTTGGACCATCACAAAGCTTTCCTTATACTACGTATAAATTGGAAAGCAATAAAGCATTGGCTTTCTGCATTTAATTTAAGCTCACAGTTAGATAGTTGTGTAGCTGTGCTAACCTGTCTAGCAATATGAATTTCGTCAATAAGAGCATGTAAGTAGAGGAGTTAGAGGGCACTGTACTTGCCGGGCTTGTGGTCCAGCGGTTAAGACGACGCTTCTGATAGGCGTAGACGCAATATTCAATATTCAAGCAATATTGACAATGCACTTTCATCAAATAAAATGCCATGGAACGACAACCCAATTAGGGTCTAGGCCTAAGGACTTCCTATAGCGCACTGGACTATTTGGGGTGTTTTGGTCAGCATCGTGCCCGGCAGCAGCGTTTTCTCTAAGGTGAAGGTAAGGAGGGTTGAGTGGACCCATGCCAGGCAGGAAAGGTTTCCTTATGCCTAATTATTATTATTGCCTAATGGCAATGTAACTAATACTAGTATTATATCATGATTGTAATAAAATGAATAATGTTTAAACTGTACTCTGTAGGGTGTATCCCGCACGCCTCTATGAAGGCATGGGAGCCCTAATTGTATTTTGTCTAATTATTGTATTTGTTGGAAATATGAATTGTTATTATTATTATGTTAAATAAAACAAATAAATAAATATTTACTTTTGTTCTATTAATAAGCCAACCTAGCGAAGTTACGGTTATAAAGCCCTCTCTTACACTCAACTAGGACTGCATGCTTTACATGCCATACAAAGCATGGCCAGAAAATTTTTCGGGTGAAAGTTGGAGTCTGTACCACTACTCTACATGTCCCATTGAGTTTTTAACCTCGACCTTCACTATTCCTGACCATCAAACATCCCAATGAAATGGCACATAACAGTTTGTAAGAGCAATTTTACAGTTGATTATATTATTGGTGCTGACTGCTTACTATGTGCATACTCGTACATTCAAAATATAATTGATGCTGAATAAGAGCAATATGGGCCCAGATTGAGCATTACAAGTCCTCAAACCCAAAACATCAGGAAAGTTTAATAACTACTCAGCGATCCTAATGAGTCCGTTAGTTTTTGCTGGAGTGCATAAGTTTGGGTTGTAGTTTCTAACTTTATTATACACGGGCTCTAAATAACGCATCACCACTTTTCCCTCCACATCATGCTCCTAAATTCATGAAGTTAGGATAGTTCCAGCTATGTAGATATTGTAGTTCCGGTATAGTTTAAAATATTTCTACGTGAATTTTTTATAATTGAATAGCTCCCCCGATTAACGTTCTAACCCTCATTTTTTTGTGCCCAGTGTATAAACTACTTATAGAGTATGTATGAAACACTCGTTCCTTTGACAAGGTCCCTATTATTGCTTTCCAATTTATACGTAGTATAAGGAAAGCTTTGTGATGGTCGAAATTTTCGATTCCGAGATTTCAACGAATTTACACGTTTTGAGGTCCCAGGAACCCAAAAGTGTTTTTTACGAAATGTCTGTCTGTCTGTCGCTCTGTCTGTCTGTGCGTCGATTTCCGGACAAACTACACGGTCGATTTTGATGAACTTCGGCATGTAGGCTCACAAAAATCACACCTCGGGATGATTTTTTTCATTTAGGGCTAACTCAATTGGGGGCGGGGGGGGGGGTGGTTTATTTTCAAAAAACTCATAAAAAACGTCTAAAAAAAAATTATTTCTCGAAAACGGCTCCAACGATTTCTTTTAAATTCACATATATTGTAGTCGTTATTAATGTTGATAAAATGCGGGGGGTCGCTTACCCCTTGATAGTTTGCTTCTGGGGGTAAAAAAAAATAAAAATAACTAAATTTTAATGAAAAATGACTAAAAAATAATTTTTCTTCGAAACCTTTCTATCGATGATTTCTACATTCGAGCATGTTTTAGGTGTTAAATTGACTAATGAAACTGGGCAGGTTGCTTTCCCAAAAAACTATTTGATTTTGCACAAAAAATTATTTTTTGAAAAAATTATAGAAAATGCTCAAATGCATGGCGTGCCCTGCCATTATTGCTGTGTGGTAATTTGTTGGTCTGACCTATCTAGAATTTACCTCACCTCCAGTGCGTCAGGTGGACAACCCCCCCCCCCCCTCCCCGAGATGCCCGAAATTTAATTATAGGAAAACTATTTACCATGATTTACTCATTTTTTCTAGCTACTACTTCATAAATTGGAAAGCATGTTCGAGTAAAATCGGACCGGTTCTTCTACTTGATACTCGACTTTGCGGTACTTCTTCTTTTTCTGGCTCGACAGCCCATGGCCTGATCGACAACACCCCTCCAGTCATCTCGGTTTCATAAAACGCTACACTATCTGCGGACTCCCCGGACAACCCAAGGTCAGTTTCCAGCGTATAAACTACCTAGACTCTAAGTCTTAGAGTATGTAGAAACACTCGTTTCTTTTACAGGGTTCCTATTATTCTACTCGGTACTCGATACTACTGTAAATAAAATACGAGTAGAATACAATACAAAATTACGTTTTACCCGATGCACGAGTTGACAAAGCAGCATTGTATCACAGATGAGTAGAACCGGTGTTCATTGGCAAGAGCTTTTGCAAATATTTGATAAGTCTGTCTCAAGCGCTGAATGAAAGCAAATAGATCAATGTTTCAGCAATGGAACTCTATACCAGTCTATGCTACCAAAAATTCCAGAATTTTATTAATGAGATTGATCCTAGCTTTAATATATTTTGGGGGTTGGATCATGATTTTTTTATTTGTAGTAAGAGTTATTTCTTTTTCATTTATTTGAGCTCGGTGTACTTTACCACGACCGGACCCGGTATTTCCCCCGTCCGACTTGCGGGTTTATACATAAGACAGACACTGTTGGCGAAGTGGCAGGGACTATTCTCCACTTACCCAGCCGGGGTCCAGTATAAGGAGATCTTCCCAAAAGTATCGTTGTCTCCATGGTTTAAAGAAGTCACCACTCACTAAAAAATTTTATACGACCTTTACAAGACTGAGAAGTGGCCACGGGGTCACGAAGAGGTACTTGTGAAAGATAGGTAGGGACCCCAGTGGCATTTGCGACACTTGTCTGGGGTCAACTGAAACCCTACAGGATATCAAATTCCATAGTCGGACCTTTCAATCTACTTTCAATTCTAGAAGCATGCAACCCAACAATATATTTTGCTTTACATACTCTTATAAAAAAACAGTAAAAAAACAAACTATTTCAGAATGAACCGGATTAATGTCGCACCAATAGTGGCTGAATGGCTCCCCATCGCCGATGCAAAAAAAAAGAAGGCCTACCGCAATATCGTTATGATACATTAATAAAATAATGTATGTTTCGAACAGTTTTGCACCTGTATCTTTATTATACCTGGGTATTCAGTATTTTATTCGGTTTTAGTTCAATTATGTTTTTATTATTTTAATGATATTTTGGGACTAAAATGTTAACCATTGTTAAAATTCCTTAGCTCACCTCGCATTTCTATTTTCTATTACATTTTTGTAACTCTATGAACTCTGTGCCTATGACTCCTTAGCCAATAGGTCTTTAAACGTATTAAATTCACATTGGTTTCGAGCTTGACATTAGGGAACCACCTACCATTAGGGTACTTCCACCTACCCAACACAAGCAGGCCACGAAAGGTTTATTAAGGTTTATTAAAATTAATTAACTCTCACGATTCATCAGCGTTATAAATACAGTTATGTCATAATGACTAGCTGTTCTTATTTTTCCTATTTAAACGTAAAAACGTGTAAAGAAAGCTTTGTGATGGTCGAATGTTTCGATTTCAAGATTTTAAGGGATTTACCCATTTTGAGGTCCCAGGAACCAAAATAACTTAATAACTTTTTACGAAATGTCTGTCGGGACAAGCTACTCAATGAATTTCGATTAAAGTCGGTATCTAGGTTCATAAGTATCATATTTTGGGCTAACATACAAAAAAAAATGGGCCAGAAAGTATTTATAAAAAACTGCTCCAACGATTTCTTTTAAATTGAGAAAATTATATTGTGGTCATCATGAATATAAAAATAACTTAGTAAAGTTTAACGTCATTTACGCGTCCCCCTTGGTAGTTGCTGCAGTAATTTTTTTTTTTTTTTGCAGAACCTTCTAATCGATAATTCCAAACTTCAGACATGTTTAAATGTTTAAATTGGTTAACAAAACGGAACAGGTTATCGGTTCCAAAGCAAGGTTTTGATTTTGAAAAAAATGTGGATAATACCCCAATGCATTACATACCATGCCATTATTAGTGTGCATGATTTTATTCCTGCTCATTCTAGACTTTACAAATGTCTCATAGATCAATCCAGTGCTTTAGAATAAGGAAAAACAGCTGCATATGAACCCTAAGACCATTATCGTATATAGATACCATGGAACAATTTGATCAATTACGGTTCCTATGCTAAAGCTTAGCTGAATGGGAAAACGGTTTCACTCGTATACTAGTTCTTTAATAATTATTGGGCCCGGCTCATTGCTATCAACGTTTCAAGTGATACGATGGTAGGAGCCGCCCTTAGTGACAATCTTTAACCTACTAGCTGTGAATCTGTAAATAACGAGACATTAGCGGTTTCCCTGATAAGGTAATTAGGACTCATTTATTTCCATTACATGTGAAAGAGACCTAAAAAGCGAGGTGCTGAAGAATAGCACTTTGGGAGGAGGGAGAGGGAAAAGGGGACAAAAGGGCAGTCATTACAGAATCCATCAACTTTAAGGGAGGTTTACGGCTATTCCCATATACAAACCTCATTCAACCCCAAAGTATGTAATTTAACATACCGTACTCAAATTATTATACCAATAGCTTTTGCTACCGGTCTCTCTGCTGTTTAATTTTTTCAAAACATATTAACGTCCAACATGCAAGTGATGTAAGAAGAAAGAGTGAAGAAGATGCACGCTGCCCACCTATATAACTGTCCAGCCCTGAAACTCGAACCACCGGCCGTAATCCGTAGAGACATCTCCCTGTTACTGGTCAGCGCGTCATCAAATGGCTAACATGCTAAGGGTGGTCGTTGGCTAGTAAATAAGTAAGTAAGTAAGTAAAAAAGAAAGTGGTCTAAAAGTAACTACGACTACTACTACTACTACGGAGCCCCTGAGAAACAACGAGCTACTAAAGATTGCGACCGCTGCTGATGATGAAACGTTAGAAGTTTTCACTTTCAGATCAACCAAATGGACTTTTTTGTAAGCGTATGACTTGTAATGTCTACATTTCTCATAGCCGTTTCGTTTCAACAAGAAAATCTTTACCCCTTCAACTTTAACAAAAGTCCCCCAAAGCAAACACCGAAAATCAACACGGTGCAAGACATCTTTCGGCTGGAAAACAGATTTTAAGGAAAAAGGATACAAAATCCCCCACTAGAAGCTCCGAATAGCTCGCGAATCCCTAGGTGGCAGTCTGGGAATCAGGCTAAGGGAAAGTCTATGGGCAAACATGGCCAAAGTATTCGCAACGTTTCAAGATCGAGCCTTGTTCCTTTATATTCCAGACCAATGTATTGCTTGCGGATCTAAAGGAAGACAGATGAGCTGAATTCCAGTAGTTTTCCAGTAGTTGTGGAATTTGTGAGTTACGATGCCTGTTTTTCTTTTTGATGGAGTTGGTGGGCGAGATTGACGTTTTCCGGCGGGCGCATGACATCCCGCCATCAAAATCGTCCGCCACTGTTTCCAAATCTTCCTTAATTCGAAATTTTTGTGGGTTATAAACTTGTTTTCTTTTGAAAATTTGGGCGGTTCTCTTACCAATGAATGGCGATGTCGTCAAGTATTCTACACTGATACTTTTCAAACGATGGTGATTGAAACCGAGTGTACTGCAATGTATAGGAAAACCGGCTGTGAAAGGGTCAGTGAGTTAACAAGGAGGTTTGGTTTGTCCAGCTAGCGATAATGGACCTATTTCATTTCGGAAAAAGCTTGCGCCCAACCAATCAGACCACGGGCTCAACCGTGTTTATTTATTTATTTATCAAAATACACGGGTATTGCTCATCTTACAATTTTCAACATAATAGGTTTTGATGAAGTAGAATCCGGGATGATAGGCCGTGGTCGTTCAGAAAGTGTACTTCCAAACGTTTCGTCAACATCTGCGGCCAACATCTTCAGTGGAACTGCGTAGACTTCACAGTTGCTGCTGCTGAGCCTCCGAGATACAATCTTAGAAGTCTACGTAGTTCCACTGAAGATGTCGACCGCAGATGTTGACGAAACATTTGGAAGTACACTTTCAGAACGACCACGGCATGTCATCCCGGGTGCTACTGATTCATCATGTGACTCCGGTCGTGAAAGGCTTCGTATATACATATATATAATATGTTTTACATATAAACGATTTAGTAATTAAAATTAACCAATTACAAATAAATCTCAAAATACAACAACTGAACGTGTTCAAGCAATTATACCTAGTTATATGTACTACCCGACCACGATAGGATGGCACTTGGAACACATTGTTTAATCCAAAACTTGCAAAACATCGTGTTTATTAGATTTTTATATCTATAAGTGTTCCAGTGCCACCCTGTCGTGGTCGGGTAATAAATTGGGGTTTGACGTAATTTTTCAGTGGATTTCTATACGAAACAGGTACATTGCGCAAAATGTACGACAAGTTATTCGTAAATCAATACTTTATATAAAGTACATATATTTTGACAAGCCCTAAAACTACAGCTCTAGTTCACGCTATGGCTTTCTTGTCATAGCGCTTAGGCTGGTTTCATAAAAACTACTGTATTTATGTATTCATCACAGCCTGGAAGGCAGAGAAAAACTGGCCACAACTGCACATATTGTTCTACTTCATGCAGAGTTACAGCCGGATTTTTTTTTTATGAAACTGAATGCGAAATGGCAGTATAATAATGATTTAGTCATTTGAGGGGGGAGGGGGGAAGGGCGCTCGCTCTGTCGCTGCTGCAAGCGCGACAAGACGACCGATCCAATAATTGATTTCTGATCTCGATTTAATCGATAGTCGATGGCTATGTCACCGAGCGTGGCCATTAGATAGACCCCCCATTTGATTTATAATGCTTCCCAAATGGAATGCATGACCACAATCTAACTGCCGCAATTTTGGGAGGCAATTCCAGCTATTTTTTTCTTACTGTCTGCCCAAATTTCGAACAAATTGTTATTTCTTCATTTTTCCTTATGTTTTTGCTAGTTAACGTATTTTCAAAATACACACTGTAAGTGTACATGCAACCTCCGCTGAGACATTTAGCCTGCCCCTATTTCACAGAGGAGGCTACTGTGACTCTACTGTATACAAATAAAAACAATCAAATTTTCTGTTTATTGCCTAGTATTTCTGAAACCAGATTTTTACGAAAAATACAATTAAAACGCATAAAAGAAATGAAATTGAAGGACTATTGACAGTAAACAGTACATATTAATTTGCAATTTAATTTACAGTAAGGGCGGTATTATCAACTAATTGCCAAAAATAAATTTATGTGCCGAACATTTAACGTTGAATTGATTACGTGAAATTGCAGACCTATTAGTGCTGATTGGAGTAATACGAACTGCCATTAACTTGTGATAAAAAATTGTGAAACAGCTCCTATTACAAAAATATATAAAAAGAAATGTACGAAGATAATAAGAGTGACTGTCAAGAAAAAAAAATTGTATATTTTATTTTATTTACAATACGTATAATATGTAAATTGTGGTCTATTGTAGGCAACCTAATCGATACTTCGTTCTTTCTTAAAAGCGTCTACATATGTATATTGTGAATCAAGACGTTGCGGAATTCACTACAATGAAAAACTGATGTAGAACCGAAAATTATGCTTACGTCTTCATCGCAATAAGTCCAATGTAGGTTCCATCTTATTTGTAAAACTACTCCTAAACTCTTAATTTGAAAAGTAAAAAGACAACTTTACTGTATTCAACGATGAAGCATACTAGTCTGCAATTTACGATGTGTATCCTATAAAACGACTACAAGTTTCAGATGAGCAAATTAGGTTATGGCCACAGAAAGTTTCAAGCACAACTTATATACGAGATTATGACGTTTTCTTTCACTGTATCGCACCAACAACTCACATCAGTAAAATACTTTTAAGAAAGAAGCTTTATTTGATGTCAGCAATTTTCCAACAAGTTCTAGCTGATGTTCAATACGATTGCGAAAACGGAGTCAAAATTATCGTTCCAAAATTTATGACTAGTTTTCAATTATTCTGTTTCCACGACATGGATCATGGGCATTGTTTCTTTTCGAGATGCTGCAGATTTACGGATTTACTAGTTTGATATTGTAGTACTAGTAGGCTAAATATCAGACTTAAATGTCCCGCCTAATTTGAGTATCGATTCTCATTACGTCGTATATTGATTGTATCGAATGAGCAGTTGATAGAGTACAGAACATCAACTGAATCCGGGTCCTGCTTTTATGCCTATAAATTAGTATGATATTTACAAATATACACGAGATATCAAAAGGAAAATGCGTTGTTTTTGCTGTAGAACTGTCCTCAAACTGTAGCCTGTAAATTAAGCAATTGGAGAGCAGAATAATTACCGGAAGTGAAGGCATGTTGTGATTAAAAAGCGAATAGGTTACCTTTTTGTTACATTTGGTACAGTTCATGTTCATCTTGCTTGTCCAAATCAGAAAAATACCTACATTTAAACATGGCGTAAAACTTATATTTATTAAACATCAGGGAACAGGTGAAGCTGATGAGCAGAATCTGATGAAAAGATCTGATGATAAAGCTGAACAAAATTAAGTTTCACCGGAAATAACGAAGAAATGTTCCTATTCATTTTGATAAAAATACCTATGTGACCGTCACTAAAGCCCACTGCCCACAGTTAAGAAACTCGTTCTATCGGACAGTTCTTTATAGGGGTATTCACTCTGTTTCGATTTCCCTGAGGGAAAGTAGGAATACAACTCGATTTTTTCTACGGTAGAAAAATAATTGCCATGGAAACGTATATCTCTAAGTTTCCAACTTTACGCGACCTAACCTAACCTACTTCCAAAGTTTCTTTGCCTTCGCTTATCTTATGAACATCTGCTGTAGTCCACCTCTTGCCATATGTTTCCTTTTGTTGTTTTTTTATTAATTTCTGTCGCAGAGCTCATTTTTAAAAAAATGAAATATACTACATATACATACAAAGTACATAAAACCAAAATTCAAATGCAAAACAACAACAAATATAGACGTTTGGTGTTTTCGATTTCCCAAGCTCAGTTTACCTAACCAAGTAGTTGGGGAAAGTAGGGGGAATGTTTTGAAATGCATTTCCTTATGGCAATATTTTTCTACCATAGAAAAACTAGAGTTCTATTCCCTTAGGCGGGCATACCACATACGTACATCGTCAATGAAAATTATGAAATTGAAGGACATTTCAATTTTTCATTGATGGCGGCCATTCCACATGTTTTTTCAAAAATTGACAATTTTCTATTAAAACGTATGCGCCAAATTCTTGAAATTTGTTTGCATTTGTTTTTTGAAATTTTGTTTGTATTTGTTTCCTTCGTACACTTATTATTTTTAATAAAACCTAATAATAGTAGGAGATCCGAAGTAAGATCGACCTTCACCGATCTGTTTAATGGATGAAAACTGTTTTTAAAAAAAATCAATTAAAATAATTGTACTTGACACACTTGACATATCCCATGAAGCCATTTTTTAATTTTAGTTTGTTTTGTTTGTGATTTTACTCTATGATCAATTGATCATTGATCAATTTTAACAATGGCATAGAGTAAAATTGAAATGTCCTTCAATTTCATAATTTTCATTGACGTTGTACGTATGTGGAGTACCCGCCTTAGGGAAATCGAAATAGAGTGAATATCCCATCCCGTGGTTGGAGACCGTTATCAATATGGCTGCTAGTGTAGCCTGCACAAGAGAAGTACGCAATTTGGCGGGGAAACCCAGTGTAGCCTGCACAAGCTAAGTACAGAGTCTTTGACCGGGTCCAGGTATCCGTTCTGCTATGCTGCAATGTGTAAGACTTCGATATTTTTTGCGTTGGTACTTATCTCTGATAGTTGGCTTATGGTTAACGGGTGCCTCGTAAGGCATATTACGGCTCCCGCCGCTCCAGTTAATGTATCTTTATGGAATATCCCTTATACAAATCGAGTTTAAAAATACTATTAACACAATAGACATTCCTTTAATTTAGTAAGTTATAATGTATAAAAAGCTTCCTAAGTATACTACCCGCCAAAGATAGGATATAGAAATAATATTAATATATATATATATTGTAATATTATAAAATTCAATTCAAATAAACTTCCGCTTATGCCAGAATAAAGTCATTCTATCGTAGTCGGATAGTAATATCATAATTTCGAATGAAAATTAGATTGACAAAAATAAGACAATGAAATATATTTAAACTATCTTAAATAAGCAGCTTCGAACAGAACGCTCTTCAATTTGAAATAATTTTGGATTTCCATCTAATGTATTACAGAAAAATGCTTGAACATTTACAAGAAGTGGAAAAGTAAGTGGCAGTGAGATTCAAAGAAGCTCTTATCCCCTTCTTATGTCGTGCTTACGGAAATACTGTACTGTTACCATAATATGGAATAAAAAACGTCTGCTATTGTAATACCACGACTTAGTGTATTTAAAAAAAAATCCCTTTCGGCCCGGGCCGGTCAGATGTAGGGGGATTTCATAAAAGCACCGACCCAGCTTCGCGGGGCGCCGCGCTGGTTTCTCTCCCCCTTATTAATGATAACATATTGCACTGTTACAGTACACTAGAATACATTTTGCACAAGCGCCAACCCCACTTTCCCCCTTTAAAAGGGCTATGTATTGGTAAAAGACTATGAGCTTTTGAACAAGTATCACTTCGCTTTGACAGGCCGCCATCTTGAAATAGTTTTTTTGTCGCAAAACATGTTAATTGCCATTATCGTGGATAAAAATACGGGCTATCAGTCACATTTTATTCCATCCCTCAACAACCCATGTTAATGTAACTAGGATACGAGTTTTTGATCGGTTTTGATCGGCCGCCATCTTGAAATTAAATGGCAGATCAGGCTGGGCTGGTTAACATACTTGGGCAAGACACTGGCATGATCAATTTTTGTGCCAACTTTCATCAAAATCGGATAGGTAATACTAGTATTTACGGAAGTTAGTGTTTCCTACATACACTATGTTTCAATGTCAAGACATGTAAAGTAGTGGTACAGACTCCGACGTTCACCCGAATGGTGGTTGGTTCGAGTCCCACACTTGCTACATTTTCTGGCCATGCTTCGGAGGGCATGTAAAGCAGGCGGCCCCGGCTGAGTGTAAGAGAGGGCTTATAGCCCTAAGTTCGCTAGGTTGGCTTAGTAACAGAACCAAAAATGTCCATATTTATTTATTTTTATTTAATATGCATAAAATTTTGAGCGGGGGATGGTTGTAGGCCTCGGGGGTAAGTTTTGAAGAAACTTTCCCGAACATTGGGCGCCCTCTTAATAGGTAGATGGATTCTCCCTAAAAAACCGACCTTGACGTTTTCTTCCTATCAATATTGTGGACTATTGTACCAAGGGGCAAGGGTGTTAGGGGGTTGAGACTCCCTTCCAAATAGAACCGCGGAAAAGGTTTGACTATACGCATTTTACATTCAATTAAAATCGTTTGCTCAAAAATGACTCAAAATCATTATAAATGAGGCGTAGCCTAACTATATACACGCGTTTCAGACTTAAATCAAAATTCTGCAGGAAAAGGGATAGGTATTATTGTGGGGCACGGTTAAATTAAATGGAAAAGGGAAAATCTAAAAATAAATTAAAACGGACGAAAAAGAAATAAACAAGTATTAAATCACCAACTGGGGTAAGCAAATGTGATTTCGAGCAATAATTCAATTACTTCCCACCAGGACTTTTACCTCCTTCTTAATCTACCAAAAAGGTGAATTTCAGGACAGTGTTTTCCTCATTTAAATCAGAGACCGACAATGAACGCGCATTTTATTGTATGCGGCACATAATACAGAAACAAATAAATGCAGCTTCGATGAACGCATGAAAGCATCTTTATGGGGAGTTGTAGGGGAGTTCTAGCCAGTTTAAAATCTTTAGGATGGACAGTTGCTGTCCAATGGATACCGAGCCACGTGGGAATAGCCGGAAACGAAAAGGCAGACCTGCTAGCTAAGGTAGCCAAAAGTGCAGCGAATTTGGCAATTCCTCTAACACTAAATAGTGCGAAGCAGGTTATTAACAGCGCAATAACTAGCAGACACAACAACGCTCTATCAACAAACGCAACAGGACAGTCATGGGAAACATTGCTGAATAATCCCTTACCACATGACCTACCAAGAGCCACTTCTGTTTTCGCTGCATAACTGGCCACGACTACCTGCAGTCTCACCTGTTACGCCTAGGCCGGGCTGCTTCAGCCCACTCTGCCTCAGCGGACGTATGGATGCTGCCCACCTTCTAGCATGTCAAGCAATCCAGAGCCCTATCAATGACATCTCATCACTTTACTGGCAGGGGCGGCAGCAGATGGTGGTAACGCCAAGAGTGGGCGTTGGATAAAGTAAGTAAAGTAGTATCTTTATGGGCAAAATATTGCCACAAGAGAAAACACCGAGCCGTCTAACATTCGAAAAATCGTTTCATTACAAGACATGTACGCTAGGCATCGACAATTATTTTTGGGGACCATAGTATCGTTATTATTTAGATGGTTAAATAAATAGGTTTGGTTACATTCAAACTTAATTATACAATAGTATCAACTTATTATTATTATTATTATTTTTTTTTTGCTTAAGGGTATGCAGCCAAATCCAATCTGGCAAAAGACTGCTATCGGGAGCCCACTGGACAACGAGGTTGCCCAGGGACCGTCTAAAACAGGTTGCCCAACGTCCTACCACTTTTGTCCGATACTCTCCAGGAAGCGGACCACCTCCGTCAGCACCTCTTTGTCCAAGTCCTAGAGCACATCCATATATAATAATGAATCAACTTATTGTAAACGATTAAAAAATTTATAATGTAAATTAATTAATTAAAGTTATTACAGATTTAGTCCTGGCGAGGCGACTGAAGAGGTCAATTGGATACATTCATTAAATTGTTTGTATGCGCCTAACCTTAAAAATATATATATATCTGCATATATACCAAAGGTTTAATAATTTTTTTAGTAAATTAAATATAAACTATTAAGTATCGGATTTTGGGGTGCCTATTTTGCTCTCAAAACTTCGTTCAAAAATGTAATATTCTATTATTATATTTAATGTAATAATTATATATTTGGCGCAAAAAACATGTCACATCTATTTTTTGTATATTAGGCCTATACAGGCTTTCTAGTGAATTAATTCTCTATCTTGCAGATAAACGTTCATTTAACAAAAAGCTTTCCTCTCTCTGGAGGGAAAGTTGGAAAGAAAATTGTCTGGCCTTCATTTTCACATAGGGCGATTTTGAACATTTTGGCCCGCAGTCCACTCCTAAAGAACCTATGTATTTTGCGTATTTTGGTCAGTTTTGATATAGTATACTTATTAAAAAATCTTGCAATTCATAAGCTAGCATAGGATATTTTTAGACTCTTAAATTTAAATAATTGGGTAGAAGCTACTATAAAAACGTTGCAAGGGGTCTCAGATGCCGGCATAGGATTCAAATTCAAAATTTCAAGGCCGTAGCCAGGATTTTTTTTCGGGGGGGGGGGGTTAGAAATTTCATTGGATATTACATAGTGGTTTTTATTTTTCCTCTCAAAATCCGATTCTATCTAGTATCAAGCTATTTCATTTCGGGGGGGGGGGGGGGGGCTTGGCTACGGTCTTGCCAGCTTTCTTCTCTTTTTGCAACGCAAAACATGGAAGTATATAAATTCACACATTGTAAATAAGGTTAGAAATCTCTAGTTTGAGGTTCATCTAAAAATTTACCCAATAAAAAAAGCACCACGTTACCCGGAGGAGTTGGCGATCTTTGAGGTGCTAGAATGAGGTCAATGCCCCCTTCCCCCTTGTACACGGAATAAATATTTTAAATTTCACACTGTCTCTTATTTCCCCGCGGAGCATGAGGCGCAGTGGGTACATGCGAGTTGCTGCAGAGCAAAGAATTGGGTTTTCCCATGTTGTAAAGAATTAATTGTTAAAAGCATGAAACTTACAGTAAACCTGAATTAGCCTATGTGGGCCCATGTTACGAAACATATTTCAGCTGTACTATGGACCACGTTTTAGTAGAGCCGGTCGCCTGGTGTAGTTTAGACCAGGGGTTCCCAAACTTTTTTGTCCGTGGATCACTAGATTATTATATGATTTTCTGTGGACCCCCATCACCCAGGGCTGTGCTGAAATGAAATTAAATGAAATGATATAATAGGCCATTATTACCACATACAGTACAATATAGATATAAAGATACAGTATGTGCTCGGCACCGTCAAAACTACAATTAGATCTACCATATACATAATATAAAAACATCAAGTCTAGACTATAACATTTTGGCTAGTTAAGAGTCAATATTTTTGAAAAACAATGAGAGAAAAGTCCATATCATCACATGGGGTTTGTTTGTGGTATAAAAGATTATCCTAAAAATAATTTTTTAATAATAATGAATGCTAGGAAAATAGTTAAATTCTGGGACCAAGATTAAGTAGCTCGTGCATAAGATTACGTGCTAATATTTGATTAAATATTTAGAACTGGTATCGGGCGGATTTTGTAATTCAGTGCCAAGACTTACTGTATTTTATTTCAAACTGCCAATAACTCAGCTGTTTTATTTTCTTATTTCTTACTTTGGCCCGTGGACCACCTAATATATGTCTGTGGACCACCATTGGGGAGCCCCTGGCTTAGACCGATCAATAAAAATTCGGGTACGCCTACATCACACAATGATGATTCAATGCACCACGAGGCTTTTCTTCGCAAAAATTTCCAAAAAATGATACGAAGTCTAAGTCATTGAAATAAGGGTGATGAAGACATGAACGGATTATTTACAACAATGCCGCCAGCATTAAACTGTGTACGGCTCCCTTTAGGCGCCTATTCCACCGACCGGCTAGGGCTATTTACAAAACGGTGACGTGGTAGCAGACATTCAAGACTTAGGTGGCGTTTCCACCGACCTCGCATTGCAGAATGCAAATGACACTGACGGAAATTAGAATTTTTCTTTTTATAGAAATCTATTAAAATGTTTGTACTTGACATATCCCATGACGCCATTTTTTAATTTTAGTTTGTTTGTGATTTTACTGTATGATCATTGATCAATTTTAACTATGGCATAGAGGAAAATAAACATTTCCGTCAATTCTGCAATGCGAGGTCGGTGGAAACGCCACCTAAGTCTTGAATGTCTGCTACCACGTCACTGTTTTTGTAAATAGCCCTAGCCGGTCGGTGGAATGGGCGCCTTAGCAAAGCTAATCTGACTCAGGTTAGCTAGATAGCCTTCTGCGGCTGAGTAAACAATGTAAAATAACAAAAACCTTTTCCTCGACCCATCACGTACACACAACCTGTAAGGCCAGCATCTTCGCTTGTCTCACCACAGGCGCGGATTTAGAATGAGACCAAGATTAAATTTCGATTATTTTTTTTTTACAAATAGGGCTGAAATATTGGGGTTTTCAGCATTTTTAGAGCATTAAGAGTTCTACCTATATTATAGGTAATTAATACAATCGGGCGCAAGGGGGGCCCGGGGGTCCCCCCCCCCCGGGAGAAAATTAGTGAAAAATAGAACGGAAATAGTGGGGTTTTACGAATTTTGAGGACCCTAACGGGGGGGCTATAGCCCCCATAGCCCCCCCCCCCCCTGCACACACCATACTTCATAAAATACCATACAAACATACATACGATACATAAATCAAAGTTCATGTTGGTTGCTTTAAATCAGTTAGGTAATCTTATTTTAATTAAAATTCCCCCATAAAATGGCCTAGCCCATTCGGCATAACTATTATTTTGTACTAAATACTGTAGTTTCATTTTTTCTCTTTTCACATCCATTAGTCAAACAACGATTCTGCAGTTGTGATCCAGCTTAGTGGGTGGTTTTCACCATAATCCAAATACAGTCAAAATTAAGCAATAAGGATTGCCAACTAGCTCTGGCATGTCATAGATTCCCGTAGTTGGAACCCAAGGTCAAGTACGCAGAACTTCTATCAGGACATGTAGAATAGTGGTACCAACTCCGACATTCACCCGAAAGGTTGTTGGTTCGAGTCCCACATTTGCTATATTTTCTGGCTATGTTTCGGAGGGCATGTAAAGCAAGCTAGTTGAGTGTAAGAGGGGGCTTTATAGCCCAAACTCCGCGAGGTTGGCTCAGTAATAGATCAAAAGTCAATATGTATTTATTTATTTATTAAATTCTTGGCCTGCGATTCTGTTGTCATGTTTTCAACCCCACAACTTAGTCACATTTTCTTTGACACTTCTCCCTACGTTTGCCCGCTAGCTACAATACTCAGCTTATGGTTAGTCCCGATTTATTCGGTTTTATTATAGTTGCTCTGAATCCAGTGAATGAAGTCCACACCCTTCAAAGGTTGGAGGGTAGGTACCTAATAAAAAATAGGAATAAAAATTCCACTGCATACAATAATATATTAATAATCAAAGTGAGGACCTCGCAATTCAACAATGATGATTTCATCGGCAAAATCATGATAATGAAATACTGAGGGCAAAAAACAAAAGCGTTTAATTGACGCATGAATCTTCGGAAGCTCCCATTGAAGCTTATCACACAGGTTTTTATAGCACAGCCAGAGAACCAATGAGCTCAAAGCTCGGACTTAGCACCTTTTGTTAAACGGGGGTTTTCCTCGCTTGACTTCTCCACCCATTTCAATGGCCAGGGTTGAAGTTTTGACATTGGATATTTATACCCCCTATTATTTATACTCAATGCTTCGACATTACCAAGTTTTAACTACGTAAACGCTGATTTTTTGCTCATATTCAAGGGGTATTTTTTTATTCGAGAGCCCACTTTCCGATTCATAAGTTTAATTTAACCTAATTGTCCTTAAGAGGACATGCTACGTGGAAAATTAGCACCACAAAATTTATTGTTTTATTTACCTTTTAGTTTTGACGTGACAACGTCTAATAAATCGATGAGCACTGGCTGGAATACTAGGTGCATGTACGAAAAGTGTGATGTTCTTGGGTGACGCGGGTCAGTAACGCGGGTTTAAAGCAACTTTTTGGGCAGGTGTAGAAGGCTTATTTAAATTACACCCATGTCTTCGTCTATTCTCCCTCTTTCAGACCATGATATATTTGTTGTGATAGGGCAAGGGGTTCAATTTTAGGGGATGGAAACGTGAGGACGTGCGCCCAAATTTGGCCCGAATTTGCCTATTTTAATCGAAAATAGGCCTTTTTCGGCCGCGTTTTTGGGGGTCTTAATATCAATGTGAAAACTTCAAATAAAAAAATCCACAGCCTGCAATTTTCAACTGAAATGAATTTTTAATGTCTCATTAGAAGCAATATGAATTAAGGTTTCAAACGAGTATAAATACATAGTTTCAAATTTACCTCTTCACCCCTTAAACACGAGTGGAACACAAAACTAGTAAACTGAGACGCATTTCCAGCAATCTCATTTGAATTGCATGGGCGGGTTTAAAGCAATTTTTTGTGCAGATTTAGAAGGCCTATCTTCATTTAAATTATACCCATGTCTTCGTCTATTCTTCCTCTTTCAGGCCATGCTATATTTGTGGTGATCAAGCAAGGGATTTGGCTTTGGGGGAGTGAAACGTCAGGGGGTGCGCCCGATTTTCAACAAAAATCGGCCTCTTTGGGCCGCGTTATTATCTATTTAAAAAGTTCAAACTATACTTATGGGCTTTTCCACATTTTTTTCTCTTTCCAAACATATTTTATTTATGTATGATTTAGTAATTTAGGCGTTGTCACGTTAAATTATCGTCCGTAAACCGACTTTACAACCGACTTACAGACAACCAATTTTTAATTAATTAACAAAGCAAGTTATTAAAGATTTGGCTCGTGGAAGTTGTAGAAGACTACAAATTTTTGGTACCTTAGTTCCTTCATAAAGACCAGTGGGGACTAAAATATCGCGTAATCAGGGATTTTTGGAAAAACTACAAAACTGAAAGGTAAAAATACCCAATTATTTCATGCACAAAGTAGTCTTCTGCAACTTAAATGAGCTAAATTTTTAATAACTTGCTGAGTTAATGAAATAAAAATGATATGTGCATTTAATTTTGGGGTGCCAATACATATCTTCTTAACATGATCGAATAAATGCTGATATAAATCGTGAAAAACGCTGAGTAGTAAGTGCCTATAAAAACTGGTGAGGCATGAAATTCTACTTGTAAATTAATATGCCAATAAATAAAATAAATATGTCCTGTATATAAAACCCTCTACTTGAAATAGGTTATTGACTTCATTTCCAGATCCAGTTTTCAGGATCATTCCTAGGCTAAGTCGTCTGGTTAGCCTGGCTTTTGAAGCCCCCCCCCCCGTACCGCCCCAAAAAAAATACTCCCGCGGATGGTGTCCAAAAAGGGTTACACAAATCGAACAAGTAACAGACCAAGCGCAAGAAATATACAGTATAATAAAATCAACTTAATTCTAGATTATGTCAGAAGCACAGCCCACTTATCAAATCTGCCGCAGAAGACTTGGAAAGCAATTATCGATCAGTTCTAAACACAAAACCAATTGACGTTTGAAGAGTTCCTTTGCCACAAAAACCTTTTCCAGCGGGCAGAGAACAACAGCAACATCGGGAAAGAGGAAAAGCAAGACAACTAACGACAAACAATATCCTGCCGGGAATGAATAACCCTTGAAACTTTACGGATAAAGCAGCCAGAGGTACATATTTTTGGTGTTACTGGCAGGGCTTTTTGCATACACAGGATTTAAAGAGGAATTTTGATTGCTTGCCCGCAGCATTTCAGAAAAATGGTAATTATTATCTATCTTCAATAATATGAAGCGTGTTTCAGACTTTCAGAAGGCTTCAAAGTGAGCGATGTAAATGAGAGCTTCAAAATAATAATGAGAAATTTGTTGCTGAGGGATTTTTTAATGCCGGTATTTTTAATCCTCTTTTAATTAATAATCTTGTATTAAACTGTGTATTGTGTGTGTTGTACCGCGTAATTGTGCCGCGTAATTTGCAATGTTTGTTGGTTCTAAGTTGGTGAATTGCGAAGAATTTCCCAAGGGAAACTGTTTAAATATTGTCTAAACTTTGAAGAAGCAGCAGTCTGTATATGTTTTGAATTAATTGTTGTCAGCCAAGTGGCCTAAATCCTCTAATACGCTATTCGTTTCTATACAAGGGCGTCATTGGGGGGGGGGGGGGGTTAATAACTGGCTTGTTTTAAGCGTGCACATCTTAAGGATATGTTCACTGAACATTCGTTTAAAAAAATAAATAAATAAAATTACAGTATTAACCTTTGCGCGTCTAGGAAGGGGTTGCAACGGTCATGGTTGCATCTGAATCTTTGAGTAGTCAGCGCAGTGCGCACCATAAAAAAAATCTTAATTTTCTTTAATTTATGATAATGTTTCTTCATTTTCGAGAAGGCTAGTAGGATATATACGGTAGATCTATATATGTATTTTAAATTATAAATATAGTATATTTTTGGGCACGTACGTGGTACGTAGTGTATCGCCTGCACTTAAGCCTTGTTGTGTATGTCGAGTCCTGGTCACCTCCAAATTAATCGTGTGCCTTAACCATATTCCCAATGTGGTTTGGAATCCACTACAATCAGGAGGTCCACCCTGTCAGTCAACATGCTGAAAGTAGGCGTTGAAAAACAAATAAACAAAACCCATGCTTTGGAAAGTGGAACTTTACAGAACGGAAAAATATATGTATACATGAACCTGCTTGTCAATATTCCCGGGACTCGGCTAAATTTACTACCACTACTAGTATTATCTACCAAATATATATAAATAGATCTATTATTTATTTATGTATTCCATTTCTTCTCCTCATAACAAACTCTCATATTTATACGTTCGTAATCGTTTTTACGCCTTGCAGCTATCATAAATTCCATAGCCACACGTGGGAGCTTCTCTACATTGAAATACTATACTTTAACATTGTTTATGACATGGATAAGCGATAAAAAACTCATTTCCCCTGTAAGGTGTGGCTCCACTTTTGCTGCTGGTTTTATGCGTTTTCTGCTCAAAGGTTTTATAGCGTATCAACAAAGGCGAAGAAGGTAAATAATGAAATATTGAGTCATCCATGAAGAATAGGTCTCAGGACGAAGAAGCATATTTCAACATATGCCGTTGCTTTATGACAGTCACACATTTATTAAAAATTTGGGTTGCCTACCCCGGGGGTTCCCAAACTGTGGTCCATGGACCACCGGTGGTCCACAGACCAAAGTAAGAAATAAGATAATAAATTAGCAGAGATATTGGAAATTTGAAGTAAAATACAGTAGTAGTAGTAGTATGGTTTGACACAGTCCCAGGCCACGGTGTGGGCCCATAGGACTCCAGTGGACCTCCTGATTATAGTGGATTCCGAACCACTTGGGAAACACAGTGAAGTCACACGATTAGTTCGGAGGTGACCAGGACAAGTCCTACCATGTTTCCCTACCGGCACTGTGCACACGACCAATTTATCTGCAGCTTTGAACCTGCTCCGGTCCGCTGGATTCAACTTGGTATGGCGGCCGGCTAAAATACAGTAAGTCTTGGTACTGAACTATAAAATCCAACCGATACCAGCCATAAACGTTTAATAAAATATTAGCATGTATAATTGTAGGCACAAATCATCCTAGAATCTGACTATTTCCCTGTCGCAGTTATGATGGTCCACGGAATATCATAAAATAATCAAGTGGTCCACGGACAAAAAAGTTTGGGAATCCCTGGCCTACCCTATTACTAGTATTAAGAAATAGGTTCATTATCCTATAAAAAAAAACAATGAGGAACTGGGTCTGAGTATAATTGGCAGAGGATCCTTGACCCCTCTTGACCATTTCACAATTTAGGATGCTGAAGTCAGAAACATGGCCTGCAGCCGCGTTTTTCGACTGGGTCCGGCGGAAATGTTTTCATTTTATGTGAAGTTTCGAACCTCACCTTTCCATTTCACAGTTCAACTAGCCTGTTGAATTACTCCACTCCGAAACATAGGGCAACTTCAATATTCTACGTATTTTAATTGTCTGAAGGATGGTAAGATTTGCCAGGCGCAAATATCCGTTGCACGTAAAGAGCAGCAATACTTCAATAATATTTTCCATATTCACTCGTAATACTCCGTCGTATGCAAGAGATAAAGTAATATGTCAATATTAATATATTCAGTACGATACTTAACATATAAAGCGTTTTTTACTGGTTAATTTATGTAGTTTTGTTTGTATATCAGCAACCTGCAGTCTGATCGAGGCGTTTATAATACCGGGGTTAAGTACATACCCTAGGATTATAACTGTAAACAAACAAATTTTGAATAGCACTTTCCATTATAAAATTATCTTGTTTACCAGTGGATTAATTAAATACCGGTATTATAATCGCCTCGATCAGGCTGCTGTAGCCTGACGATGACCTAATGCCAAAACCGGTCTTTCATATATACATATCCGAATATATATTGTATATATTGAATTTGTGGTAATACTTGACTAAGTTCTTTTATTTTATCGTTTACTAGCTGCATCACTGTTAATTATAGTTAATTATAATTGTATTTCGAATCAGGACAGCGTTATATGGGTTAGTGTAAGGAAATCATATAGATAATTTCAAATAGATAACTATAAAACTATTAATAAAAAGAAATACCGTAGCCCACTATGGTAACTCGTAACATTTTCATCACTAATAGGTTCAAACACCTCACCCACCAAAACGCAACCCCATGGCTCGTTCGGTGACTTGGATACATTTGTGGAATAAAATGCAAATTTAATTTAAAATTGCCATCGAACCTAATTTTTTCAGTTGAATTGCAGTTCACCTCATAATCCTCAAGCCCCAATAAAACCCCACTCTGTAATTTGTATAAAAACTCCAAACATTTAAAATAAAAATAAATACATAATAGAAGCGGATTTGGTGATTTTCCCTTTTTCAGCGACAAAATACTTGTATAATGCATGGCTAGTCATTAACCATTTCAGTTGCAGCCCTCTCTCCTAATTGGAGTCGGAGCTCTGGTTATTTAATTTTTCATAACGCACCCCATGTTTGTCATCAATATGAAATAGTAATCGCCCTGATTGTGGGGCCGCACAAGATGGATACATTATTAGTATTTCAATTAAAATTGCGTAGGTAGTTGGCGGCTAGCACGGAGGAGGTATACTGTACTCGGTTCTATCGACTGGGCTGAAATATTAAGATTTCTCCGTACCGTACGTAAAATAACACAAAAAGGAAAGTTTTATCAAAAAATATCTAACAGAATACATCTAGCTTTTAACAAAAAGTCCAAATTGTTCGAGTCTGATAATATTCACGTAGGCTATTAATACATAATACGTAAGATAAATCTTATGAAAAGGCGGCTTAAGGGGAATATTTCTAGATTTTGGGATAACAATATGGCGTGAAAACTAATTAATTAAATTCTCGTTCCACGGAGGCTATATTGGTAAAATCGCTCTTTGAACACCTCCTGAAATAAATAACCTTTGATAAGGCCCCATACGTTTGTTAATACAATATGAACTGTTGTTAATAAATATAATAAAATATTTTTAAGGAAGAAGCAGACGGCATATTCCAGAAATAGAACTAATATTATCGATTTTTATGGATTAGGCGTGTATTCCAATTGTCAATATTCCGCCATTTGTGAGACTTATTAATGATGTCTGCCACTATATTATAACTTAATTTATAATAGATAAGTTAAGTATCTTCGTAATAGTCTCTTTAAAACAAAAATCTCTACTTTTTTTAATCACAAATGACGGAATATTGACAAGTGGAATACACGCCTTAGCAATAGTTCACAAGACAAAATCTATTGTGCATTATCACAATTTATATATACTGACCATTGGGATTTTCGAACTATCTACGATAAATACGATTATAGGTATTTTCATTACTTTAACAAAGCTTTTACAAATTAGATTGGATGCCCGATGATTAGAAGTTTACATAAGAAACCGCGTGAACTATGTAATACCCTTTTAAGTAGATCTGGCAACGAAGAATTTTTCAGTAAGGACAGTAAGTGAAAAACTCTCTAAAACAATACTTCAAGAATCAAGTGCATTCAACAATGGCAGTCCAAAAAACAACTGCTCCAACTGAGTCAGCGAAAATTCAGCAATGTTCTTTTTGCGAAACGAGGTTCCAAGCAGTGTGGGGTTTGTTTGACTTCCTGTCCGGAAACATGGACCCATTTTTACAGAACACGATGAGGTGAGGACGTCTGAACATTCACATAGTTGTCAGTTTGTAACGCCAGAAGTAAGCAGACGAGTTACACAAAAAATGAGAATTTATGAAAAGATCTGCTCTTAAAAGACAATGTGCTAAGATAATCATTTTACGAAAATCCGTACTGACCTTTCCGAGAATAGTCGCCAGTAATTTTTCGCTATTCCCCTTCACACTCGAATATTGAAACAATATATTTTGATCCAATAAATATGCTGGGTGCAAGAAAAATTCGAAAAGGTAATACCTAAATTCAGATTCAAGTCGTAGGAAAACATGTACAAGTTCACTCGTGCACCGATTCTTTTTGAATGGACAATAAAAATGCATGCTACTGATTTATTACTAGTAGTAAAGTAAACAAAGTCACAAAAATTATTAATGGTGATAATAATTGTTACCAAGAAATATGAACGCATAACTTATGGATGTGTTAAGTACTTTTGTTTATATGAAAATATCAGTCTACTATAATACCAAAGGGAAACATTTCAGAGTAACTTCACGTAAACATTTAAATGGTGACATTTTTTCAACAAACTTTTTCTCTTCTTCGCCAAGGGGAACATTTTCACGGCCTATTTGCTCCGCCTTGCGATTTATATGCCACGCATTGGATACATATTTTTAGGCTCTTTCTATTGTATACTTTACTCCTTTAATATAGCCTGCTTTGTTGTCGTGGCGTTATGGAATTTATCGTGCTACTAGTATTAGAAGAGGATGAGATGTTTACAAACTCAGCTTTCTGAATTTAGTCTAATATAACATTATGTCCCAGTTTCTACTCAAGGGAACTTATTGTGCCAACATGTTATCATGAGTTAGTTGAGCTACAGTATTTGGCCCAAAGGGTTTAGTTGATAATTGATGAAGTACATAATGAACACTAGTTCAATTAGCAATTGTAAACAAGGATTAAAAGCAAATAATTAATTGGTTAATTATCCTCTCAACGGCACTATTTCCATAATACGCTCATAAAAGTTATGAACACGGCGGTAAATTTAATTTGGAATTTTTAACACATGACCACATTAAAATTACAGTAGACTGACTACTGGAAAAAGCACAACACAAAAAATTACTTCTTGCCTCAGCTTGCGCCCACCCTTGGGCCTTCGGTGCTCAGCCATACAACGCCACACCTCCCAGTTCGGAATCGGAATTTCCATTGCTTTTCTTGCTTATTTATTTACTAATCATTTAACATTGATTTTCCCCCTTTGCTATGGGGTATGATAGCAAGGGCATATCCAGCGGAAAATTTAGGGCGGGGGCAGGGGGAGGGGGTGTCACAAGTTGTGTGTAAGTTTAAAAGCTTAATTTGTTTGTTGACAAGTTGAGTTTTATTCAATTATTATTTTTGGTTTTACTATCTTATAAATTACTTATTTAGGGTCATGACCCCCCCCCCCCCGTAGAAAATTTAATACTTTTTATTTTTAATTTAATTTAATTTATTTAATTAACTAAGCAAGTTATTAAAGATTTGGCTCATTTAAGTTGTAGAAGACTAACTTACTTCATGTATCATATTGTATAATAAGGTATTTTTAGTTTTCGAAATTGTAGTTTTTTTTATAAACTGGAATATACCGTGAAAAGTTATTGTTTATAAAATATTACCATGTTTACGAAAAAACTACAATTCCGAAAATTAAAAATATATTATTATATGATGGTTCTACAACTTTAATGAGCCAAATCTTTAATATCATGCTTAGTTAATTAAATAAAAAATAAAAAGTAATAAATTTCGGGCTATCAATTTCCTAAGGGCTGTACACTCTTAAGGTGGCTGCTTTTACGAAGACAATCTATCTTTGGAACACCCGATGCTTCCGAATTCAGTAGAAAATTAGTCCAGCGTGTTAGAGCGTTGAGACCCGGTCTCCATAATGCCAAGTGACAATATAATCGGGGAGGAACAGTGGGTCCCCTATTACACATGTTAATTTACAGCGCGCAAATCCTGCCGTCTGCTGAAGACGCCATGACAGTTTGACAAGAAAATTAAAAACATCAGCTTGGGTGTAATTCCATAGGCAATGCCTTCACTTCCATACGCTTCTACCTCAACTTTGCTTTTCAAGTCAACGTTTTCGGGTGTTGATTCAACGAAAATGTTGATTTTACCACAGGGTATATTGGTAGAGATGTAATATGATCTTATTTGCATGGATAGTGCATTTCTTGCATCTATATTCCGCGTATGAACGTACAGTAATTTTTCTGCGATTTTTAATGCATACAAAATAGTATTAGTGTCTGAATTTGTCACGGTCGTTTTTCATTTGCAATCATATTATTAAGATCTCCATTCTGGACAGCTTCTAAACGGGTTCTCACAACTAACACTCTCATTTATCTAACTGAAATGTTGTGTTTTTATCTTACTAAGGAGTTTATTCAAATGGATCTTGGTTCTCGAGTTTATCTTTCGGGCATCAAATAAAAAACTAAGAAACCGGGTAAGTAAATAGATTGGATCAGTCATGATTGCAGAATTAAATAAGTTAAATTAGTAACTTTGGCAGAGGGTTTAAATTATGCTTTGCTTCACGCCTTTACATCAATTGTTCCACAATATGTTTATAGATGTAAATTGTAATATGAACGAGTAAGTAGGTGAGAAGCTATAGTGTTCAGGGCCGACGCCGATGTAACCCGGGGCCCGGCACATCCTTCTTAAGTATTTCGGTGTTTGTATGTAAACATTTTAACTTGCTTTTTGGAAAAAAAACTAAAAATGCTTTGGCAGAGGCTTTAAACTAATTATGCTTTGCTTCACACCTTCACATCAATTGTTCCCCAACAATAATATTGTATAAGATTTTAGTAGGTGAGAGGCGATAGTGTTCAAGGCCGACGCCGGGGTAACTGCCCGGGGCCCTACTTATCGTAAGTATTTCGGAGTTTGTATGTAAACATTTTAACTTGCTTTTCCGAAGAAAAAACTAAAAATGCTTTGGCAGAGGGTTTAAATTATGCTTTGCTTCACGCCTTCACATCAATTGTTCTACAACAATAATATTGCAAGATTTCAGTAGGTGAGAGGTAACTTCCGGGGTAACTGCCCGGGGCCCGGCTTCTTGAGTATTTCGGAGTTTGTACTTTTAACTTGCTTTTCTGAAGAAAAAACTAAAAATACTTAACACAACTATTTCAAGGCTATATTGCCCAACATTTCCCCAGGGGAGTGCCCTCGGACCCTCCTACACCGAATTTGTCCAGCTCATTAGTGTTTCTACGTTACACAGAACTTTCAAAAAAACTTATGCTAGAATAATTCCCAAAAAGTCCGCGGGAGAGACCCGTATAAAGTAATAGTAGCCATTTTATGGTGACTTTCCGGCCAAGAGATGATAACTCTAGCCGTAAATAAACAGAGCGAAACTTTCACCTAATGTATCTACTCTTGATAAATGTTTAAGGTTTTTGCCATGATTACCATATCGTAGGGTGCACTTTATTAAGAAGCCTGGGAATATCATAAAACCATATCATGGCTACTGCCGTGAACTCAATATCCAACAAAACTGACTGCCCTTTGTGAAATTTAACTAAAATATTTTGATCAATCAAACGTTCTCATTCTCCTTTCATACAACAGCAACTAAAGGCTCATTTTGAACTTCGATCTTTTGGAATAGTTCAACGTCATGTCAAAGTTATGTCTGAATTCCACATATCCAGTGAAATACAACGACACACAAGAGAGTTATACATAGATCTTCTGCTCTGATCCGTAATTAGGATCAAAACTAACTCCATGTTATAAACGAAGTATATGACTAAGTTTACAGGCATTCGTATTTAATGCGAATTATCGGATTCATATTGGAATCCCAAATGACAGGGACGTGGATTTCGTTCAAAGAACACTTGACAAACAGAATAATTTAAGAGTACCTATCACATAATCAAAAGGAATTATTAATAAATTGTCCCGGATTAATAATTCTGTCGCATCAGTGTTGAACGATTCTCCATTTTTCACATAAGCAGAAAAATTGGCTCTGTGATTTGTAGATAGAAATATTTTCCAATTCACTGCAATTGTATTTAATAATAAATGAAGTACGTGCCATTATTTTATTTGACTACAGGCTTCAGCTTCCTTATTGTTGTAGTTGTTTGTGATGTGTTGGTATATTGTGTACTGTATGAGTTAGCGTGTAGTGGAAAACTGCTGTCAGTAGCTTCGTTGTCCAAGGACCATCTAAAACGGTTTGCCTTTTCCCGTTTCCAATAGGGTGTGTGAGTGGGTTTATGTTGTTTAGCAAGTATAATGTGGAAGTGTGTGAAAGCGTCAGAGTTTTCGAATTGGGCTATTATTTGAGGTGTATATAGGAATGTCAGCACATCTGTCACCTGTACCTTTATGTCTCCTAGAATTATTACATGAAATACCATAAGCTGAGCTGAACTCCTCCGTCATCCTTCAGTTGATCCATGACTTGCTTCTTCGGCGACCCTCTTCTATTGGTTCCTTCCACTGTGCCCTCAATGATGGTGTGTACTAGATTTTCCTGTCTTAATAATAATAATAATACGTGTATTTAACCAAAAAAAAAAACATTTCACATTCTTCTAATAACCGGTGCCACAAAGCCAATGAAGGCGCGTTGGGATCACCGCACAATTCACTTTATTATGTTAGTTTTTTAATCTGTATCAGTGAGTAGACTTAAAATATAGTTCTTAATAGCAGACAATGTAATATTTTATATGATATTTTATAGATGCCCTACCCAATTCGCTCTTCTAATTTTTTATATGAGGTAGCAGCTGTCTCTCTTCTTCAACAGCCTTTAGCACTCTTTCATTCAACACGCGGTCCCTTAATAAACTTACTTATACAGTATTTTGCTTTGAAAATGGGGTAATAAGACTTGTAGATGAAGTTATTTCAAATATATTGCTTGCGACAAGACGAAGCCCCAGTTTGGCGTAGGTCATGGGTTCGAATCCTGCCAAGTCCAGTTTTTTCTATAGCCTCTAATTTCGCTTATCAACCAAAAAGTTAATTTAATGTGTGGTGTTGCGTGCAAGAAAAACTGAGGGAAAAGAGGCTGAACTGGTGGGAACACTTACTACGTAGAGACGAAGACCACCTAGACAGAAGAGTAATGGAACTGGAGATGCCAGGAAGAAGACTACCAGGGAGGAAGAAACTGACACTGGATAGAAAGATCGCCGAAGACATGAAAAGATTGGGGCTCTCAACTGAAGAAGCACAGGACAGGACCATGTGGAAACGACGCTGCCGTGCCGCCGACCCTCCATGAGGAAAAGGCGTAGTAAAAGTAAAAGTAAAAGTAATGTCAGTGTTATACCATACGATACTGTAATGTATTGCTCCACTACATTTTGATATACATTATGTGGCCATCACTAACGCCGATTGGCCACAGTTTTGGAACTCTTTCCACCTGACAGTCAGTTATTTTTCACAAATTAACTATGGCCAAGTGACGACCACAGAGCATATCAAAACAAGTAGGAACATTTCTTCTAATGGATATGATATAATTGATCACTCTATAAATATTTCTTGTGAAATTAGAATGTGTGAACTTGTAAGGTTTTTCTCACTCCGGCTGCCTTTAAATCATTATATTTTAACGACATATTACTTAAATAAATTAAATACAAGTATATGATATGATAGGTATATTTGAGGAGCATGAAAACATACGGTCACAAAAAAATAAATATTGGGTTGGTGGTATCACTGGAATCGTCGCATTCAAGGCCGTAGCTAAGGGGGGGGGGGTTCGTGCGGGTTCAACCCCCCCCCCCCCCCGAAATGAAAAGGCTTGATGCTAGATAGAATTGGATTTTGAGAGGAAAAATAAAAACCACTATGTAATATCCCAATGAAATTTCTAACCCCCCCCCCCCCCCCACTGAAAAAAAAAAATCCTGGCTACGGCCTTGGTCGCATTGACTACTACACAATATATATATATATAAACATATATAAATACTATACACAGTTTCGTGGGAAGGTCTTCGATGGCATAGTGATAGCTTGTTCGTACTTTACACATATCATGCAATCGGTGACCTGTCGTAACTCAACACAGGTATTCCCCACGGAGGCGACTGAAGAGGTTATTCGGATACATTCATTGAATTGTTTGTGTGGGAATATTCTTTTTTTAATAAAGACAATGTATACTGTATATAAAGTCTAATGCGATTCTTATATTGCCGAGAATATTAATTAAAAATATTACATCCCATAATTAAATGTCTAAGCATTTAGATTTTAAAAGCGTTACGTCTCTTCTGCATTTACAGGTTCAAGAGACAAATCGTCTTCTGCATACATGCATCCCATTTAGGAAAAAAATAATATTTAATTAGAAGAATTTGATTTCTTTAAAAACAAAGCCCATACCTGAAGCAAGGGTCGAAGCCCTGTCACGTCCCTTGGCTGTACTCTGAATTAAGTACTATACATGGTTTAGTGGGAAGTTTCCTCTCCCATGGCCTTATACAGAACACTAGAGTAGGCTACTGAATAGAGAATAAAATCCCGGGACGGTTTTTCCAATCCCGGGATTCCGGGATTGGCTAGACTCAATCCCGGGATCCCGGGATCCCGAAACGGGATTATGTATTTATCTACCATGTATGTCTTTACTCTTTAAACACAAAGTGCCATATTTCACAGGTGTTTTTTGCAACAAAAAAATAATTAACTTGAACTTGAACAAAAAATTTAATGTCGAAAATTAAACATACCCTTTCTACACGTTTTGCCGCAAGTTGATTCTTAAAAATAATAGAACGTCTAGTGTTTCATCATTTAAACGGCTCCTTATTTTTGTGCCTATGTATGCCGCCGCCGAGAAAGCCCTCTCGGGCTCGATTGATGTTGGAGGGATGGTCTTCAGCCAAATAAACGCTTTCTGTAAATTTGTTCCTCGGGGTTGTTGCCCGCCATCATATATGTTCATTTCTTTTTTTATAGTTTTTAAGAGGTCGCATGAGTAATCTTCCTTCATGGGAAGGAGGCTCTGTTTGATTGCCTCCTCCAGCTCATTTTTCATGGTTACCTTATTTGAAACCGGAACAGGGTTGGGTTTGGGTATGGCTTGGGGATCCTTACCAACCATATGAGGTACCGGATCGTCTTCTGTGTTTGAAAGACCAACTCTTTTCACGAGAGACATTATTACTTTTCTGATGGTGGCTTTTGTTGGTTGAGCAAAAAGGGCAACTACTTTTTGGCCCACTTCATCAGCCTCAGGTTCATTTGCTGCTGGGTTTTGTAAGTATGCCAGCACTCCAGATAGATCGTTTCGCCGCCGTTCTGTAACCCGTTCCACTAAGGATTCAGTCATTGCAGTTGCAAAGGCCGTGTTTAATTTCCTTAACTTTTTGAACAGAAAAATAAGAGCCACATCTGCGGTGAATAAATTTGCGTCCGAACGACAGAAAGCTTCAACTGTCAACTTCACGGGCAACAGGACCTCTACCACCTCTGCAATTACATCAAAATCAGATTCCTCCAATTTAAATGGATGTTTTAAGTCGATTAAGGCCTTTTGGATGCTAGACTTCAGTTTGATGAATCGTTCAAGCATTGTAAAAAGGCTGTTCCATCTTGTTTTACAGTCCAGCAGTAAACTCAGGGGGGCTCCGTGTTCTGCAATCACATACGCTTCCAATATTGTGTCTACCTTTAAAGGCGATTTTTTAAAATATTTCACAACTTTCCTGACCTTACAAATTACTTCTTTAATGTTCCGAAAAGTTGTCAATTTAGTCATCGAAGGTTCTTGCACCGTATCGTCAATAATAAATTGCCCGTCCGTACCATCACCATCGTCTTCGTCCTCACTACTTTCATTCGAATCGGCCAACGCAGGTGGCGTCGTTTCTGTCGACTTCCTTCCGTATAAAACATCTAAAACTGCTAAATGAACACCATGAGCAAAACAAACTTGATGCTCAGCTTCAACCAACCTCCCGACCTTCAGCATAACATTTGGACCGTCGGTCACGATGGCCACCACGTCTTTCTTAAGAGAGATTCCAAATAAGTCTAAGCGACTTTCTAAAAGTATCAGACAGTTTTCAGCAGTTAGGGAAACTTTAATCCTAACTAAACCCAAACTCCACGATTTCTCTCCAGTATGAATGTTGACATTCATAAATCGTTTGTTTCCAGAAGAGGTCCACTCGTCGAATGTTAAACTGAAGCGTTGTCCCATTGCCTTATGGTGTGTCAGCTCGGCTTTTATTTTGGATCGCACAACCAAACTGTAGCTCATTACTTTGCTTCTAATAGTAGGTTCAGATTTAGGCAAGTTTGAAAAGCCCTTTGCCAGGAACAAATTGCGCAAGTCCTTAGATGTAACGAAAATCCTGAAGGGCATACCGTCAAGCGCTGTCATTCTAGCTAAAACAGCTTCTATACTTCCATCGTCTAGTGCTGGCAACATGTAATCGCTGATTTTTTGACGCTTGCTTGATGTAGAAGGGGAAGCTGTTGCTGGTGCGGCCGAGCCGCCGTCTTGTTTTTTTAGATTTAATTTATGTTTTGCCTCTAAGTGTACATGGAGGCCTTTCGTAGATCCTCCAAGAGTCTTGAGAATACTCTTACAAGTTTTGCACTGGGCACTTTTGCCGTCTGCAGCTATCAAGAAATGACTCCATGGAGACAATGGATCCGCATCTCTCTTGTGTTTAATAAACGAAGGATTGGGTTGACTCTAAAAAAAAAAATTAATTAATGCAACAATGCAACATCCACCTTACATGATTGTTAAACATACTACTTACTCAGTTCTCCAGTAGCTCCGAAAGAAACTTTTTAAATCTTATAAAAGACAATAATTATAGATAATAGGTTAGGGGCTAAGTGGTAGGTGTCGTTCCGGAGTCCGGACCTAAGATGATACTTATACAACTCCAGACTCTAACGATGCAGATGCAGATCAGAGGCAAAACAACCGAACGCTTAATAAAACCAATAAGTGTTTGAATATTTTACTTACCATATTGATATCGTTATCGTGATCGTCCTCACAGCACTAAATCAACAACTACACTAAATGAAAATGAAAGAGAATGAATGCAGGCAGACGCAGGCGCACCTGTTGACCTGCCGAATCGCTGACACTGCAAAAGTGCGAAAGCAGCCAAAAGTCACGTATACATGGTACTAATGGTGTATTGTACGATTTGTACGTGATCTTTCGTATTTTTTGTATAAATACACATAAAATGATTTCTGCCATTGTGTTTTTCTGCATTTTTAGCAATCCCGAAAATCCCGGGATTGTCCTGTTGAAAATCCCGGGATTTCGGGATCGAAAATTGGCCGGGATCCCGGGATTTCGGGATTCGGGATCCCGGGATTTTATTCTCTACTACTGAACCTTCTCAGACTAGAGTTTCCACTCACTTCACAAAGAGCACCTCTTTTTGCTGCTCCTTTATGCCATTGGACGTAATTGGGTTGGTCAACCCATACAATGAATGTATTGTGGCCGGGAGCGGTCTTGAGTCCACCGTCTTTACTTTATCCATTGTTTCTCTTCGGCAATAACTTCTCTCTCATTTCATTGTCCTTTTCCAACTACCCCTGCAGGCAAATACTTTTATTATTGACTTCTACAATATACTAGATTGAGAAGTCTCTTCCAACGAATTTATCGCTCCGTCCCATGGTACAAAGATTTTCAGAAGTAGCTTTGAGATCGGTTATTTTTTCAATTGATCACTTTCGACAGCGTTCTCTGTATTGGCTGGATGGACCCAGAACAAACAACCTTTCGGATGAAAGTCAGAGTACGCACCACTACATGTCCTTATTGCAGTTAATATTCAATAGCTAACAGTGGGCAGATTTCATGACAAAATCAGGATTCTGCGCAAAATTACTTGCTTTCAATAAAAGGTAAGTAGCCTATCTTGCTGCTCTTAAAATTTAACATGTCTCTGAAATATAATAATATAGACATGTAGAGTGGTCGTACGGACTCTAACTTTCACCCGAAAGGTAGTTGGTTCGAGTCCTACACTTCCTATATTTTCTGGCCATGTAAAGCAGGCGGTCCCGGGCCTTCCTAGTTCAGTGTAAGAGAGGGCTTTAGCCTTAACTCCGCTAGGCTGGCTTATTAATAGAACAGAAAAAGTCCTTATTTATTTATTTATACTTTATTCATATACGATATATATACTATATACAATACATAATAGTCTCCATAGTAACTTTGTAAAACTTGCTGTCACTCACTGTGGAAAAATTACTTTGTTAATTTTTACTAAACAGTTACTGTTTTCTTACACTTGACGATGGCGTGAGCCGAAACAAGTAGTGTGTTTTTTTAATTTATTCATACATATTTTTGACGAAACAATTGCACCTTTAATTTATGTTTAGCACAGAAAATCGGTAGACACTAACATCCTAATTATTCTACGCAGTAAATAAAAGAAATAAATATAACGACTAACAACTTGTCATTCAGTAACACCCCCGACAACTCACAAATTGTTAAATGGTTCACGAAACGTCGACGACCCCTAAACGACTTATCACACCCCTTCCCCTTGCCTCCCCGCCCAGTCCCCCCCCCCCTCCCCACAAAGTCATCTTAGTCGTGTTTGATGATTGCCCGACTGCAAACCTAGTCGGAGTTGTGCTGAGGGAGCACGTTGGTAATGAATATATCATTACTCCTTGTGGGGTTGCATCATTAAGGTTAAATTTATAGAACCCTCCCCAACATGTTGCGCCACCCACCCCCTCAGCCCCCCCCCCCCCAACTCCTAGCCAAAGCTATTTCCTTCCTTGCGGTTGGGCCGCTGTCGTCTCCAAGTGATGACTTTGTAAGGTGTTTACATTCACTGACTTGGGGATTTAGCACGCAACTACAGTATACTTACTAATGCGTTTCTGTAACAGTCAGCAGCCAAGGACAATTCCCACAGCAAACAACCATTGTACTGTGCAAGTTGAGTAGGTATGGTATGCATGTGGATTTAGCCATCTGGATTACCACTGTGGTTGACTGCTGAAAATTTGCAATCCCTTGCCGCCCACAGCAAAAAGAGGGACAAACAGCTTGCAACTTTATTCCCGCTACTTCTCGGTACTACGATGTATATATACCTACTGTATAACTCTTGTAGATGGACGTGGATAAGTTTTAAGCCACAATCGGAGCCCCCCCCCCCCTCCTTTCCGCGGGATGTCACCGCCACCAGTTTTTTGTACAAAGTCTAATTTAATTTCACAGTAAATATTTGCTGTAAAGGTAGAAAAAATATTTTTGTACTTGAAATATTACTTGAAATTTTGATATGTGGCCGTCACAAGAACCGCTTGGCCAAAACAAAACCGTCAGAATTGATATGTACAGTGATGTGTCCGTAAACCTTACGAAGCGATTTTTTTTAACAAATCAATTCTGGCGATTGTGGGCAATCGGTGTCAGTAACGGCCACATATCGCGTGTCAAAATGCCGACAAATATATCTTTTAATGCCTAAAATCATTTTCCAGCTCTACCTAGGTACACTAAATATTTACTATAAATAATGAGATTACTCGTGACTTCGTGGTATTTCATTTTAATAAACAAATAAATATAACAAAAACTTAGAGTTTTAGAAAAACTTGTTATAACAACCCGAATTAGTAAAACCCAAATAATCGTTAAGAAATTAACTTTGTCTACGAAACCCACTTGTGTTAGTATAAAACCCTGAGCGCTTTCGGCAAGAACTGCCATCTGCAGAGGGAAACCCACTAGCACAGTTACACCGTATCTGCGATTTGAGACTTGCTCAACTCGAGGAGGAGATGCAAATGTGACTAGAGAGAGGAAACCTTGGTTTATATAGGACTGGGAGCGGGGGGAGGAGGGGGTGGGAGGGGGCGTGGCTGGTTACCTATTCCTAACCTACTGGCTAGATCTATTAGAGGGGATGATTGTGTGAATGTTATGTCGTTTGTTAATTTTTCCCTATTGTGTAAAGCTCTTTTGATTTCAACATTTTCAAAAAAATTTAAAGTGTAACTTTTCTTTATTTTGTGTAGGGCTGTCCAATTGTTAGGATCGAGTGTGTGTTTTTCCGAGTTAAGGTGTTTCGCGAATGTGCTGTTGGTGTTGGTGTCTCCTACACCTGTTATATGTTCTCTGACCCTAGTTTTAAAGCTTCTGCCTGTTTGGCCTATGTAAATTGCGTTGCAATCGTTACAATTTAGACGATAAACTCCTGTGCCTTTTTCCTTTTCTGGTTTGGTTTTGCAGTTCATGAGTTTATTGGCCAAATTGTTGCGGTTGTACGGGGCTGGTGTTTTGTCTGTTGTAGAAGAAATGAGGTTACTTATTTTTTCTGTGATTTTTTCTATGTATTGTATCCTGAAATATGATTTATTGGTTACTGGGTTTAAGCTCTCTGGGGGGTAAATTAGTTTGAGGTTGTGTTTGATTTTGTGATGTCGTAGGATTCTGTCTATTAGGTTGAGATTGAAATTGTTATTTTGGGCAATTTGTTTTATTGTATTTAATTCATTATTATAGTTGGTTTCATTCATAGGGATGTTAAGGAGTCGAAAAATCATACTATGGAATGCTGCGTGTTTGTGCTGGAATGGGTGAGAAGAATCAACAGGGATTATATTATTGCTATGGGTTTCTTTACGAAATATCTTGAAGTCTAGGGTACTATTATTTTTGGTGATGGTGAGGTCTAAGAAGTTCAGGGAGTTGTTTTCTTCTACTTCCATGGTAAATTGGATTTTTGGGTGAATTGTGTTGATAAAACTTAAGAAATTGTCTAGTTGTCTGTTACTTCCTGTCCAAATGCAGAAGATATCATCCACATACCTTGTCCAGAAAGATAAACATTTAACTAGGGGATTTTTATTGAGTAGAAGTTTGTGTTCGAAGTTATCCATAAAAATTTCAGCAAGAAGGGGAGAAAGGGAAGAACCCATAGGTAAGCCTATTTTTTGTTGGTAGTAGTCGGATTCGAAACGGAAATAGTTTTGATGAGTGCATGTGTCTAACAGAAGGAGGGTCTCAGAAATAAGGCTGTTTGAGGTATTATTGTGATAGAGTGACTGGGCAACTAATTTACGTACTTCGGGTACGGGAATATTAGTAAACAGATTTTTGACATCGAAAGAGACGAGTTTGGCATTGCTGGATAAGGAAAGGTGCTTAAGGCGGGAAATCAACTCGAATGAGTTTTTGACGCTGTGGCGGGGTGTGAAGTTTGATAGCTCGCGAATGTGTTTGTTGAGAAAACTAGCTACTTTGCTGGCTGGGGCACTGTTATACGAAACTACTGGGCGGATAGGTTGATTGGGTTTATGAAGTTTAACCAGACCAAAAAATGAAGGAGCTACGGGGTTCATGTTGGTAAATTTATAGGCTATATCTTGGGGTATCGTATTAGAGCTTTGTTTAATGGCTT